>CM062819.1:1214008993-1214512734 GCA_031772625.1 Pinus tabuliformis | reverse complement strand
TGATCATAAGTTCATGATAATCAACTAAAATATGAGGAGAAAAGGTTAACCTTTTCTAAAAAAAATTATTTTCAACCTTCCAGTGGATGAAACAATAGCTAACTGATTTCCTTCTATTCTTGTAGTTTCCTTGTTTGAATCTGAATTATTGGATGTATGATGATGTTTGTATTCTCCAGTATCCTTTGCTTCAAGGTATCCTCATTAGTTGTTTCGTAGTGACCTATAATTTTGGTTTCTTGAGATGTTCCCCTTCCCTTCTTTTCCTTGTGTGTTATGTTCTTCCACATTTGGAATGGGATCCTTTTCTATTTCATCTTCTTCCTCCTCTAGCTCATTTGGGGGAAAATTGCCATCCTTTGGGTTTCTTCCTAGTTTGTTCTTCCTTTGTTGATATTTCATGGCATGAGGACATGTATTTTGTAGATGTCCTATTTATTAGCATATTCTGCATCTGAAATTTGTGTTTCTCGAAATCTAGGAATTGAGTCTAGCTCTTCTTGTCGTGTGACAATTGAATGTGATCCGACAGGCTTTACTGAGGTCCACCTTCACACATATTAGTGCAAAGTTATAGATTCGTTCTTCCATTCTTTGTATGTTCGTCTTTATGAAACGTCCTAATATATTCCCAATGCCTTCTAGCACTTGATTATGCCAGAAATGAAGGGGGAGGTTATGTAGCCTAACCCATACCAGAATTCTTGATACAATCATGGTATTAGCATCAAAATCTGGGAACCATGGAGTAATGAAAAGTCTCATCGATCCCAAAAACCATGGGCCTTCCTGAAGGATAACTTCTTGTTCCTCTAATGATGCAAACTTTACAATGAAGAAACCTTTGGAGCAGAGGTGTATTTCACAGTTTGTTGTCCAATTGGTGAAGATCCAGTGGAAGAGATCCATTGGTTTTGGCCATAAATTGTTAAATCTACAGACGATGGATTCTTCATTATAGGTTGTGCGGAGATCATTTGTTTCTAGAGTATCTATGATTAGTTCTGGAACGTAACTTGCTTGCTCCACGATGTAGGGGCCGGTAGTATTATGTATTTGTTCTGGATTTGTTGTAGTTGTTGGTTTCCCTTGGAGAATATTTTTGAAGAGATTCCAACATTTATGTGTTCTTTTGGTTTGGTTTTGTACCTTTGGTTAAGCTAGATCTAGCAATACTTCTTAGTCCCTTTGACCTACTTAATCTCATTGCTCCACCTCTCAACCTCAGGCTGAGGATGATGGTGGTCATCGGTAGAATGTTGTATTCATGTAGACTGTGATCATCCTATAGAGATCTACCACCACAGATCAGGTTTTGCAGGTGAGATGGATAGCCTAGATTGTGCATAATATTCTGCTTCATTTGTAATACCTTGTCAGAAGCCTGTACCCAAACTGATGTAGATTTACCTACCGAGGTCATTAAGAAAATTTGGATAATGTTTTATTCTCCTTGGTCCATGTGGTCATATGAATGAGTTTGGGATCAGTGTCATATGGTGATTTTGATGTCTGTATTAGAGACTACAGTGTGAGTATATTCTGCATCTACGAAGTCCATATTATTCTGTGATCTGTTATGATTGAGGGCGAAACTGATGACAATGGTTCTAATAGCCTCAGTATTTGTCCCAATCCATCTTACCTGAGCCTTATTGTGCATCAGATGGGAGTAGGTTCTAGATCTGACATAGGAGATATCGATGGTATGTATTCGGGCCATTGATTAAGTTCTTATGGAGGTTCTGTTGAGACAGAGATCAAGACAAAGAAATGATCAAATTTATACCAACCAACTGATGAGCCTCATCATTGGGTAACTATATGGACCTTAATTCACCTCCTAGCTTAGTCAAATCAACTCTTCTCATAATTTATTACATGTTTTGATTATATTTTGTTTAATGAGATGAGTCAAAGTGAGATATTATGCCTAGTGGACTAATGTGCATTGAATGCAGGTTTGTGAGAGAAAATCAGGGAATTTTGGCAAGATTAAAGGTTGAAACTTGAATGGGACAAGGAAGAGAGATTGTAGGAGGTAAATCCTCCTCATTTAATCCTCCCTCATTCGAATATTCCTCCATCAATCACACTAGCTCGAAGTACAAGCAACCAAGTCATGAAGATCAAAAGGCAGTTGAGCAAGTGATAGTCAAAGAGTTAGTTCATCTCGAGTTTGGGAGCTGAGCCTCCCTATATTTAAGGAAGTCGTTGGAGACTTCAGTTGTATAAATAAAGAGGCCTAGAGCCTCATTAGGATTCAAATTTTTGTGGTAAAAACACTAGTTATATTTGAGCTCCAAACTTGTGGAAGACATTGTTATGTAATTTTCTGTTTTGATAAAGAGAATGAACTTTTTCTTGATCCAGTACTGAGTTAACTCGGAGGGCTGAAGCTCTTGGGTTAGGGCCCAACCCTAGCATCAAAGGCTCCTCTTCTTGTATATGTATGCTTAGATTAATTTCATAGATTCATGGTTAAATTGTCCTTAGAAGTATTTCATTGCAAGTAGTGTAGATTTGATTAGTTTGTCTATTAGTTTTCTTCCATTTGTGCCTTACTTTAGCAGTAGGTTAGAAGGGATAAAAGGAGCATCAAAAAAGTTATCAGTAGGTGTATTGGCCTCATCTCTTCCTTCAAAGATCATGATTTGAGGAAAGGACCCCTATGCAGCCCCAAAAAGACAAATTCTACTTTCTCATAGAATTTAGAGTTTATTGTACATGAACCATCATTTGATCAGTTTGCAAGAGTAGGCTTTGATTATCATTTTTTCCATCTTCAGTCTTACAATATATCTCATCAATGATTTCATATTATTCTTTAAATTTTCCTCATGCATGAAGTAGACAGCTAGCTCATTAAACTCTGTTTTTCTAGCTTTATTGAAATTCTTCTTGTTTACATGATTTTTGGGAAAATAAAATTTTTTGATGTAGTGTAGGTGTTTCAGAAGAAAGAGAGATCTCATAATCAGAAACCTCCTCCCAAATGCATCCATCCATGATCATTCCTTGCTTTCACTAAGACGTTCACCAATTTCATCATTTTCCATGGAAACTCCTCCGAGCATGTTCAAAAAATCCAACCGTCTCCCAACCTTGATTTTAAGTTTTGAGTGATCCTAGGAATTTACTCACTCCATTACATCCACCAACCACCTTCCTAAGCCTTCCATCACCTTTAGAACCCATTGTTTTTCTCTCGGTTGTATCCTATAGAAATACAGGGAATCCTGTAGGTTTTTAGGACATCCTGTAGGTTTTCTTGTAGTGGCCTATTTTGAGGTCGAATTGAGGGAAAACCTCTAGAAAGCCGTGCAAGGTCACCTAAGGGTATCTCAAACCTTCCAACCATCCACCAGCATCCCTAAGCCACCTGCCACATCACCAAAAGAGATTAGCTTTCACACTTCTCCATAAAAAGGGAAAAAGACAAAAAAAAACAAATTTGTTGTAGCCATTTACATGCACAGTAGTAGAATGTTTATGCTTTGAATTTACATGCTTAAGATAGTTGAATTTCATCCATGTTAATCTAGCATTCTTTCTGAAACATATTATCTTAGCAGTTAGGCAGGAAATGGTATGTTTTAGCATTGGATTTCAGTGTTTTTCCTTACTGCAGTAGACAAGATTTCTCTTTCCCTCATCGGTAATCAAGCTTCTTCTAAATCCATGGAAGTTTGGCTTGAAAAACCCTAGTGGTCTCTCTCCAGCTGAACAGTGACAAAAGGCAGAACCATCACTTTTACTTGTGTATATAGCACTGTCACCTCCAAGTTTGTACGAACCCCGGGTTGATAAAGTAAAGTTGGTAGCCCCAGGAGTTGCAGCATTCTTGCTACAATACTAGTGCTCATCACTTTTTGGCACCATTTCCAGGGAGGTGTCTGAGTAATATGTGATTACTGATTTCTTTCTTCCATTTCTTGTTTCTGATATTCTGCTAGTAGTTTCATTTCTACAAGAGTAATTTAGTTGCTTTCTTTTCCATTCTGCATTCTTTGCTTTCCTTTCCATTCTGCAAGTAAGATTTCATGCAATTAGTTAGTTTTCATTCAGTCAGTTAATTTTCATTCAATCTGCAATTTCAATTCTGTAATCACTTTCAAAGTTTGAAAAGAAAACTCCAAACAACACAAAAAACTTATTTTCATGCCTCGTAGGAATAGGGATAACTTAGGGAAATTTTTGCCAAATACCCCACTGCTTCAAACAACCAACCTTCCCTCTTCTTCGATGGCTGTGAATTGGAGGAACCCTTAGGTGAGCAACCTGAAATATTTGAAGAACCTACAGGGGAAGAATAAGAAAAAGAAGAAGAACCCATTCCTACTGATCCAATGGCTGAAAATAGAAATGACACAGGGTACAGAGAAAGAGTTGAGGGTGCCTTCCCATCAGTGTAACCAATGGGGATACTAAGATGAAGAATATAAGCCCCTCTACCCCTCCTCATTTCATGGCCTGACCTCAGAATATACAGACACTTTCTTATTTGAGTTTGTTGTCATATGTCAAACCTATGACTACACCAATGATGAGCAAAAGTTGAAACTATTCCCATCCACTCTCAAGTATGCAGCTTTACACCAGTTCATGGTTTTACCTGGGGATATCATCACCACTTGGCTTAGATGTAGCAAGCCTTCAACAACAATTATCGAGACTATTTTAGGTCTAAATACACAAGAGGAAATTTTTAGGATGACCTTCGAGCTTGATGAATCCCTAGAAGATTATGAAGAAAGATTCCAACTTAGCTACAAAAGGGCCAGGTGCACACTTGACCCTGAGTCGCTAAATCTAGTCCTACTTAGAGTAAGGGAAGATCTTTTGGATACCCTAAACTTTTTAGCAGGGGGGGACATCTACCAATTACCCTATGAGGATATCAAGACTGTCTTTAGAAACCATTCTAGGGCAGCTAGGAAAAAGGGTAGGGGTAGTCAACCTATGGTCAGTCCATCCTCTTCCAATTCATCCATCAAGGGTGAAATTGGAAACATGTTGGAGGATTTCAAGAGTGAGATGCTGCAAACCTTTCCCTACAGATGGACACTATGCACATTAAGAGAAAACAAGAGGAAGCAGAGATAGCCTTAGTAATTTTCTTCCCTAGATGCACTAGGAGGCACCCTAGGAATGAATGTCCATTGAATTCTATTGAAATTTGATCAGTCTGTGAAGAAAACCACCCCACAGACAAGTGCCCTTCTCACCCTGAACTAAATTTTATATTCAAGGAGTTGAAGGGGTAACTGAAACAACTCTGCTACATAAACCAAAGGAGACCTCATGGGCCTAGGCCATACCAATAGGGCATGTAAGGGTCATCCCATGCATATTACAACCCCAACCAGACTACATCCATACCTTCTTGGGGGGGCCCTACTCATCATTCCTAGTCTACACCTCATCCTTGGTCCTTTGCACCTCAGTATCATTCCCAGCCAACCAACAAGTCATTTCAACCATATGCTCTGACACAACCTCAATGGAATGCACCACCCCAGGGGTGGAGGCCCCCATACAAAAATGCTCCAGCTTTATTCCCTTCACCACTGCTCAACACAACTTTTACACCCTGCTCCACCTAAAAAAACCTAGATGTTTGCCCAGCCAAATCTGAACTCGAACAACAAACAGGCACAACAAGTATACAGTGGAGAGACATCCTATCCTGCTTATGCTGTGGAGATTCAGGAAATCAACCTAAGATCTGGGAGGGTACTCCCAGACAACCAACCTATACCTCCACCTAGGTAGGTTGAGGAAGAAAGAGAGGAAAGCATGCCTAAAGTAAATCCACCACCCTTTCTTGAGAGATTACCCAACTACTCCAACCTACCCCAGAAGAGACTGAACTTCTAGGAGAATTGAAAAACCTATGTGTCAAAATTCCACTTCTCCAAGTTATAAAAGATGTGCCTATTTAAAACAAGTTGATCAAGGAGAAGTGATTCAAGCATCAAGGGAGAGAAGAGATGCCCCTACCATTAATTTCATTGGACAGTTGTCCGACTTAATGCTAGGGAAGGTAATATGTCCAACATATTTAGACCCTGGAAGCCATGTAGTAGATGTGCACATCAATGGCACCATTGTCCCACACACTTTTATTGATCTTGGGGCTACCACTAATGTGATGACCAAGGACACCATGCTCAAGCTCAACCTCTAAGGTTCATTGAGAAAGACCACAATGGTCCTACAACTTGCAGACCACTCTATAGTGACTCCTGAGGGGATTGTGGAGGATATGATGGTCTCCATTGACTCTTGGGAATACCATGCATATTTCCTATTTCTCCAGCCCAAGGCCAAGCTTACTGGTTACCCTCTCATCCTTGGGAGACCCTGGCTAGCCACTGTCGATGCCTACATTAGTTGTAGGGTTGGGAATTTGACTATCAAGAATGGGCATATGTCCAAGCAGTTAGTCCTATATCCTCCTACCCAGCCATCTCTAGAACATGGCTTACCCTTATGGCTGGAAGAGGAGGAAGAAGAAGATGAATTTTATTCTGCCCAACTCTATACCTTAGAAACAACCATGGGAGGGGGATAACTAGATAAAGATGATTTGATTGAACACATACTCCAAAATCCAACTCCCAGAACATTGTCCTTAGAAGAAGTAGTAAAGGAAACCCATAACAACCATCAAATTGATCTATGCTTAGCCGATTCCATGCCTATCTATTTCAAAACCATAGAATTCGGCCCTGAGAGAACTTTGAAAATCAACCCATATCTTTTTGTTCACCAAGAAGAAAAGTTGTGCAACATGCTAAAGGAACACCTGGATGCCTTTGCTTGGAGTTGCAAATAAATGAAGGGAGTGCACCCCTCAGTGTGTGCTCACCACATTTATATCAAAGATGGTTGCAAACCAGTCCTACAACCCCGAAGGAGGATGAATCCAACTCTCAAAGATATAGTCAAAGAAGAACTGCAAAAGCTGCTAGATGGAGGATTCATTTACCCTATCTCCGACAGTGAGTGGGTCTCTCCTTTGGTGTCGGTTCCAAATAAAAATGGTAAGTGGCGAATTGTGTCAATTACAAAGAGTTAAAAAAAGCTACAAAGAAGGACCATTTCCCTCTACCCTTCATCGACCAAGTGCTAGATGGCCTGGCAAGGAAAAAATTTCTCTTTCCTAGAGAGATTCAGCGGGTAAAATCAAATCTAGATCAGCCCGAAAGACCAAGATAAAACCACCTTCACTTGTCCCTAGGGTAGTTTCACCTATAGGGTCCTTCCTTTTGGCCTGTGCAATGCTCCTGCCACTTTCCAGAGAGCAGTCCTAAGTATCTTTGCCGAGTTAGTCCATGATGTAGTAGAGATTTATATGGATGATTTTACACCTTATGGATGTGATTTCCAGGAGGCTCTGTCCAACTTAGGTAAGGTACTGAACAAATGCATTGAAATGAACTTATCCCTTAGTCCCGAAAAATGTGATTTCTTGATGACTGAAGGGATAGTGCTAGGTCATTCAATATCCCAGCAAGGACTGTACGTGGACCAAACAAAATAGCTATCATCCAAAGGGTCCCACCTCCGCAAAAGTAGAGAGATGTCAGAAGTTTCCTAGGATTAGCTGGATGCTATCGAAGGTTTATAAAAGACTTCAAAAAGTTAGCTTCTCCTTTATTTGGTTTGTTGGCCAAAGACTCTGAGTTTGTATGGTCAAAAAGCTGTCAAGAGGCCCTAGACACCTTGAAGGCCAAGTTTACCACTGCACTGATTCTACGAGGCCCAAATTGGGCCCTTCCTTTTCATATACATGTCGATGCCTCACACAAAGCCATAGGAGTAGCTCAAGGCTAGATAGATGAAAATTTTCCTTATGCTATTTACTTTATTACTAAGAATATGTCAACGTCCGAACTGAACTACACAGTGACTAAAAAGTAGCTCCTGGTTGTGCATTCATTGAACAAATTTAGGCATTACATTACAAGTTATCAAACATTTGTACATACTAACCATGTTGCAATAAAATATTTAATGAATAAACTTGATGTGAATGCTTGGATTATTAGATGCTTACTTTTATCACAGCAGTTTGATCTAATTGTTGTTGCAGATTTTTGTCCAGATTAACTTTTCCTACAGGTGAGGAAGGAATGGTTGATGATTAGTTACCAGATGAACACTTGGTCACCATTTCAATTCTCTCTCCATGGTTTGCTAACATAGAAAACTATTTGGTATCTGCACAGTTCCCACCAAATTTTTCCTCCAAAGAGAAAAGCAAGATTGCGAGGAAGAGCACCCCATTCACTTAGATTGGGGGAAACCTCTTAAAACTAGGCCCGGATCAAATTCTGAGACAATGTGTCAGGGAGGAGGAAGTCTTTGACATCCTCCTGACCTGTCATGATGGGCCCTGTGGAGGTCACTTTGCAGCAAAGAGGACAACATTCAAGGTGTTACAAGTTGGTTATTTTTGGCCCACTCTTCATTAGGATGTGAAAAGTTATACTAGTCAGTGTGATCGGTGCCAAAGGATGGGAAATTCTACTCCAAGGGATGAAATGTATTTGTAGCCTCAAGTCACTTTCGAGCCATTTGACAAGTGGGGCATGGATTTCATTGGGCCTATTGACCTTCCTTCCAAGAAAAAGTAGTATATCATTGTGTGCACTGACTATCTAACTAAGTGGGCTGAAACCAAGGAAATCAAGGCAACAACAGAGGAGAAGGTGGCTGAGTTCTTAAGGGAGAATGTATTCTACAAGTTTGGGTACCCTAGATAACTAGTCATTGATCAAGACAACTAGTTTACCTCCAACATGATTGAAGACTTGTTAAGCCGGTACAAGGCTAAGCATAGAACCTCCACTCCCTAACACCCACAAGCCAATGGGTAAGTGGAGGTGACCAACCGAGTGTTGGAGGGCATTCTAACCAAAGTAGTTAGCAGCAGTAGAAAAGATTGGGCAAATAGACTAGTTGAGGCCACCTGGGCCTATAATACCACTTGGAAGACCACCACTGGTTTCACACCCTATGAGCTAGTCTATGGGAAGAAGGCCCTACTGTCCATTGAGTTTGAGTATAATACATTAAGGATGGCAACCCAACTAGATCTAGGTCTCAGTAGTACAAAAAAGAGAGATTTCTCTACTTGAATGGCTTAGATGAGTTCAGAATGAAGGACCTCCTACACACAGAGGTAACTCAAATTCATAGGAAGATCTAGCATGATAAGAACATCAAGGATAAGAAATTTCAAGAAGGTGATTGGGATTTTTTATATGATTCTAGATATAAAGAATTTAAGGGAAATTTAAGGACTAGATGGTGAGGGCCTTATGTTATAGAGAGATGTCATGATAATGGTTCAGTGCAGATTAGAACCATAAATGAAGAGGCCATTCCTTTACTTGTTAATGGGAACAGACTGAAAGTTTACAAAAGGCTATTGTCAAAGCAAGAGTTAATAGATGGTATCAACAAAACAGTGATGGTGGTGGAGTAAGTCTCAGCTCTTGCCTCATCAAGTCACTGAGAAAAGAACAAAAATAAAATAAGGAGACTCAGGTGAAAACCTCCATGAGGCGCATGAGTCCCACTATTGGGTTGAAAACCTCTTGAGGCAGCCCAATGTTGTCAAAAAAAGAAGAGAAATAAATATATATCTGGGTGAAAACCTCTCTTGAGGAACCCAAAGCAAGCAGCTAGGATGAAAACCTCTTGGAGGCAAACTAGTTGTTTTCAAAAAAAAGAAGAGAGAGAGAGAGAAAAGAAAAATATGAAAATGTTGTTTGCAGGTCAGCAGGAGGACGATCAGGGTAGCAATGGAGAATCAAAAGGGACCTATTCAACTCATATTTTTATTTCTCCATTCATTATCCTTCACCATTCCACCATTCCTTTCATTTTTTTCACTCATTTGACTCTGTTTGCAAGGGTTCTGTGTTTTCTACAAGATTCCCTACAGGATCCCCTGAAAACCTACAGGATGATCCTATAGGAATTTCAGTGGCTTAGGAATCCTAAAGGAAGCAAACCTAGGGAAAGGAAATGACTTGCCCATGTCAAAAAAATAAATTCCTACGTCATTATCTCATTACCATACCACTCTCCACCTTGATCACCTTTGCATCAATCATTAAAAAAAAATAGTTTTCAAAAAAGTTATTGTTTTCAAGAAAAAAAAAACACAGAGAAAAAAAGATGAGATAGAGAACAAGGGGAACAACACCTGAAGGCTATTTTTCTTTATTCACACACCCCTAGACCTCCTCTCTATCCATGTTCATCATCCCCAGGTCCCAGCAGTGGAAATTGATTAAAAATTTTGAGGGAGAAGCAGCTACAGGACATCCTATAGGAAATCATGTAGCAACCTATCCCACCAAACAGAAATCATAGGTTGCAACAAGTCTCAAGCATGGAGATCCAAGGGTAGAAGAAGCTCCTCTAGAGCAGCAGTAGCATCATCATCCTCAACACCAAGTACTTGCACATCAAGAAAATCATCAAAGGACAATATAAAAAAAGAGGGAGAAATCACATGCAGCTAATATACAACAAACACCTCATTTCTTCAACAAACTGCAGCAAGGTATTGTTACCACAAGCAAGTATATCGCTTCACTCTCTCATTTTCATAATGTAATCAAAAGATGTAAAGATTGTGAATGAGTTTGTTTATAAGTGAAAGGTGGCCAGTTAACTTAGCCACCTTCGTTCAGTCAGCAAGGAAAAAACGGTTAGTCCTCACACACGTGGTAGAAATCAAGTCAAAGAAAAAGAGGATGAGGTCAAAAGCAGTTAAGACTACAGATACCCAAAGTGTGAGTTGAATACAAGGTGAGGGGAATGATGATGTGATAGTGGGGGCCAACGGTCCAAAAATAGAAATTTGTACCTCGGCTGCCAGCACACCACCTCACTCAACTCAACCATAAGAGGAAATAAACATTGATCCCCATGCATACATGCATTCATCTTCTCGAGGATCACTCTAGAAAAGTCGCTCTTGGCCCTCAAGCAACCTACAAGAGAGGGAAACTTCATTTTTTCCTGCAGGACCTCCTATAGGATCCTATAGGAAATCCTACAGGATCCCACAAGAATCCTACAGGATACAGTCAGGCAGTCTACAGGATTGGTAGTGAGCAATTTCAAAGGAGGAAACATAGGGGTTTGTTACACAGTAATTTGTCACCATCCCTGTTACTCCTCTTGTCGTACCTTGGAGGACACATCCCGGGAGTTATAAGAAGTGACAAAGGCTAAAAACACTTGCATTATGTTCCCCTGAGTATGTACTCCATGTTCCCTAAAGACACCTTCTGCAGATCATCCCTAAAAAGTGCTATTTTTCCATTGGCGCAAGTCCACAGTATTCTACCCGCACCAATGGTGGAGATCCTCAAAAGAGGGCGCGACCATTGGCGCTCTGTCTTAGAGCAACAGTCGCGCCAACCAAATTTAGTCGTGCTTTTTGCCTTAATGCATGTCCGGTTGTTGTTTCCTTCATTACATGGAGCTTTTTTGAGGATAAAAAATCAGTCTTTTGTCGAGCTTTATCCATCTTTATGGCTTTTGCTAAATCCGTGAAAGGTGTCCCGGTTCATCGCATCCTCCTCCCTTCTTCATCTATATAAGCTTGTCATTATGCATTGGACAAGCTAGGGAGAGAGTGTTGGTGTTAGTGTTATGCTAGTGATTTGGTGATTGAGTGATAGTAGTGATGATTATTGGTCATGGAGTGTTAGATGTTGAGTTCTTGGAGGCATGCTAGTGAGTGCTAGAGAGGTTATGCTGCCGGAGAGGAGATGCATGTCAAGACACATATAGTTACTCGCCCAGCCAGGAGAAGGGTCAACGTCAGAACAATGGTTGTAACTTTTCCTGTTTATTAATTGATGAGCGACTGCTATTATAGTTCCAATCTCATTATCTATCATGGTGATATGTTGATTTATTTCCTTTCTAACTGAAATATAGTTGTGCCTTGGTAGTTTCTATGTTGGTATCTGTCTCTTCCTTTGCATGTGCAGTTGTTCGTTTATGATCTGTTGGAGCAAGGGAGCGAGGATATCAACTCTGCTTCAATCATAGCGTTGGACTCCAGGTTAGTCTTCTTGATTCACCTTTGATGCATAACTAGGAACTTGCGTAGCAGCGTGGTTTGTTTGTGGCTAGTTCTGTGATAGGCTAGTGGGATCGCCTCTGTCCGCAGAGGGGATTTACCTTACCAACAAATTGGCGACTCCGCTGGGGAGTAACTCTTTGATTTCTGTCTTGCATGTTAATTTTCTTCCGCTTGCTTGAGTGCATGAGCTTCCTGAGTCAGTTTTGAGTTGATTCTTTACTGTTTGACCCATCTGAGCACTGTCAACCCGACCTGAGGTCGTATCTTTTACCTTTTTAGTTGGCAAGCTTAATTGGCGCGGTTATTTCTCTGACAGTCGCGCCAGTTGGCGAACGTTGCTCAAAAGCAACTCGCGCCAATTCTGTGGTAGCGCAAGTTGCAGGCTGACAGTCGCGCCAGCTCTGTAAATTTTGCCTGTGTGTGGGTGGAAAGCTCATTCAGTCTCTTTATATATCTCTTTCGGCCTCTGGAACTGTGTTGAACCTCTGCTTGACTGGTCTTAGCCTGTATCCCTCAGCTGTTTGCTTATTTCTAGTGACTTTGCATGTCTAGCCTTCTGTGGGAAGTTTCGGTCTCTTGATTATCCAGTCAGCTTGTTGATTGTTCTACACTTATCCTGTGATTTGTTAAAGCTTGATCTTCTATACTCTGAATACTTCACTTCTATCTTCTTTAAAGTTCACTAGTCTTTGTGTTTGTCCTTGCTTGCATGGTTCATTTTGTGTTTTAGAATTGGTTCTATTTCATTGACTGAACTTGGATTGTGCATATCTCTTAGAATTTGTTTACATGCATCATGCCATCTTAAAGGAAAGAAAAACAAAAAATCTCTTGCATCATAGTAGTTAGCATTTATTGTTATTTGTTGCTATTAAAAAGAAAAAGACAAAATTTCGTTTCTTGTTATTAGATGCATTAGGATCTTTGTTGAAGTGATCATTTCGTTTGTGAAAAAGATCTCAACCCTCCTGTAGATAGAATTCATCGAATCAAATGATTTAATTTTGGCATATAGTTTGCATGCAAAAAGTTTTTGAGATATCACATACGGTAGGACCAAAAAACAGAAACATAATCAAATATAAACTTTAAAATGAACTCAATGAACATAACAACGCATTGGAACATAACGCAAACACTCTAGAGGTCTAGGTTAGAGACGTGTTCCGGTGTCTTTAAACCTGGTAGTTTATCGTCGAGTGGTTGGGTGATTCCTCCACGGTGAAACGATAGGTGCCAATACGGACTGTGCTCCCACGTACCGTCGAGTATATATTGGGAGACCCCTATAGGAATAAAGCCTTTATACATAGGAAGCCGTGTCAGCCGCCCTACGATTCGCAATGCAGTGAACACAGCATTCACGAAGATTGACCACCTGTACCCTAAAAAGTATTCTGTGGTTTTGCGAAAAGTTTGGCACACCTTCTACCTAGAATTCCAGAGCAGTCACTTTTGATCCTTTTCGGACTCCCTAAACGAAAAGGTGCCTGTGAGCGTCTTGTCACTTCGTGCTCATTAAATATTCGAAGGAGACTAGAGTCATCTTTTATCCTTTTCTCGACTCTTAAAAAGTGAAAAGGTCAAGTTCAAAGTTCAGTGTCTTAAAATTTATTTGACCACGATCACATATAACCCGGTTAAATTTCGCTTGCGATAGGAAGACGGATTCTTTCTAGCTCAATGGCATCCTTCCCTGTGCCCACCGGCCAAGGTGTTCCTCCTGATGGGAACCCTCGTCCATTTCCTTCTGTTGGAAATGTCGGTGTTCAGTATATCGCAACATTGTCTTTGCCTGGGTTGACCATTGGTTTACCCGTATGGTTGTTTTCAAACTCGGTGGTCTCGAGTGTGATAACTTCTGCTCCGAATGAACCCACCTCCCAGGTAATACCCACTTCGAATGTTACTTCCGAGGTCAATGTCGTCCAAACCACCACGGCAGACAAAGCCTCGAAAGCAAAGAAGAAAAGGAAACCGAAGAATAAGCCAAATCAACCCAAGCAGGAAGCCTCTAACCCTCCGCCCGATGAGGGTGCCAAACGCAAACCCAAGTATCCTTGTCTTATCTGTGATGAGAATCACTATACAAAGGACTGCCCCAGGCGGTCCGAAGTTAGTCGTTTGTTGAAAGGCACTCCCGGGACTCCTGCGATGCTTAAAGAACCCCTTCCCTCATAGCAAACTCAAAAAACTCAGATGGTGGCTAACCCATCTCAGCCTCCCTCTTCCTTTGGTTCTCAAGTGTTTATGGCTGGAACGATACCCATCAATACCAGTACTCGAACAAAAGATTACCCACCATCTACCGGGAAGGAGCCTGAGATACCCTCTAGTGCTCCCCCGTTCAGTTCGGGTCCACCACCACCTCCTCCACCTGAACAACGTCTTGCTGATTCCAAGGTGGACCCTTCCCCTTCTTTGCCTACTGTTGCGTCCTCATCTTCTAATTCACCTGGTGAACCTCTGGATTCAAGTAACCAGGTGGCTAAGAAGAAAAAGAAGAAGAAGACAAAGACGAAGAAGACCCCTAAACCAGAGGTTAAAGGTATAACCCAAGTCGAGCCACCTTGTGCTCCTCCGCGGAAGGTCAAATTTCCTTGTAAGTTATGCAAGGAAAACCATCTTCTCCGCGATTGTCCTGGTATTCCCAGGGTTTTAGAAGTATGGTCTCATGATCCGGACCGCCCTGCATCGTCCTCTATAGATCATGACGATGTTACCTTATCACCTGGAAACAGAAAGGGAAAAGAGAAGATTCGAATCCCTTGTAAACTTTGTGAAGGCAATCATCCCCTTCACCTTTGTCCATTCATGGATAGAGCCACTATTGTCTTGGAAAGTCTTACAACTCCCTCACCCCAACTTCCCGTTGGTTATCAACGTCTTTCTGCAACTGCAGAACGTTCCCCTGCTGACAAAGAAATCAACCAAGATTCCTCTCTTGTCCAGCCTCCTCTTCCTGAATCTGGCTCTGCCAAGCCTGTTCCAGACCAACCATTGGTCGGAAAGAGCATCGACTCGAGTTCACTACCCGCCGACCACTCTATTTCGGAAGAGCATCAAACTCATGTTCTTCTCGTCTCCTCAGATTCTCCTACATCTGGAAATACCCCTACATCTGAGAGTCCTACCGCGCTCTCCCCCGAGCAGGGGGGCAATCATACGATTCCCCCACCAAGTAGTTCAGTCGCTTCCTTCGACTGGAGACGTTTGACTACCTTCCGCCTCCCGTTTCATGTGCCTTTTTGGGTCATGGTACACGCCTATGACAAGGCAATACCTGGCACTGTTTTGGATGAGGGTGCATCTGTTAGTCTTATGTCTGCCACTACTTGGCAAGCTTTGGGTTCCCCACAGCTTGTGCCCGTAGCATCGAATCTGACTGCTTTTGACGGAGGAACTAGCCAACCATTAGGGCTCCTTCCAAAGTTCCCTATTACTTTGGGAGGCAAGACCGTCTATATCGACGTATGGGTTACCCAAGGTGCTGTAAATTTCAATCTTCTCCTTGGTCGTGACTATGTTTATGCCATGGGGGCCCTCATTTCTTCACTTTTCCATGTGGTTTGCTTTCCACACGATGGAAGAATTGTGACTATCGATCAATTATCGTTCGTTCGTCCACGGGTCCCCCCTGCGCAGTCGTCATCCCCTCCTGGTTGTCATCCACCAGTTGCATCTGCCCCACCGCAGGTCAACTACGTGGCCACCTATCCCATGCCTGTATCCAGCAATGTCGCCGTCGTGCATAGTGTCCTAGGGGCATTGGGTTATGACTTCTGAGATGTTGTCCTTCCACCGGGAGTGGCACTCTTGGAAGCCCCGACTTCCTATTCGTTATGATGAAGTTCGAGCGGAGCATAGTTCGTTTTCCTATGTCAAGCTCCTTAAAAAATGAACCTAGGTGTCTGGAGCACAGTTCCTTGTCTTGTGTCAAGCTCGCTAAAAAATGAAACAAGGAGGCTCGGAGCATAGTTCTGATCTCGTGTCAAGCTCATTTAAAAAATGAAACAAGGGTTATGAGGATAGTTCTTTTACTGTGTCAACCTCATTAAAAAATGAAACACCTCCCTTTCCAAATCGAGTCTTTTGATTAAGATCTCGTAAAATACAAGTCGAGTCTTTCATAGATCTTGAGATTGAAGCTTCATTCCATCCACTCCGTGAATGCCATGAAGCTTGGGGGGCATGTACCTCGATTTGCATTATCATGCTGGGGGCATGCAAAAATTTAATAAGCATAGTTTTTCGTTTCAAGCTTGTGTAAACATGAAACCGAATCCAAGCAAAGTTCTCCATGGTTCAAGCTTGTGTAAAAATGAACCCATACTCGATTCACATCTTGTGATTGCCGCCTATCCGCTAAATTCTGCTAGATAAGCCTTGGTTGTTTCATTCCATCGCCACCATCTCTTTGGCCGATCATATGCTTTCAATTGGTTGTTTTTCCTTTCCTAAGGAACCGCAGCAATGAGTGGTTTTATTAGCCAGCCTCTTGACCATTACATGTTTTGAGCAGTTCCACCATTACTGGAACCAGTTGCTACCCTTTATACCACTCGTTCCTCTAGGACGAGTCGCCTTTAAGCTCTTTTCTGACTCGTAAAATATGAAAAGATTGCCGAGTATTTTTTCCCTTTTTGACTCGTTAAAGAGAATAAAAATGAAGGTCCGCTTTCAGCTCTTTTCTGACCGTTTAAAGATGAAAAGATTGCCGAGTTTTCCCTCTTGACTCGTTAAACGTTAATAAGGGGCGGTCGTTTTAAGCTCTTTTTGTCGACCGTTAAAACTTAAAAAGATTACTGGGTTTTTGTCGTTTCGGACTCGTTAATGGTTACGAAACGACGTGGTTTTGACCGCTTTTTTACTTTTTCAGGTCAAAGTCACTAATCATGAAAAGTACTCCTCGATCGTAATGATCGGGCGGTTCTTTCGGGTATTATTTTATACTTTTTCGGGTGCGAGAGACACAACTTTACGAAAAAGGACATCCCTGGAGTTTCCTTTTCTGCTGTCTTTTCAAACTCTCTAAACATAAAAAGACGCCGAGTTCTTCCTTTGTCAGACTCGTTAAAACTTAATGACATCGGATTTTGTCACAACACAAGCATATGCTATCCCCATCAAGCTTGTTAAAAATAACTGGGGTACTCGCCAGAAATGGCGGGGGGAAAAGAAAATTTTTTGAACCATAATTATTACCGTAAAGGCAGTATGTCGCTCTTGAACATGGCACTTTTTGTTTTCGTGTCCGGGGTAGGGATATTTCATCTCATATCTTTCACTTGCTTCCATGGATTTGGGTACCCTATTTGACCTCTCATTCACTCATTGCCTCGTCATAATGACCTTTGATACATTGATGTCAAATACTGCCAATTCCGTTAATGTGCCGCCGATATGTTCAAGAGAAGTTGACCTCTGAAAAAACAACCTCCTTCTGATAGTTCGCACAATCTTGATTCACAAACTTCATCTCTCTGTCTCGTGTCGATGATGTGGGAAACATTATGGCCCACCTTCGATCAAGGTCACTCCCTGTCGAATTCAACTCATTATCCAGGGAATTGATCTAGAGACTCCTTTCCGGTGCCTTGGAGCCTGCATGCCTCAATGGCAGGTTCTTCGTGTTCGACGTGAGGTTTTCATCATTGGCCTCCGATCGAATGATTCTACGGGTGTTCGACTTCAGCTCATTGATTCACATGCCGTAGATTGTACCTATAGTACCTTGAGGGCCATTGTCATTATTGGTGGTACCTCTCGCGTCTGTTAACAGTTTCCACCATTGACTGGTAATCAGGTGATGTTCATGCATGTTCGACTTCAGCTCATATATTCACATGCTTGGACTTGTACTCTTGTTCGGGTCGAGACGGAGCGCAAGACCCTGGATTGTGTCTGTTGTAATCCAGGCGTGATTCTTGATACTTGACTCATTCACTGGATGGCTGCGACCATGCCTGAGTTAGTTCATTGATCCTAACCAGATGGCTGCGTCCATACTATGGATCTAGATTATTTATGTACTCTCTTATGGATGGCTGCGACCATACCACGTACATCTTGTAATTGAACTATCAGTCATGTATCTTAATACGGCTCCTCGGCGGCAGTAACTATATGTGCTCTTATGTGCTCTTATGTGTGTTCTTGTAAAGCATTTCACCCCTCTCCACCTCTTGGACTTCATGCTTTAGGGGGCATCTGTTACACAGTAATTTGTCACCATCCCTGTTACTCCTCTTGTCGTACCTTGGAGGACACATCCCGGGAGTTATAAGAAGTGACAAAGGCTAAAAACACTTGCATTATGTTCCCCTGAGTATGTACTCCATGTTCCCTAAAGACACCTTCTGCAGATCATCCCTAAAAAGTGCTATTTCTCCATTGGCGCAAGTCCACAGTATTCTACCCGCGCCAATGGTGGAGATCCTCAAAAGAGGGCGCGACCATTGGCGCTCTGTCTTAGAGCAACAGTCGCGCCAACCAAATTTAGTCGTGCTTTTTGCCTTAATGCACGTCCGGTTGTTGTTTCCTTCATTACATGGAGCTTTTCTGAGGATAAAAAATCAGTCTTTTGTCGAGCTTTATCCATCTTTATGGCTTTTGCTAAATCCGCGAAAGGTGTCCCAGTTCATCGCATCCTCCTCCCTTCTTCATCTATATAAGCTTGTCATTATGCATTGGACAAGCTAGGGAGAGAGTGTTGGTGTTAGTGTTATGCTAGTGATTTGGTGATTGAGTGATAGTAGTGATGATTATTGGTCATGGAGTGTTAGATGTTGAGTTCTTGGAGGCATGCTAGTGAGTGCTAGAGAGGTTATGCTGCCGGAGAGGAGATGCATGTCAAGACACATATAGTTACTCGCCCAGCCAGGAGAAGGGTCGACGTCAGAACAATGGTTGTAACTTTTCCTGTTTATTAATTGATGAGCGACTGCTATTATAGTTCCAATCTCATTATCTATCATGGTGATATGTTGATTTATTTCCTTTCTGACTGAAATATAGTTGTGCCTTGGTAGTTTCTATGTTGGTATCTGTCTCTTCCTTTGCATGTGCAGTTGTTCGTTTATGATCTGTTGGAGCAAGGGAGCGAGGATATCAACTCTGCTTCAATCATAGCGTTGGACTCCAGGTTAGTCTTCTTGATTCACCTTTGATGCATAACTAGGAACTTGCGTAGCAGCGTGGTTTGTTTGTGGCTAGTTCTGTGATAGGCTAGTGGGATCGCCTCTGTCCGCAGAGGGGATTTACCTTACCAACAGGGTTGGCTACATCAAGCATTGTAAGGAGGTAGGCTCTACATTTCCTCCCATTTTTCCAAGTGAAAGGAACAAAGAATCTTCTAGTTTGATTGAAATTGATAGTTGTATAAGAGAATTGTATCCACAAAAAATTCAGTCCCATTTCCTCCTTCATTAAAATTTGGTATCATACATCTCTACTCCTCCATTCACCAGGAAAAATGACAAGGAGGTTTAATAGAAGGGATCCCATCAACACTGTGAGGATTCACCAACACCCTCTTGTACTAGAAATATTCACAGGGAATAATTGGATGGGGTACTTTGAGAAATTGAGCGGGTATGATGATGAAGTAGCCAGAGATTTTGTTCTCTCCCTCATTCCATTTACCAAGACCCATGCCACTGTTGTGGTGAGTGACCTCTCCATAGAGCTCACCCCTAAACTCATAAGAAAAATTACCACACTTCCCTTAGGAGTGCCTTGGAGAAAGGAAGACAAGGGAAATAACCAAACTGCAAAGAGGAAATTATTTATAGAGGGATAGAAGGCCATGGAAGACAAGAATGGAGTGAGAAGAGAAAGCCTACCATACCCCTGGAATGAAATAAGCTACCACCTTATAAAATACATATCATGTGAAGGTAAGTATAGTGTGGTATATGGATACCACTTTAGGCTTCTGGAAGAATTGAGGTTTGGATCAGATACACCTCCTCACCATAGACTCAACATACCCTAGTTCCTTCTTCAATCCCTGATAGATATGATCATAAAAGTGAAGGAAGGAAACTACTGGCAGCTGGCCCATCATGGGTTAATTAGACATCATAGAAGATGCCTTGCAGAACCTTATAATTCTTGTCACATGGGAAATTTTCAGAGACATACAGACAGAGGAGGATATAAAATCCCTCGCATATGACAAAAGCCCTACTTCCAGTGAAAGGGATGAAGAGGAAACTAAAATAGATGAGGATCTAGAGAGGGATGAAGAGCAAATAGATGAGGAAGAAGAGGAAGAGAAAAAGTAGTGAAGAAATAGAGGAAAATGCCAAGGAGAAAACTAATGAACAAGGTGAAGAAGAGGAGAAAGACTAAGATGAAAAGGGGAATGGAAAAGAGGAGGTAGAAGACAAGGAGGAGTCACCCAGGGTATCTCCAGAGCCCACTGAGAGAGAGGAAACAGCTTCCCTCACTGCCTTTATACCCCTATAAAACAAAAATGCAAAAGACAGAAACAAACCCTATTATACTTTAGAACAAGAAAGAGTACAAGGATAAGGTAGGGAAAACCTCAAACTCCCACCAAGGTTCCCATAGTTATTGAAGACTCACCTAAATAGCAGGAAAAGATGGCTCCTCTTATTAAAACTCAAGGATAAGGATCCTCAGCACAAACCTCCCCTAAGTCCCCTATCACTTATGAGAGAAGGCCTGTGGCTAGATCTGCCTCATCCAAGGGAAAATCCATCCTACAGGATACACAACAAGACCTATAGAAAGCAGAGGCAATCCTACAGGAAAGTCTGCTAAACCTACAGGAAACTCAAAAATTGGATAAGAAAGGGAGTATGCAGCAAGAACCAAAGAAGGAAGACCCAGAGCTAAGGGAACCTAGTGCTCAACCTAACATTGACTCCTACTACAAATTTATTGAAGGGGGCAGGGTCATTCCACAAAAAATTTCCATCCCATTATTCTTTGAGCTTGAGAAATAATGAGCCAGAACACATAGATGGACGCAGATTGAAAAGTCTGAGGGAGTAGAGGACATAGGTCACATGGAGGAAAAACTCAAAGAGAAGGGTAGAGAACTAAGCATCCTGAGGGACAGAGAGGCCATAATGAAAACTGAATTGGAGGCAGAAAATGCATGGTTGAAAGGACAGTTGCAAGAAAAATAGAATCAATTGTAAACCATGGCCAGTTTATCTTTAGAGGCAATCCAGAGCAGGATGCCAGCTAAGTTCTATGCATTATACATTAGGGAACAGTGGTTGTAGTTCCAAATAAAGACCCTATCATAGAGAGGCACTATGCCATAGACAGTTCATTTATCTTTGTGATCAAAGCACATTGGAGGATAGGGGTAGGATGTTTGAGTTCTACTTGCATAACATGGCCTTGATAGATCTGAATGTATGGGACCCTAATGCAAAATTAGGGGATTTATAGTTAATGGCCTTGGCACCATGGATGAACCATGAGGAAGCAAGGGCTACATAAATGAAGAAGATATTAGCAAGGGAACAAATAGAGCCTCTCATGATAAGAGTTGAGCAGTCAAATCCAATGGCTATCATCAGCACACATAATTTAATTGCAAATGATCCTCGACTTGCACCTAGGTATCTTACTGCCCAAGAACAAGAAATTACACATTTTGAGGATATGTTCAGGCTGTTAGGGGATGATAACATGCAATCTTGCCAAAGGAGATGGAATACTCCGCCATACAGTTTGAAAATTAGAGAGTACCAGTCTCCTCAAAGAATGAGAGAGGCACTGAACAGGACACCCATGTACAAGCAAACCATCCAAAGGCTCAAAGCCAATTGGATTGGCTTGAGACTCAATGCACCACTGCTCTTGGGGATGTTAGAAGGAAGGAAGGAAGACGAAGAAAGAAATCAGTAGGAGGAGATAGAAAGGAAGGCAGGATTCTATGCACAAGAAGAAGAGACCACAAAAGAAGCATTGGATGTCAGGGAGACCACGAGGGCTATGAAATATATGGATATTGATTGAGTTGCTCAAAGGATGAGAAACACTTTCAATAGGAAGGTGATGATGAGCCTCATCATTGGGTAACTATATGGACCTTAATTCACCTCCTAGCTTAGTTAAATCAACTCTTCTCACAATTTATTACATGTTTTAATTATATTTTGTTTAATGAGATGAGTCAAAGTGAGATATTATGCCTAGTGGACTAATGTGCATTGAATGCAAGTTTGTAAGAGAAAATCTGGGAATTTTGGCAAGATTAAAGGCTTAAACTTTAATGGGACAAGGAAGAGGGATTGTAAGAGGTAAATCCTCTTCATTTACTCCTCCCTCATTCGAATATTTCTCCATCAATCACACTAGCTCAGAGTACAAGCAGCCAAGTCATGAAGATCAAAAGGCAGTCGAGCAAGTGATAGTCAAAGAGTTAGTTCATCTCGAGTTTGGGAGTCGATCCTCCCTAGATTTAAGGAAGTCGTTAGAGACTTCAGTTGTATAAGTAAAGAGGGCTAGAGCCTCATTAGGATTTGAATTTTTGTGGTAAAAACACTAGTTATTTTTGAGCTCCAGACTTGTGGAAGACATTGCTATGTAATTTTCTATTTTGATAATCAGAATGACATTTTTCTTGATCCAGTACTGGGTTAACTCATAGGGCTGAAGCTCTTGGGTTAGGGCCCAACCCTAGCAAAAAAGGCTTCACTTCTTGTATCTATATGCTTAGAATAATTTCATAGATTCATGGTTAAATTGTCCTTAGAAGTATTTCATTGCAAGTAGTGTATATTTGATTAGTTTGTTTATTAGTTTTTTTCCATTTGTGCTTTACTTTAGCAGTAGGTTAGAAGGGATAAAAGGAGCATCAGAAAAGTTGTCAGTAGGTGTCTTGGCCTCACCTCTTCCTTCAAGGATCATGATTTGAGGAAAAGACCCCTATGTAACCCCAAAAAGACAGAATTCTACTTTCTCATATAATTTAGAGTTTATTATACTTGAACCATCATTTGATCAGTTTGCAAGTGTAGGATTTAATTATAATTTCTACCATCTTCAATCTTACAGTAGATCTCATCAATAATTTCATCTTATTCTGCAAATTTTCCTCATGCATGAAGTAGACAGCTAGTTCATTAAACTCTGTTTTTCTAGCTTATTGAAATTCTTCTTATTTACATGATTTTTGGGAAAATATCATTATTTTATGCAGTGTAGGTGTTTCAGAAGAAAAGAGAGATCTCATAGTCTGCAACCTCCTCCCAACTTCATCCATCCATGATCATTCCTTGCTTTCACTAAGACCCTCACCAATTTCATCATTTTCCATGGAAACTCTTCCAAGCATGTTAAGAAAATCCAACCATCTCCCAACCTTGGTTTTGATTTATGAGTGATCCTAGGCATTTTCTCACTCCATTCCATCCACCAACCACCTTCCCTAAGCCTTCCATCACCTTCAGCACCCATCGTTTTTCTCTCAGCTGTATCCTGTAGAAATACAGGGAATCCTATAGGTTTTTAGGACATCCTGTAGGTTTTCCTGTAGTGGACTGTTTTGAGGCCGAATTGAGGGAAAACCTCTAGAAAGCCACACAAGGTCACCTAAGGGTATCCCAAACCTTCCAACCATCCACCAACATCCCTAAGCCACCTGCCACATCACCAAAAGAGATTAGCTTTCACACTTCTCCATAAAAAGGGAAAAAGACAAAAAGAAAAAAACAGATTTGTTGTAGCCATTTACATGCACAGTAGTAGAATGTTGATGCTTTGAATTTACATGCTTAAGATAGTTGAATTTCATCCATGTTAATCTAGCATTCTTTCTGAAACATAGTCTCTTAGCAGTTAGGTAGGAAATGGTGTGTTTTAGCATTGGATTTCAGTATTTTTCCTTACTGCAGTAGACAAGCTTTCTCTTAGAGTAGATTTCTCTTTCCCTCATCAGTAATCAAGCTTCTTCTGAATCCATAGAAGTTTGGCTTGAAAAACCCTAGTGGTCTCTCGCCAGCTGAACAGTGACAAAAGGTAGAACCATCACTTTTACTTGTGTATACAACACTGTCACCTCCAAGTTTGTACGAACCCCGGGTTGATAAAGTAAAGTTGGTAGCCCCAAGAGTTACAACATTCTTACTGCAATACTAGTGCTCATCACCAACCTCTGGAAAGACAGATCTAGCATGTAACTACTTATCATTGTACAGGTTTCTACTCATCCCATACGACCTAGGCAGATCAGGTCCCAACATCGACAAGAAGAAAAACCTCAGTAATTTGTTTGGAGTTCCCAATGAGATTGGTCACGGTTGCATCGATCCACCCACAAGTAGCACAGAAGGGAGATGTGGGTGAATGTCGTAGTGCTGCTGTAGCAGATCTAGCACAAAACAAAAAATTGATAAAAGGGGAAAAAATATTCTCTCTTTTGTAGACAATCAAGGGTATAGAACTGATGCTCGAGAGCCAAAGGAGGGAGATCTGACTATTCCCTAACCCATCTGGCACAAAGCATTGGTTTTGGATCTGTATTTCAACATAATGGTCGAGAAATGCAACCCCAAAGTCGACAATCCCCTGAGTTGCAGAGAGTAGTGAAGCCCAAGTGTTCTCCAACCCTTGAAACCAATCTGCAATCTTATTCACATCGTCCTATAGAAGAGAGTTGCAGACCTTCACCCTCACCTTAGATCTTCCATCACCATATACCTTGATCGCCTCAAACCATCCATCGTTGCAGACCTTCACCATTGCCTCCAAGCTCTCCGAGATAATCATTTTCTTTGGTCAATGCCACTCGTGGATTGGAAGAGTCATGAATAGAAATTCCCAACACAAATGAAAATGGTGACTAGAATTCTAGGTTTTAAGATAATGAAGGAACTTATGGGGTTCACTACCAAATAGGGCCTTTCCTCTAGCATTTATTATTTAAGATCCACCTGGATGCTATCATACCATGATAATACTTCAAGAAAATACATAGCATTTCAATGATAAATAAATATTAAAATATGAAAACTTAAAACAAATCTCATAAAAACACCTAGTACCTCATAAACTAGAAAATTTCATCATCATGAGCTTCAATTCCACAATAGTGCTCCTCTTCCTCAATAGTAGTTTAATTCCAAACAAGAAAAAGCAAAAGGTAAAAGAGAGTGAACTCCTTCCTCTTGTCACCAATGTGTTACGATTTACAAATTAGAAGTCTCTTCCTATTTATAATTGACCTAAGAGACCTTTGAAATGTGTGGGGAACAAGACACCCCACATAGCATGAAGTACATCCTCATTAAATTGGGGTGGAGAATAACTCATCCTCATTAAATTTCAAGAGTGCATGAATAATCCAAATTGGATAAATTCCTATAGGGTAAAAGGCAGGGATTGTGTGCCTCAAATAAATGCACACTAGGACCTATAATTAAGTTGCAAAAAAACAATGATTATTCCATCCTAGATATATAAACATTTTCTACAGCGTATGATACTCATTATCCTAAAAGAAATCTTACTCAGTAAATTCAAGTCTTCCAATGTAGTAATTCATCATATTTTCCAATGATCAAGTTGGAACAAATGTGCACTCTTGGGCCAAACCAATTACACTCTTGGTAATGAAATTTGAAATGGGACATAATTAGACAATTCGTAAACTTAGGATATAACCTTGCATCATTTCTGACAAATATCCTGAATAACTATGTTTCCCAATTATACACAACTTTCACATAAGGCAAGTCAAAGAAAAACTTAGAATGTTGTAACAATTCAAAACTGTGTAAAATAATTAAATTAATAATCTACGATTTGAATCAATCAGATTGGCCAATAAATGAAGCCTGGGCATGCATTTTAGTGAAGCAAGGTATTTTGTCCCGCTTCACAAAAATGCACGCCCAACCTTCATTTCAAGGTCAAATTGAATGATTCAACTTAGAGAGTATTTTTTTTTACTCATATATAACATTAATACAATTAAACAATTTTAATTTTTCACATGTATGTTTTTTGTTTTTTGAAAATACTCCAAATTGCATGGATTTCAAAGGTTAAAAAGCAGGGTTTTTGTGCATCAAATCATAATGCACACCAGGAATGTTTGGGAACAAGGTGATGGACTAAGAAAAATAAAATTTTAATTTTCATAGTTGAAACTGGTAGTTTATTGATTAAAATTCTATAAGTAAGGTTGGGTGGCCTTATTTTAATAGTAATTAGGTTTAAATGTTGTGAAGGGATAGATAAAGAGATAGCACCTAGCATTTGTACGGTCTATTTTAGGGTTTTTCTATATTGTACATATTTTTTAGGGTTTTATGTTTAAGATTAGGTCAAGTGGCCTAGTTATGGTTTGAAGATAAATAGGTAAGGAGAATGGAAACAAATAGGACTAATTATTATTTATTGTTTGGCAATAAAACCTAAGTAAAGATATAACAATGCAAAAGTGTGTAAAAATGTTAAATAAAAAATCTACAATTTGAATCAAGAAGATTGGCCAATAAATGAAGCTTCAGTGCGCATTTCAGTGAAGCAAGGCATTTTTGGCCTGCCTCACAAAAATGCATGCCCAAACTTCATTTCAATGCCAAATTGAATGATTCAACTTGGAGAGTATTTTTTTACTCATAGGGAACATTAAAATAATTAAATGTTTTTAATTTTTCACAGATATGTTTGAGTTGTTCAAAAATACTCCAAATTTCATGGAGTTCAAAGGGTAAAAGGTATGGTTTATGTGCCTCAAATAAATGCATGCCAGGAATGTTTGGGAACAAGGTGATGGACTAAGAAAAAACAAATTTGAATATTAATAATTGAAACTTTTAGTTTCTTGATTAAAACCCTACAATTAATTAAGATGGATGACCTTATTTTAGTAGTAATCAAGTTTAAATGTTGCTAAGGGATAGATAAAGAGATAGCACCTAGGGTTTGCAAGGTCTATTTTAGATTTTTTCTATATTGTACATATTTTTTAGGGTCTTAAGTTTAAGATTAGGTCAAGTGACCTAGTTAGGACTTTTACTATAAAATGGTTTGGGTGCCATTTTACAGCAAAAAGAACATTTACTATCATTTATGAATAACCAATTGCATGATGGAACTTTGGTCAATTCTACCCATGAGAAAGAAGTGATGGCCATCTTACATGTCATCAAAACCATGTTGCCTTATTTTTAAAATTGTTATTTTTAATAAATTGTATCTTATATCTAAACATTAAATTTGAATTTTTTATTTTGTGCCTGAGAAAAAATAGGAGTAAAGGAGCAAAGTTAAAGCACCTTATAAACAATTTTATTCACTTAATAAAATTTTCTTTTCTTTATAAAAGTGATTTATAGAAAAATAAAGCAATAAGTTAAAAAATAAAAAAAATAGAAACTCATTTGCGCATGCAGTCATCACGATTTATTTAGTGTGCATTCTTGCATTCATTATGCATTCTTCATAGTATATGTAGTGTGCATTCTTGAATTCATCATGCATTCAGTTAGTGTACCTTGAACCTACATAATGATGGCCTCAATTGAAACAAGGGTGTGCTCTTCCCCACAAGCAGGTTACACAAGGATTCGCGGGAGAACTTCACAGTAAAAAAATTCAAGGAGTGTGTCGGTATATGGAGAGATACAAACAATTGTCCACCAGGTATGCTAGATATCTTGAGAAGAGCACTGGTTTATAAAATTATATTTGGATAGTTCAATTGCCAATGATGAGATAGATGAGTCCATAGAAAATTATGATGATAAAGCCATGGAATTAAAAATATTTGGGTAGAGGATTAACTTGGACCTTGATCTAGGTGCAACAGAAAACAAATTTCCACGGAGAGGGGAGCAATATTTAACTCCAAAAAACCCCTAAGCAAAAAAGATTGAAATGGCCAATAGAATATGTGGGAAAAAAGTATTTGTTCCAAGGAATGGATTAAAAATGCAATATGTTCCCCAAGGACTATACAAATCCTTGATTCAATTTGTCCTTGGGAAAATTATGAATCATCACAAGCATGATATTTCTGGTGATTGCATGAGGCTAGTTATTCAATGGGTTGAAGGCACGACCATAGATGCCCCTCATCTATTGGATAAAAAATTAAATTATACCCTACAATAAAGTAAAATTAAGAAGGTTAAGTTTAGTTTCCTGAAAACATTACAAAAAATTATTGATTTGTATCGACCATGTGTTGAAACAACACCTCTTAAAACTTACACTAGGAAATCAAAACCAAAGAAAACCATTAAGGAAGAACCTGAACAGACTCTTGTTGGAGGTGTGGAAAAATTTGTTGATACAGTTTTCCATACTAAAGATATAACTACTAGTGTTCTAGAAGACTTACATGTGTGTATGGATGAAGATGAGGAGCAGAAAGGTATGGACCATTATATGGAAACATATAACAATTATTTTTCTATAACAGACAAAATTCCTTCTAAATAGTTGGAACCTCAGTATAATTTCCCTTTTATGGGTGATTCAACATCTACATCTCCAAGTTAAAATGTGCACATTCCAACTTATAGCTTCGATAACAGATTTTTTTTTCTTAGTATATGATAGAATGAGCCATTACAAACCAGTTGTAATGGAGGATTCTTCCTCTATATACATCTAGAAGGAAAATTACAAATTAAAGGAGAAGGATATTATTGAATGCATGAAGAATATTGCAGTGTTTGAATCAAAAATTGTGCAACAAACACAAAATTCGTTGAAAAAATCCCTAAATGCCTAGGATAAAATTATTGATGAATTTCATAATGAGGTATCTAGAATGAGCGATGAAGGTATGAGCGAGATAGATGAACTACATGCAAATTTTAAAAAAAATCAGGCTACATATGATAAAAAAAATTAGTGAAGTTGAAGAGGAGTTGAGAAGAAGACCAGAGGTTTTGTCAATGGTTCAAAATGACCATGTCAACATTATTAGGGAGACCACCTAATAGAGAACTTAAAGCAGCTTCTTTTCTATTTGGAATGGTGGTTTTGACTTGTTCAATTGGGTTCAATTACCCTCTCTCTATCTATGTTGGCTTATAATATGTCTATTAGTTTCTATTAGTGAAGAGACATCAGATCTACCCTCTTGCAGAACTCATGCAAGAAAGTGATCCTTAAGATGAATTAATGGCTCATCTTAGGCCACTCTAAAGTTTTTCCCTTGTGTAAGAGGACTTCTAGAATGCAATAATTAAAACTAAATGCAGATATACTCTAAGTAACAAAAAATAAATCATAAATTTATCTCGATTGAAAGAAGGATTAGTCCCCCTCTCAACCAAGAGCAAGGTAAAAGGGGATTTGAACTAGCTTTGAATTTGGAATAAAAATGAAGTCAATAAGCCAAGGAAATAGTTCCAAGTCTTACTACTAGTTCAAGCAAGCTTATGCATTCAGCTAACTAATGAATAGTCATCAGATCTCTGGTGCACATACATCCCAATTCAAATAAATTGAATTCAAACTAAACATATATGATTGCATTAAAGAAATAGCTCTCATAAAAAAATCATTATTAAAACAAAGATAAACTTGACATGAATTTTCTAAATAGTTAACAAGTATGTCATGTTTATCTATTCAAATTCATAATCTAACTCAATAGCAATCAAATCCCTCATTAAAACATAGTTTCCAAATGATTAAGACAAGCATGTAATTAAATGAATTTACAATAGTAAAAAATTCCACAAACACATACTTATCTAGAATCAAGAATTGCCTCAAATTTTATTAAATGCAGGCCAACAATCAACCTCTATCTCTGATAGTAGTGTACAAGAATTAAATATCTGATCATAGCCTTTGAGTACATGAAATTTTCAAAGTTTAAATGCATCTCTTTATCTCCACAAGTTTGGCATAATCTAGATAATTCTCTACAAAAATATTTCTCCCTACAGTAGTGCAAAAATCCCTTGGCATAATATAGATAATTCTCTACAAAAATATTTCTCCCTACAGTAGTGCAAAAATCCCTCTCTTTGCAGAGAATTTATTCTCCAAGTTTCAGATCTAGAACCCCCTCCTCCATTCTACAAAAGTCATATTTATAATTATAAGATCAAAACCAAAATGAGAGAGTTATGGGAGAAATAAATTTGCTTCAACAAATTAATTGGCCAAAATTATATTTCCTCTCTTGTTGGAGCAACTCCATTGTTCCAAGTCTTTTCTTCCTCATCTTCCCACCTACTCTCCTGCTAAAAACCATTCAAAAGTAAGTTAATTTGCAAATCAAAATTAGAATTACCAAATCTGGGAAAACAAACATCTACAATCAAAATTTAATAAAAAGAAATTTGAGCTTCCCATTTGATCCTTGTAAATATCTTGTTGATTAAAGAGAATGGAATCGAATGGATTTGCAATCAACAGAGGCTTTGGGAAAATGAAAATGCAAAAACTAAACTCAAAAAATTAGTTTTGATTACAAATTTGGAGCTTGATTATATGCTAAATTTTAGACTTAGTTATTGACCGAATCTAGTCATGCAACCACTTTAGAAATATTCTCCGTGATTTTATCTATCTAAGGATTCGTTCTGGGCCTCATTTGACCAAGTAAAACTTAACTTATGCGACTCCAAAGGTGAAGTGTCAAAACTATCATAGTTTTGGAAAAATGCATGCCTGGGCTAAAATTCAGAAAATTTAATTAAAAATCTAATACTAGATTAAATTAAAAGAAAATTATAATCAACTGTTAATTAATTGTAATTATTTCATTCATTAAATATATATATAAATTATTACAAATGATTAACTTAAATTAAGCTGCACTTAATTATAAGTTAATTAATTTACAAATTAATTAAATTAAGTACTAAAATTAAATTATATACCAAACAATTTACTAAATATTAATTTTATTAAAACAATATATAACTTTTAACCTTATATAATAATTAATTAAATCATATATGAAGTAATGTTGGTATTAACAACTAACCAAACCTCAACCAATAGTATATAACACAAACGAATTACACCAAACCATCAAAGGATATCGGGCATCGAAAGATTTGGATATCGGAATATTGGAAAAAAAAAATATGTCATCGAGGAGGCTTTCAAGTTGGAGTTATTATATTGACTAGTTTCGATGTCCTATGGAACGAGGCATTGGGAGGTCATATTAATAAGATTTAATATTGAGTATCGGAGGTCATATTAATAACTATTCCAACATTTAATACAAGCCCCATCGGGAATTGAATAATACATCGAGCATCGGAGCTTTAAAATATCACAGGTCATTTTGAAAATAGTTTCGATATTGAGTATTGTAGGTTTAGAGAATGAGACCAAAAAAATTACGATATTATGTTGTTATGAGGTGTGATGGATGAGGGAATTAATAAGAGGGAGTATGGTATGGTGTGAAGTGGGAGAGGGGCACCATGTGGAGTGGGACCTCCCTCTTTGTATAACTATAGCCATTTGATATTAAGGTCTTGTTAACATAAAAAAAAAAAAAACTAGTCACTTGAGTTTTTTGGATTTCAGATCTCAAGAATTTTATTAAAATTTAAATTTAAATTATTTTTTGAAATTTCATAACGCACAATTTTAATTGTTTTATAATTTGGCTGCGGCGATTTTATAGGAATGTTAGTGAAAATTAAATTAATTATTAAAAATTAATTAAAAATCAATATTCACAATTAATTTACAAAAAATAAAATAACATACATTTTGTGCATTTTTTAGCCTTGGCGGTAAAAATTATCGAACTTCGGATGAGCACCATTTGCAAACTGTGAATCCAAATGAGAGGAAACAAAAACCAATGGAAAGCTTGCGAAAAATAGAACGCAATGAAGCAATCAAAAGAAGAATCTAAAGAAAATAAAAATCTAGCAAAATTATGAGACACTTAACCAAAAGAAAAATAGTAAAAGGTGATTTAGCCAAAATTTACAGAAAGGGTCCCCATTATTTGAAATAAATAAAACAAAAATCGGGGTGTTGAGTTTTCACCTCAACAATTGGTGACACAAAGGGAAGAACTAGTTATCTCTAGTTAAAGATAATGAAATTTGGTTTACCCAAAAGGTTAAAAATGAGGAATTCCATTAAACTGTCAAACATTAAAACATTTCACATGGGTCTCACATTAATGAATTAAGAAATATGAGTTCAAAAAGATACGTACTCAAATCATACTGAGTCTAAAGGCATGAATCCAAATTTTGGGGAATGTTTATTATTTAAGATTACCTCATATGAGAAATAGAAGAAGGTACAAATAGGAGTTTTTTTATAAAGCATCTATCCATCAATATGAATGGTCTCTGGCATCGCTTCACTGCCAACGAGCCTGAATAGTACCCCAATGAAGTTGTATTTTATGCCATACAAGCATGGCCTTGCTGCCACTTGTATTTCCCATGCTTCCCCTTTTTATCACCCTTTTGATAAGTGCATTTGTGAGCTTTAGTATATGATGTGCCTAAGTGAAAGAGGTGGGATGTTAATAGAGACTTATTCTAATGGATATAATACTTCCATAATGTTGAATCCATATCCTTCCCCCACGACTATCAATCTAGAAGTTTGTTATAAAATAGAGGGATGAGAGGGATTCATTGAGTTAAACTCATATAAGTTCTTTCCTTGAAAATTTGAACTATATCACTGAGAAAGGATGCATGTTCCTCCATGGAAAATATTTAAAGCAAGAGGTATTTATGATTCCATAAAGATATATCTTTAATAGAAAATGAAACTCATTAAGATAAATAGAGTAAAGATTTCCCATGTCTGTCAACCATTGCTAGGTAAGAAAAATAAATTCCTTCCACATAAATCTTGACGGTATCACCAAAATCAAACCATAACCAATAGCAAAAAGGAAAAATAAATCCAAAGTGAAGTGAAAGAAGAAATCAACAAACTCCAAAAATGTAAAAATGAGGAAAGGAGAAGCTAAAAGAAAAACCCAAATTTAAAAGACAAACTCCAACAAGACTAATTATAAAATGTCTCAACAAAAGAGTAAATAGGAAAACCATGTGTGTGTTCATATTATGTTGATATTTTAATTAATTTTATCTTGCAGAGTTATAAGAAATTAGAATCTCAAACCATAGAGGTGAATAGTAGTCATGTGGTGAAATTAAACCAAATGAGAAGTTTCTGCCTATTGTAAATTTTCTTGTTTCACAACAAAGCCTGCAATGAAAGCATCTTAACAATTTTATGATCAAAACAATGCTTGAGAGACAAACTAAAAGGTTCAGGGACTCCCCAATTTAGTTGATTTGAACATCACTACTGCTTCTCTAAAAACGCGAAAGAAAACAAGGAGAACGGGTGTCAAATCTAAGCTGGTAGAAGTGTGTAAAATAATTCTTGAGGTCCTGCAAAACAAAGATATATATCAGCAAAATTAAAAACAAAACTAAAGCAAAAATGTAAAGAAATAGAAAAGTATGAAAGTGGGCATATGAAACTTACCATTGGATAATTTTGTTAAAATTTTACCTGAGAGATATCATTTTCTCCAACAACAGATAACCTCTTCTTTTGATTGACATTAAAAGCATGAAGAAGTTGTGTTCTTTGAAATCTCATTTACTCAAAATCATAATTTATTAAATCTAAATTACAACGAGCAAAAAAATTATAAAAATGATGTCTTATGTTCAAGGAGTCGGAAGAAGAAACCAATCCATCATAAATGAAAATGAATATATGCTCCTTTATGACTTGCAGCAGGAATTGTTCTCTTTATATTTTAGATTTAATATCTACTCCATGATTTTCATAAAATCTTAAAATTCAAGATCAAGACCTATGTAGTACTTATGGGGGTATGGAGAGGTCTTTAAATTTTACATGCTAAATATGGAGTGATATATTAAACATTTAAACAAAAGAAAATTCAAACATGAATTAACCATGATCCATATTTTTTACCTATTCCAAATGACTTTAGCAATTGGTTGCATCATCATAGCGGTTGCTCAAAAGTATATTTGAAAAGAAAATAAAGGATGCATACTAAAAGATGATCAAGATGATGGGATGAGAATCTAATAGTAGGATAAAGATGAAAATGTAGGCAAGACATAGGTGATGCACTTCTCGTTAGCCAGGAGGAATGCTCTGAAGAGTACAAGGAGGCCCAAGTGCACACACCATGAATAATGTATATCCCTGATGTCACTTAGTCATCCCAAGAGATGAATGCTTGAATGTTGGACTAAATTATAATTAAAAATGCATCCAGGTTCTCGAATACAAGGGTAACATGGAAGTCAACACACATATAAAGATAAGAAAAAAGGATTCCATGTGAATATAATGATAAGTTGGACTGATGCCTGTTATTTTTACCTGCTCCGTAGTCGACGCATAAACCTTTGGCTATCATTGCCCACTCTCATAGCTGCACTCTCCCTTGACGGTTACCACAGGCAGCTGGCATTTCGAGTTTAACTGACAACGATGGACCTTGATCTTGTTGACTACTCGAAAGAATTGCTAGTGGAGGGCTCTATCTGGACGACCCTACATTCTGTGAAGAAAGGCTCGCATTCGTATAGCAGCGAGCTAAACAAGACCATATCCAGTCTCCCCTCATTCATAGGCCCTTCAGATCACCCAGTGATACTGCTAGACGACCCCCTGACCTAGCTGTCCCTCTCCACTCCTCCATCGTCACCGTCATCTCTAGGGTTTGCAACGGGCTGCTTTAACCCTAACCCTCTGATTCCAAGCTCTGGTCAAACCTCCCATCCTCCCCAGTCTGGTATTTCCCCGATCCACTCATTAAATCCTCCTCAGTCTTCCCCTTGATTACGCCGCGCACATATGTTCCCCTATCCAGCTGTTTCACTAACATTCCCCCTTTATCGGACGCCCTCCCTGTCGCCCCATCCCCTCCCCCCGAGAACCCCTACTACCTGAGAATAGCTCTGATCGTCGGGAGGAATCTGCAGCTGGAGCAAGGCCTCGCAAGAAATCCAGATGCTTTAGGTTTAAAGATGTTGATATCTTTCTCAGGCTCGAAGAGGATATCCAGTTAAGCAATACTATGGATTTTGTAGATAGGGTTTTAGTCGGAAGAATTCGAGGATGGAACTACATGGCAGCTCGCTTAAAAACATGGGTCTCAGAGGTCTAGGGGCATCACTTAGCTGACCTACCCATAGTACATACTTTCATGAAGGGGTGGTTTTCCTTACGTTTCACTAGGCCAGATCACACGAACTAGGTCCTATTGTCATACTGGCACTTTGAGCATGCCCCTATCCTCCTGAAGTGGTAGTCACCACTTTTTGATTTAGATACAAAGAAGATAGGCATTGGCCCGATTTGGATCAGATTACCAAGGCTCTTGTTACACTTCTGGTCCAAAGACATTTTCCGTCGTATCGGGAACTCACTTGGCACATACATGGAATTTGATAAATCCTATCTATCCACTGGCAAGATGGCATTCGCTAGGATTCTGGTGCATATGGATACCAGGGGAGTTTTGTAGGAATATATTACCATTCAATGGAGAACATACACTCAGAAGCAGCCACTGGATTATGAAGTTATACCCTACAAATGTCGAAGATGCCACAAGGTTGGACACGTATACAAGGATTGCCCCCTGATCAACAAGAGGGGCCATCAATCTGTAGGAAAAGACTAGGATGCTCGTACTCTTCAGGAACAATCTCAATCAGCTATGGAAGTGGAAGAACAGCCACACCAAATCCCCGCAGATGTAGACAAGGCACACGAGAAAGAAGCATGGGAAAGCTCCACTCCGACCTCCCTCCCCACCTCTGACAAGAGCTCGGGTGGCTATAGGGGACGCTTATTCCACGGGTATGATTAATTCTCCACTCTCTTTTACTTATACTGCTTTTGTTTCTCCTATTTTGCCTACTCTTCCACCACAAGACTGGAATACAAACACTTCGACTACTCCCCTCAATGTTACTCATTCGTTGTCTCATCCTCCCTGGCTCTTCCATCATCCCCCTGTCATTCAGCACTGCCCCATAGCGCCCCCACCCCCCACCCCCTCCTGCTTACTCCTTCCCCCAGCCTTCCCTCTCCGAGACTCCCTCCTCCACATCCCCCGTCCATCCCTTCCCTTCAGAATCTCGTTACCCCCTTCACTCAAGAATGCGCTCACAGGGCCTCGATATCATAGGTTTTGGGATAGACTCTACTCCCTCTCTTCCTAAATCCCAGGGCCGTCCCTCCTCACTTTCCAAAGCCAAGCACCAAGTAGGGGAGGAAATTGCATCTGGAAAACAGAAAACCATTGACTGGGTTCTTAGAGCAGAGCAAACCCCTAACATCCCCCCTCCATGAAGCTGCTCTCCTTCAACTGTCGCGGGTTGGCTAGCCCGGATAAAAAACTAGCCCTAAAGCGTCTATTTGCTACAGAAGCTGTAGACATTATCTTCCTTCAAGAAACCCTTGGCCTTGCTAGCACCATCACTCCCCTACTCGAATCTTAGCTACCAGGCTGGTCTTTCCACTCCCTAGATGCCATGGGAAGATCTGGAGGGATAACCTTGGGAATTTGCAATCGAACCATCAAGACTCTGAGAGTTTGGGGAGGACATGGGTTTTTGGGAGCGGAAATCTTCTCTCCCACTCTTGAAGCAGACTTCAGGATCATTAATGTATATGGTCCCTGTCAGGATAGAGCCGATTTTTGGAGAAAACTGCTTAATACAACACTCCTCCAGCAAGACAATATCATCATGGGGGGGGTTGAATTTCTCCTTGGGGTATGTGGAATCATGGGGAAATCAAGCTCAGGTGGATGTGTTGTCGGTATTCTTTGAAAATCTCCTGGAGGACGACAACTTAATTGATATTCCCTCAGCCAAATTATAGCCCACTTGGAGGAACAATAGATCAGGGGAGGCAAGCCTGGCCAGACAACTTGATAGATTCCTAATGAAATAACTTTTGGTCAACAGGGGATCCTGCATCGGACAATGGGTTGGCTTCGGAGGCCTATCTGATCACAGACCCATCTACCTAGAGCTGCAGGATGAAAATGACAAACCAAAGGCCCCGTTCAAATTTAATTCCACATGGCTACGGGATGTGGACTACATAAAAATGGTGACTGAATTTTGGAAGGCTAACCCTCCCGGCTCAGCAGGGAACCTCATGAATGATTTCGCGCATAATATGAAGGAGTTGAAATCCCTCTCCAAGATCTGGGCTAAGAGGAAAATGGAAGTGGAAGAGCATCTTCTCGTAACAGCAAAGGAAGAAATCTACGCTATTGAGGAGGAGACGAGATGAATCATAGCCTCTCAAGAAAAAAAGGATAAATACACTGCAACATTGCAGAAGAGGACTCAAATCCTAAAAGATAGAGAAGAGAGCTGGAGACTCCGCAGCCGAGAAATCTGGCTGAAGGAGGGGGACGAAAACACTAAATTTTATCATAAACATGCCAAAGGGAGGAAGGTGATTAACACAATTTGGGAGCTTAAAGATATACATGGAAAATCAATACAATCTTTCTGAAAGGTGGCAGCACTGGCATGTACACACTTCAAAGACATCTACAAGGCACCTCCTAATGCTACCCTAGCTGAAGTGTTGCGAACTGCACAGCTCTTTCCCAGTTTTGTTGACCAGGAGGTAGAATAGGAACTCTCATAAGAAGTCCCACTAGAAGAGCTAGAAGCTACTTTGAAGTGGCTCAAGAAGGAAAAAAGCCCGGGGCCAGACACCTGGACAGTGGAATTTTATATTGCCTTCTTCGAAGTCTTAGGGACAAACCTCTTGCGAATCATAGAGGAGAGCAGAAGGAGTGGAAGGATAACGGACGGTCTAAAATCCACTTTCATTGCACTTATACCCAAAGTTGATAAGCCCTCCTCCTTTGATGACTTCAGGCCTATATCCTTATGCAACTGCATATATAAAATTATCGCCAAGATAATTTCCAATCGGATAAATCCTATCCTGTCCCTACACATCTCCCATGAACAATTTTCCTTTTTACAAAATAGGCAGATACATGAGGCGATGGGCACTGCTCAAGAACTCCTTCACTGCATACAGCTCAGGAAACTAAAAGGAATGATTCTGAAGATAGACCTATCTAAATCCTTCAATAGAGTCAACTGGCTATACCTCCAGATCCTATTAACTCATCTAGGATTTCCTTTCACGTTCATCAAGTGGATCATGCACTGTATTACCAATGTCCCTTACAGTGTTCTCATTAATGGATCGATATCTCCCTTTTTTCATGCAGAGCGAGGCCTCAAGCAGGGATGCCCTCTATCCCCCCTTCTTTTTCTTCTTATCATGGAGGGTCTAAGAAAAATTATAGGAGAAGACCATAGACAAGGGAAAATCAGGGGTATCAAAATCACTGACACCTATATATTGACTCATTTTCTCTTTGTTGACAATGTTCTCATATTCCTCAACGGGGGCATCGGCGACCTCACTTCTCTTGACTAAGCTATTGGCACTTTTCAAAAAGCCACGGGTATGGTGCTGAATGAAACTAAATCCACTATAATAGCATCCAGATGAACCCAAAATGAACTATAATTCACCCTAAGGAGATTCCCCTTTACTAGCCAGCCTATAGAGGAAGGTTTGAGGTACCTCGGCTATCGCCTAAAGCCGTGTGGATACAAAATAGTTGACTGGCTTTGGCTAATTACTAAGGTAGAAAAGCACTTGAACATATGGTACCACAGATATCTTTGAAGGGTAGGTAGGCTGATCTTGATCAAAGCAGTATTAGAAGCAACGCCTGTATATTGGATGACTTTGGCCTGGATACCTAGGGGTATACTGGACAAGCTACAAAACATTTGTTGTCGTTTTCTATGGAAGGGGAAACAGATAGGGAGAATTTTTGCTTGGACAAGATGGGAATCTCTGGCACTACTTAAACGATGGGGAGGATGGGGGATTAAGGGATTGGACACTTTCTCCAAAGCACTTGCAGCAAAGCTTGGTTGGCAGCTACTCAACAACCACAATCTATGGACAAAGGTTGTCGTTTTTAAATATATTACCCCTTCAAACCCACTTGATTGGATTAGATATGCCCACCAACCCATTGGGAACATATCTATCATCTGGAAGGCAGTAACAAATGCTATTGACCTGATAAGAAATGGACTGACTTGGAGAATCTGATCTAGCTCCCTGGTGCGCATAGGAGAAGACCCCTGGGTTGGCTGTGGCAATGCACACAGACTTCCTGAGGAGCTGAAAACACACCTTGTTGATCAAGGTATAACACACATTTGTCACATCGCTGATAATGGCCGATCCTCTCTGACACAGTAGGCTTGGAAATCAGGATTTGTATTAAACATTCCCCCACCCTAGAAACAAGACTGGAGAGACTACATTACTGCATTAACAGAGACCCATATCAGGACCATAGAAGGAGACGATGAGCTCATATGGGCTCTTGCCAAACATGGCTCTTATACCCCCAAGATAGGATATCTAGTTCTGATGGATCCCTATAAAACGCCAGCTTCTGAGCCTTGGTGGAACCTCTTGTGGAAATTAAAAGCAACCCTAAGAATGAGGTTGCTTCTGTGTTCTATACTGAACAACAAAGTCCTAATAGGAGCAAACCTGATGAAACAATCCTTCTCAGGGCCTTTTTGGTGCTACCTGTGCAAGAACATCAATGAAGATACAGATCACCTCTTTCTGGATCTATATCTCAAGAGCTATGGAATTGTTTCCTCTCATCGCTCTCCACCCACAATCGATGGCACAGTAACAACATAAAGGATGCATGGAACAAATGGTGGAAAGATACTATAGGCAAGGAAAGGAATATACCTCTGCTCATTTGCTAGGCATTATGGATAGCTAGGAATCAAATTATATTTCAACAAAAGCCCCCCTTTTGGCCTTCCATATTGAACATAACCTTAGCTGATTATCATTCAATTCCTGACGACACCTCTCAACAACAACACAGGAATATCGAGCCAGAAGTCATCAATACCTCCATTCAATGGACTTATTTCGATGGATCGGCACAGGAAACGGGTTGTGGGGGGGGGGGAGCTATATTACACTTATCAAGTTCTCACTCTTTCAAAACAAAAATGGGTTTGGGCAGAGGAAAAAATAACTACGCTAAGCTTATAACTGCAAAATATCTCATCCAATATGCTTTAGATAAACAATGCACAAACCTTCAACTATATGGTGACTCAAAACTGGTTGTCAACTGGATCAACAAAAAACACATCTGCAATGCATATGCATTGAAGTATATTCTATATGAGACTCATAGACTTATTATGTCTTTTGAATCTTTCACTTGTCATCATATTTACAAGGAGCGGAACTCAGCTGCTAATCACTTATCCAAAGAAGCAGCGCTCAGGGATGACGATACTTGGTTGATATGTGAGGAAAAGGATGGTGCTGCCTACCAGCACTATCACAGACCTTTCATAGACCCAGAATCTATTTGAAGCATCATGCAAGGGACTAGATGTTTCTATTATTATTTTTTTCTTATATTATAAATATTTATACAGAACTTATGTTATAGCACCATAACCTCTCTGCGAAGAGGCTAGTAGCTCTCTATTTTTATTGTTTTCTAATTAGCTCACTCCCTACGCAAAGGAATGCACAAAAGTTTTTATCTTTATATTTGAACAAGCAATGCCTCACTTAAGTAATGCTCTGCATATACAAAATGTAATTTTCTCTTATAATGAAAATTACGACTTTTTCCACGAGAAAAAAAAAAAAATGATAAGTTGGACTATATAGTAATGGATGAATTGATGAGAGGACAACAAGATTATATTAGTCTAATATCTCACTAGTTTGAAATGTTAAGAAGAAAAAAAGAAATCTCGAGAAGAAATTTTAATTGATTAATAATAATAACCCGATATACTGGGGTTCTAAAAAACAAAAAGGCTTTAGAAAGATTTCTCATAAATTCTTTTTAAATAAGAGTTCTGATAAAAGGAAGTCTGAGATTACTTATTGAATAGAAACGTAATATCAAAAACTCAAATACAATGATAATTTAATGTACCTTTACGAGACTTCGAGACTGAGGAAATTGGGCAGAGAAATAAAATAGGCCACATGGATCTTGGAGAGACAAATTTCAAAATGTGTTTTAAAATTCTTACGATATAACATAAACCCAAGAGTCTAATGGGACAGAAGGTCTGAAATTTCGATGTTTGTTAGGGGCTCTAAATCTTCTCAGAAAAAGGAAATGTGACTAAAGCGGATGTAAGATAAATGAGTGTAGTGCAAAGGTTTAGCTCAACATGGAAAATGTACGATTCAGAATTGGCAGAGATAAAATCATGGATAGGATCATTTTATAACTTGTTGCAAGATTTTTATGCAAATTTTCCTTTGCTTACGAAAAAATTGAATAAGAGGGAGCCAACATTCCATTTTCGTTGCATCAAGGAGAGGCAAAATATGATTATCGACTCATATCGCTAAATTTGCAAATAAAGGAAATATGTAGAGAACCATTCAGCACATAAAGCAGAAGTATTTCCGATAAAAAGAAAAATACTTCACTGGACATGTTTATGACTCAGAAAAAGTTGGTTGCTTGCTTTATTAACATAGTTACCAATTGAACGAGAAAATGAACTAGTACCCATTTTCTTGAGGTAGCAAAAAATCACCCAATTTTGAAAAGTGATGATGCAGAATACACTTTTTTTTTACCATATTTTTGGCACTTTAAATTTTCTTATGTATCACGTATGAACTTTTTTTTAAAAACGTTAGTGATTTTCATATTGATTTTGAAAACTATTGATGCAGTATCAACACATTTTTTTAAAGAGTTTATTTTTGACACTTTAAATTTTTTTATGTATCAAGTATGAACACGTTTTTTAAATATTAATGATTTTCATCTTGATTTTAAAAAGTGTTAATGTAGCATCAACCCTTTTTATTTAGAGGGCTTATTTTTTACACTTTAAATTTTCTAATGTATTAATTATGGATTTTTTTTAAATGTTTGTGATTTTCATGTTGGTAAAAAAAATATTAATAATAATTAAAACATGACAAAAAAGACTCAAATAATAAATATATATATATATATATAAGTTTTTATTTTTTGTTAAACCTTTTTTTTAATTTTTCTTTTTAATTTTAAATTTATTTTTTTAATTGTTTTATTTTGATTTTTTTAATTCAAATTTTTTTTAATTGTTTTTTTTTATTTTAATTTTTAATTGTTTTGCTTTCATTTTTTTAATTGTTTTTTTTAACTTAATTTAATATATATATATATATATATATATATATATAATTTTTATTTTGTTAATTTATTTTTTTTGTTAAATTGTGTCTATTTTTGTTTTTTTTAATTATTTTATGATTTTTTTTTGTCTAATTTTTTGTATTTATAAGTTTATTTTATTTTATTTTTTACATTTTATAGTTTTTTTTTGTCTTTTTTTTATAGTTGATTTTTTTGTCATGGTTCTAAGTTTTTTTTTGTCTTTTTTTATAGTTGATTTTTTTGTCATGTTTTTAAGTTTTTTTTAATGCTTTATTCCTTGCTATTATTTTTAAAAAATGATTATGTTTTTTTATTGTTTTTTTTTCTATATTGGAATTTTTTATGTCTTTTCTATTATTTTTGTGTTATTTTTACTATTTTTTATTTTTTATAACATTTGATTTTTTTAATTATTTTTTGTGTTTTTTTATTGTATTTTTTTCAATATTTTGAAAAAAAAAATTGTATTATTTTTTGTGTTTTTTTATTGTTTTTATTTTTTTTTCAATATTTAAATTTTGTTTTCTTTTATTATTTTTTGTGTTTTTTTTATCAATATTAAAATTTTTGTTTTCTTTTGTATTATTTTTCTTGTGTTTTTTTTTATTGTTTTTATTTTTTTTCAATATTTGAATTTTTATTTTCTTTTGTATTTTTCATTTTTATTTCTTTATACATTTATTTTTTATTTTGGTTTTTATTTTTATTTTTTTTTATAGGGTCTGTGTCGATGCTCGTCTAGCAACCCGATCCCATTATGGCTAATTTGATAGTTGATTTTAAAATTTCTATTATAATGAATCGAGTCTGCCCCCACAATGTATCAATTTCATGGTTGGTCTTTAAATTTTCATTACAATAGGTCGAGTTCACCTACACCGCATGTCAATTTGATGGTTGATTTTAAAATTTTTGTTGCAATGTATCGAGTTGTCTTAGGCTAAGATTTTAAAATCGCTATATATTTAGTATTTAAAGAATAAATTACTCTTGGGTGTTCATTTTTAAAGTTTTTTGTCATAAAATTTTTCCATAATGCCATCCTTAAAATATTTTGAAAACTTGAGAATTTTTTGTAGTCATAATCTTTGGGGTTAATTGCATGGTTGAAAAATTGTCAAGATTTTGATGTTTTTCTCAGTCATGATATTTTATCTTTAATGCTTGGTTGAAAATAATTACAATTTCAGGGTTTTTTAGAGTCAAGATATTTTATCTTTGACAACATGGATGGAAATTGTTGGAGTTATCAGTATTTCAGATATGACATTTTATCTTTAACATCATGTCCAAGAATTGTTGGAATTTTACAGTTTTTCAAAGTCTGGATATTTTATCTTTAATTCCATTGCTAAAAAATGTCAAAATTGTAACCTGATTTTTTTTTGTTATTCCAGAATCAACACTTATTTTTTAAGGGTGTTTTTTTCAACCATTTTGCAAAAAAAATGGTTTTTACTTCCATTTAAAAAAAAAAAAAAAAAAAAAAAAAAAAAAATTGAAAATTCACCCTAAAAAAAAAGCATCGTTATGGAATACACAATTTTCATTTTTGGGTTGTTTTTTCATGTTTTTTTGGGGGTTTTGTGGGCTAGAGTACCCATTTTGAGGTAATAGTTCTCGTTTGATCAGTAACTATGTTTATTCTAAAGCTAACTCGATTTGCAAAAAAATCAAATCTCCAAATGAAACTAATGAAGACCTACAAAAGGAAGTAAAATAGAAATAAGAGATAAACTAATGAAAAGAGAGATTGGAAACATATGAAGATGAACATCTGGATGCATCCCTAAAAGAATTTTGTTTGCAAGTTTACCTCATGAATCTTCAAGTTCTCACATGCATTTCTCGAAATTTGCATATGTTCAAAATCATCTACTTATTAAAATGCTAAGTAATGAGCTTTCAATTTGCATCCACTTCATATTTGTATTGAGGGACGAGAGTGATGAAAAGTGATCATGTAGGAATCGCTTATGAATTAAAAATTGAATTTCTTTAGGTTGCTTGATTGTAAAGATTCTTTTAGAACTTCACCAAGAAGAATAAGCAAGTGTAGCATAAGAATAATTTTAGCAATACTACTTTTCAAACACTCTTTGTTAGAGAATGAAGAAGATACAAAGGAGCATCATGGTCTCATTATATGTTTATTAAAAATTTGCAATAATGAAATAAATACAAATAGAAAAGGAATCTAAACTAATATAATCATAATTCTAACTGAATGAAAAAGAAACATGACTAAGCATAGTCATGCTTCCAATGTAACCATGCGAGCATTTTATTTCTTGCATGTATATACAAGTCAAACACCAGTAACAAAAATAAAAATATAATTAAACTAACATAACTAAATCTGAATGTGAAATGTACATTTATTTCTAACATATTTACATAAAACAAATTATTTATAAGCATTTTACTTACAAATATTCTTTCTTGGAAAGTTCCCTCTAACCAATTCTCTATGGGATCATAAAAATATGGATGAATAGTTGATAAAGAATGGAAGAGGTTAAATAAAATAGAAGTTGAACAACCATTAGTGTTATGTACATAAAACAAGTCATTAATGATCTTTGGTGAAATGAAGCTTCCAAACAACTTTGAAATGTATCAATGAAATTTGCATGGGAGCTTAATGAATCTATCATAAGATCATTAGTTAAACTTTAGCAAGGATCAATGGATGTGTCTATCATAGTGCACGAAAAATCACAACTCTCCATAAAAGGAAAGAGACACTCTTCTTCTCAAGAGGAGTGCTTACATAATGCTCCCAAACATCCTCAAGTTTCAAAATAGCAATTTTTAGGTGTTGTATCTATGTAGACACACACACACACACATATATATATATATTTTGTTAACGTGCATTTTTTAATAAATTACTAGTCTTTTTTGAGGACTTACTTTCATGGAGTTTTTATTTGGATGTGGTCTCACTAAAATCCAGTTACTCTTTTATTTTTGGACAATATAATGGACTTTTATAAGCTGATAGCTTACTAAACTGAGAAATTGGTGTTGTGGAATGACCAAATTTATATTTGAAATATAAAACATGTCTTCTTTCCATAGTAGAATAAATTTACAATATGCTTAGTGAATCATATGGCAAAATTTACCATAGGGTGCCTCAAAAGGAAATTCGGGGGTTGCCAGAGCTAGAGGTGTAATTTTTAACCAAAATGGTAAAAGAAATCATATCTTATGCATGGGTTGTGGGCACTGCCTCAATTAATCAAGAAAAGATGTGAGCTTCCTAGAAAGGTCTCTCCATTCTTCTTCAGGTTGGTTTTTTTTGTTAATAAGAAAATCGCATAAAGCTTACATGAGATAAAATTTAGCAGCATCAAAACAAAATAGCTACATAGTAAGATTGTATATATAAACATCACCTGAATATAATCTAGATATCCTTATCTCACCAAGAAAAATATCCTTCTAAGACTAGAAAAATAGTACAAAAATAAGGCTTCAAGTCTCGAGAAATTATCAACTCCAACTCCATCATTCCAAAGTATCAAGAAAAGACATAATGTCTTTACATAGTAAATCAACAGTATACATTTGGAATCAACCATATTGTCCAAGAAATGAAGAATGGGCATGCATTTTAGTGAAGCAAGGCAATTTTGGCCTGTTTGACAGAAATGCACACCCAACTTTCAGTACAAGGAAAAATTGAATGATTTTACTTGGATAGTATTTTTTACTCATAAACAACATTAATACAATTAGATTTTTCTAATTTTTCCCATACAAAATAATTTTGCTTAGGCTTAGTGAAATATTTCAATTTGGTTTATAATATAAATTAATGAACATACTTTGCATACATGTACCCTAATGGTTTGGATTTACATTGTTTTACATATACAATATATGTAATTATATTTTTTTAACAATTTCATAATTAATGTTTTGTTATTCAATAATCTCTTCATCCTAGTTCAATATAAGTCTAACCAATAAGCTAACAATACCTTTAAACCATTATCAACCAAAAAATGACCACTAACCATGCTAACTCTTATCCAAGTAATCCTAATTTTTTTTGCCAAAAATTCATACCAAAGATTGAACATTTTAAGGATATTGCAATAGGAAATTTGTATCAACACAAATAATATTGAAGCATTTCAAAGTTTGGGCCACAAAAGCCATCACTTTTTAAACATGGATTACAAATAATTCTGAAAATTTAGAAGTCTTGTTCATTGACATTATTGTCTACAACAATGTCATCCATTGTATCATTGTTAATGTTCATATGTCTTTTCAAGCATTTAATATTATGATCATCCTCATATTGACCTACATCATCTCAATCATCATTGAAATTTGACTGTAGACCATCTATATTGTTACTAGATCTATTTGGATCATCATTTTCTATACCATCCATATTTTTGTCTTCTATAACATCATCTAACTTTGGATTGTTATCTTCTTGTGCATGAACATAACAATCTTCAACATCATCATGGATGTTAATTTCTTCAATGTTCTCTAATTCCTCTCTCTCATTTTGTTGGCCATCATTGTTCTACTTAGTATCCACTAATGCATCGTCAAATACATGCCTTAATATTGGATCATAATGTATGACAAATATCCATTTCGAATCCAAAATATCTTCATAGAAAAATACCAGCACATGAACGACATACATATATTAGACATATTTTATAACAATTTTATTATTTAATAAACACACATACACATGTATATATATATATATATATATATATATATATATATATATATATATATATGAATTAATATATTAATGATCACTACCACTTCTTGTTTGAGTTAAAGAAATACTTGCTCATAATGAATTGGTAGAACATAAGGCTCCTTATCCTCTGGTAGGAACCTTGAGGAATATATAGAAAACAATCCACTATGGGTATCATGTCTCTGTGTCCTCTCAAATGCTTCATACCATCTACACTTAAAAATACAACATTTAAAAGAGCGGTAATCCAACTCAATAATTTGTTGGATTTTCCCAACATATTGTAGATTCCCTTCAATAATATTCTTATATTTTGAGCTTGATTGACTAGATTACTTGAAACCAACAATGATGCCACAATCAAAGGATCATCTCTTTACATCTACACTTTCTACACAATAATGTCGACCATATGCCCACATTGCAGGATATTTCCTCGCCTATGAAAGGCCATTTATTTTAGTGAAAACAAATATAATGATAAATATTAAAATAGTTAATAGTGTCAAAATTGTAAAGAAATAACATTTTGTAAAATTCCAACTATACATTTATTTCACATCCTCTACACATGTTGATTTCATCTTCTTTTATGTTTGAATATATACCTGCATCTTCTATTTGATTTTGAATTTTTTCAGTAACCCACTATAGTGTGCAATCTTTTCCCCATTCCCCAAGAACATCAGTGGGAAGTGGAGTATTCCTTGGGTTCAATCTCTTAACTGTCGCCTTGCTTCTAACACTTCTTCTCTCTTTTTATTATACAAATCAATCCATTTGTGCATAAATTCCATGTGGTATTGAATGAACTTGTCGAATATAGCACTTTCTTTTACACCCATTACATGTCAACATGTTTATTTCAAACTCCAAATTTCATGTTATATATTTGACAAATAAATTACAGAGTAAATTAATGATTGGAAGGAAAACAACCACAATGATCATGAATTTACTTACTAATTTATAATTTAACACCATTAGATCGTGGTTTTTATCCGTCAATAATATCTTATGCTCATTCTCCATCCCAAAAGTGTGGCCCATCTTCAAAATCCTTACCAAGGAATTCACATAGGAATAAAAATGCTTCATTCCATACATACCTTTCAGCCATGAAATTCTCTCGATGTGCCTTTTGTCAGACATATATTTTTAGAGTTTTCATATACCTCTCAAAGAAAAACATCCACCTCGTTGATACGACACCTGCCAATTCAATGTCATTGACTAGGTGTATAAGTAAATGGACTTATAGGTCCATGAAACTTGTAGGGAGCTCCTTCTCAAATACACATACAATTTCTGCAATTTCCTTTTTCCATTTTGGCACTTCACATTCATGGATCTCCTTGGAGGTCACCCACCTAATATAATAATATGAAATTAGTATGAACCTTTAGTCAAAAATTAAAAATCAATATAATATCTCTATGTCTCTTACACCCGAACATTTCATATCACATACCTTGCAACTATTGACAATCAATTTATGGCATTCCTTAAGTCAATGTTAAGACATGAATCCCCCCTAATTTCCAATGGAATGATATGTTATCAAACAAATTTCTCAAAGGTCATTAGTAATTTTTTTCACATAACAAAATATCAAAATATATTTTGTACTTAATCAATGTTACCAGTAAAAGTTAAATGATGATAATACCTTCATGAAATTATGAAAATCATGTTTTTTAAATCATGTCAAATATCCATCAACTATAAAATCTTTTTCCAACAATGACCTATAGCCAGTAGGTGTCCTCATTGAATGAATAACTTTTTTTAGTTGGTCTATCTCTTTTTTTTTCAAAATCCATGGAGCTTATGCATATGTTTCATTTCCCTATTTGGCCACAAACGTCTTCTATCAAATTTGATACATGAAAGAGAAACATCTCTTCTTGAAGACAAGATGTCCTTCTCTTTACCTGATATATGCTGAGATATAGAATCTGGGGCATTTTTGAAGATGTGCATAGGATCTAATAGGTGAGTCATTAATAGATCCTTCCAGTAAGGGAGCTCATAAAATATGGATTTTCTTTTCATTCCTTCTGGCATATTAACTACATATTATCTTGGTTCTTCAATTGAATTACCTCACTAAAAAAAAAAAAGTATTCCCAACCTTTCGATTCAACACCTTCATACTTCTTAATCCATTCACTTGGACCCATAATCATGGGAAGTTCTCTATTTTCAATTGTTCCATCAAATTTATTATTCTGGCAATTTCTAAACGTAAGATCTAGTGGCAGAAAAAGCTTATTGTTTGCATAAATAAATTTATGTAGATATTTAGAATAGTTCCCTTGAAATTGTTTTGCACATCTTGGACATGCAAATATCCCCTTTGTTTGAAGCCATAAAATTCAATAAGTAATGTTAATAGTATAAAAATAATAATATAAACGTAAGTATGAAATTTGGGATGAAAATAAATTATGAGCATAAATAAGTAAATATTTTATCTTACGAGAACAAATGCCAAGTCCTAGGAAATCATGAATAATCAAACATAAAACACTATACAACATGAAGGACCTATTTGATGGAGGATGTGATATTTCATACATTCTTATGTCTTTCCACAGCAGTTTCATCTCATCAATAAAAGGTGCAAGATAAACGTCCATTTTTTTTACTTAATATTTTCCTGGAACGATGAGACTCAGCATAAGGTGCTCCTTTCTAACACTTTTCCATGGGGGAATATTGTATACTATCAATAAAATTGTCCAAACACTATAATTTGAGCTCAGAAAAGAGAATGGGCACACTCCATCAATTGCAAGACCAAACCTAATTCTACGGGGTTCATCTTTGAATTTTCTTGGTCATTTTTCCTCTATGTGTTGCATTGCTTTGGAGTCAACCAAAATTCATATGAATCCATATTTACTCATGTTATTTGCATGTCGTTCCATCAATTGTGAAAGTGACTTGGCAAAATTTAAGTCTAGGTATAATTGACATGTGATGTAAAACCTTCTTTGGAACTCTAGTACCTTGTACATTTGTATGATATCTCTTCTCTTTGCATGCAAGGTAAATTTACCATGTCTTGATATTCAACTCTATATAAAATGAAATCATTTTTACATCAATTAATTTTCTTATATTCAATTCCTAACTCAACCAACAACCGATGTGCTTCTCTACAAGTTGATGGCAACACATTCTCTTCGAGGAATATTTTAGGTCTTAGTGCCCTATAAGATTGCTTGAGATTAAATCAATTGAATGTTTGACTTATGATGAACATGTTTGATATGTCAATCTATATTAGGATTTTTTATATATAATATATCATTTTAAAATCTCCTTAAATAAATATAAACTAATTTTATGAATGTTTATGAATTATGTACACCAATTGATAGTGCAAAGTAAGAAATAAATTTCAACTCACTTCAGTAGGGTAGTGAATCCTTTGTTTGACCAACCAAATAGTGACTTGATTTCATATAATATTAATGTGAATGTAAATTTTGAAGTTCTACTTGCACCAAATCTGAACACAAGTGTCTCAGTTACTTACTTGATTGAATATTTCAGGTCGTTATCATCAAGATTATGTTGGTTGTAATTACCCATGCTATCATGGTTACTGTCAATCATATGATCATTATCTTCATCGTTATTTCCATCCCTAAAGAAAATTGTGAGCATTTCATTCAATCCTTCTTCATGCATTGCATTTTCACTATTATTGTCATCATTAAGGCTAGGTGGCATGTCATCGATGTATGCTAATCTCATCAACTCTTCAAATTTCTTAGCTGGTAGTGTTCTCTTCAATCTTGCTCTTCTCGCCCTGCTATGGTTTAAAGGATGGGTTGGATCATCCCATCCAAGCCTTAATAATCTAGTTTGACCTTGGATATTAGTAGTTGTATCATCAATATCTTCTAACTATTAACAAACACAAGCATTATTTAATGTTAGGAAAAAAATTGGATAAATCATGAATGTATAAATTTCAAAGAAATACAATGAAACACGTCTTAACAAATTAAAATATAAAATCTATGAACACACACACACACGCATGCGCACACACACACACGTGCGCACACACACACACGCGCACACACACACACACACATATATATCAATTGAATTATGGAACAGAAGTTTATAAACAACTTTTTTTATACAATAATTTAAAATAAAACACAATTTTGACAACATAGTTTATAAAACGTCATCCCACACTCATTTATTGTTCTTTGGTTTTCTGCCCTTAAGAAAATACTTAGGGAGACCTTGTTCTTCCCTTTTCTTTCACACAAGAGTGTGTTGTTGGCATTATGATACAGGTATGACTCAAGTGTTGTCCTTGATGGAAACTCACTTAGATGATATATCATAGTTCAAACTCATAGAATGAAGAAAGAAAGGTATAAGTAGGTTCACTATATACCAAGTCGTGTGTATATGCAAGTTCATTATATACAAGGGCGCGTGTAACGTACACACGCACTTTCACAGAAGGAAAGGCGCGTACATGTCGGAAAACTAAGTTTTGGTCCATGGTATTTTGGTATTTGGTCCATGGTATTGGCCCCAGGTATTGGGTCCAAGGTATTGATCCTACATGGTTTTGGACCATGGTATTGAGAGAGGCCTAAACCTATATAAGGAGAAGAAGATCATTAGGCCAAAGTGAAAGGGTGCAAGGATTGAATATCTGATGAAGTGTCAGATCTAGTATGTTGGTTATGAGTTTTTTATGCTTTGCTTGATCTGAACCAAAGATGAACCTATGCAGTTGATGATGGATGACAGATAGAGATCATAAGGCTTGGAATGCATTACCATTATGTGGTTTGATCATGGATAGACTAGATCTGAATTATTGACACATGTTTTATTGTATAAATGTTATGATCTGGGTATGACTGATGTTTGGAATAGCTGCAAAGTTATGAGTAAATATTTGCAGATCTGTACGTGGGTTGGCTTTGGTAAAAGCGCATATACATGCTGGTTTGGTTCATCATAGTAGCGTATACATTGTGAGATATGATATTTGAAGTTGCAGTTGGATCTGGTTGTTGTTGCAGAGTTCTGTGTTCTGCTTTGTGTTCTGGTGACTGTGTTTTGTTGACAGGGTTTCAGTGATTCAGTGTTCGGTGATTCAGAAATGAATGATGCAAGTGTAGTTGATGGTTGTATTGTAGTGGTGATTGATTTTGTGCTTCAATGTTGTTGATGGGTCCAGTATGAAAATTGGATGAAACGTGGCCTTCATATTATGGTGTTGTGATGAATCAAGAAGGTTGTAGCCTTCAGTAGGTCGGCGCCTACGTACTAGTAAACGGATCGGCTAGTACAAGAGCTAGGGGGTTGTAGCTCCCTTCCAGTAGTAGCTGGAGAATGAGAGAAGGTTGTAGCCTTCTGCAGGTGGGTGCCTATGTACTGGTATGAGTCTGCGCCAATACAAGATTGTAAACAGGATTTTCTTATCTTAAAGAAAAAAGCAGTAGGTGGTTTATGTCCCGCATTGGATTTCCACCTTATATCATGGTGTTCATGTGTGTTTCTTATGTGTGATGATCAGTTCTATTTTTACTGCACCTAGTTATTGTTCATATGGTTAATGAAGTACTGATGCGATGATTAAAGATCAACATATAATAGATTAATTGAATCATAAGTTTACTAGATATACGCTAGTTTCATTAAACACGGTTGCGTGTACACGCGGGATCCCTTAACTAAAGTAGCGTATATGAATCTCAGTATGGAAATGAAAAAGTTATTGACTTGCTAATACTGATTCAGCCCCCCCCCTCTCAGTATTATTTCCAACAATTGGTATCAAAGCAGGTCCTTTGGTAGAAGCTTGATCACTTGAAGGACATCCGTAGAACAATGGGAAAGAAAGTGTGTCAGAAGAAGAATACAACTCAAAGGAACACTTGCAGCCTGTCGTTGAGTGGAAGCAAGTATTCGGATTCTGAATCACCTCAAATTGTAGATGAGCAAACAAATGAAGCATCAGATAAACTTATAGATCAACAAGATCTATTTAACAAAAGGGAGAGTGCCTCAAAGAAGAATTTATCAGCTTAAAATCTCAGTTGGAGTGTGCCTTCAAAGTATGTCAAATGTTGCAGGAGTAGAATGAAGAACAAGAAAATGAGATTATCAAACTAAGGAAACAAGTGGAAGAAGGAAGAAAGTCTAAAGAAATCTTGAAGAAGCAATATCTGGAAAAGGAAGAACAACATCAGGTTGAGGTAAATATCTTGAAAGGTAAATTAGAAGAAAAAGATAAACTATTACGATTTCAAGACAGTACTAAGATTTTGGATGATATTCTTAGTAGTCAAAGGTCACCTGCTATCAAAATTGGTCTCAGTTTTTATGAATCTATTGAAGGTGAATCTAGCTCACAAGGTGAGATGAGGAACTCTAATGCAAAATCTAAAATGCTCAACAAGGAGATGAGAGGTCAAACCCATCAACAACCAAGGAAAGATAATCTTCAAAGAAAATCTTTTGCTCCTAAATATGGAAGTGATAGACGGTTATTTCCTCCGATGAATAATGTTGAATGTTATGTATGTCATAATTTTGGACATGTTGCAACCAGATGCAGAAGTAGAATGGTTCAAGACCATCACACAGAAAGATCATCACATTCCAGGTACTTTAAGGGATATTGTTTTTCTTGCAATATGTTTGGTCACAAATTTGTTGATTGCTACAAAAGGAATATGAAACATGTAAGATGTTATGCATGTAACAAGCTTGGACATTTAACAAAGGAATGTAGGAACAAAGTATGGGCACCATACCAAAAGGAGAAAACATCATCATAATCAAAGATATGGAAGAAAAAGGAAGTACAGTCAGAAAGATGTGGCATAGCAGAGTATACATACATGACAGACTCAGAGGGAGTTGAAAGTGTGGAACCTCAATGTTCTAAATCTCATACGCAAGTTTCATGAAGACAAGTCGCATGTATATGCGAGTTCGACGCTGCACAGTCGCGTATATGTTGATTTGAGGAAAAGCAGTGGGACAAACTCAAGAAAAAGGGTATGATATGATTCAATCCATTATTTGCTCTATTTGATAATGGTTACAATCTGCTAATGATGTGTGGAAATGTGTTGGTACTCATAAGATGTTGTTTAGAAGTGTTTTTCATCCTAACTTGATGATGATAGTGATGCCTTGATACTTCTTGTTGATATATGCATGATTAGGTCTGATAGTGAACAGATGGCATAGGTTCAGGGGGAGCATATGTTTTGAATAATGCATTGTTGGCATTATGGTTAGAATTCTTTGGTGATAATGCTTATGTGGCTAAATGATACATCTTACTACTTATTCTTGGTTGGTCAAAAGAATGGTATTGTAGGTTACAGGTTGTTGATGTTGATGAGAGATGCTTATGGTGTAGATCCTATGGTGTATGATAGTTGCTGATGACTATCATGGTCTTGTTCAGGTCGTTGGTCTTTGTTAAAAATGTCATTTATTTCTTTTAAAGACCCATGAGTCATATGATGTAATTTGTAACCCCAATTTGCATGGGAAGGATGATGTAGTAATGTCTATTCCAGTCATGTATAAACATTTGGTATATCCCCACTTGGTTGGGTGGATGAGTCAAAATGGTGTATTTCCACTTGGTTGGGAGATTGTTGTATGTATGAGTCATTGGCGATAAGAAGGTCATACTCACTTAGTTGAGTTGTAGAGTATGTTATTATTTTGAAAAATATCTTTGCAGACTCTACATGTGCTCAGGGGGAGCATGGACGGATTGGTACATCTCAGCATGTACAAAGAGCTCAATCAGAGATTTCATCATGTACTCAGGGGGAGTATGGACAGCAGAATGTAATCAAGGGAGAGAATATCTTGATCCACCCTTTTCCCTTGATGTCAAAGGGGGGGAGTGACTTCGTGTGGTTGTTGCCATCAAGTCCAAAGGGGGGGATTGTTGGCATTATGATACAGGTATGACTCAAGTGTTGTCCTTGATGGCAACTCACTCAGATGACAGATCACAGTTCAAACTCACAGAATAAAGAAAGAAAGGTATACACAGGTTCACTATATACCAAGTCGTATATATACACAGGTTCACTATATACCAAGTCGTATATATACATAGGTTCACTATATACAAGGGTACTATAACATACACACACTTTCACAGAAGGAAAGGCGCGTACATGTCAGAAAACTAAGTTTTGGTCCATGGTATTTTGGTATTTGGTCCATGGTATTTGGTCTGAGGTATTGACCCCAGGTATTGGGTCCAAGGTATTGATCCTACGTGGTTTTGGACCATGGTATTGAGAGAGGCCTAAACCTATATAAGGAGAAGAAGATCATTAGGCCAAAGTGAAAGGGTGCAAGGATTGAATATCTGATGAAGTGTGAGATCTAGTATGTTGGTTATGGGTTTGTGATGCTTTGCTTGATCTGAACCAAGGATGCACCTATGCGGTTGATGATGGATGATGGATCGGGATCATAAGGCTTGGAATGCATTATCATTATGTGGTTTGATCATGGATAGACTAGATCTGAATTATTGACGCATGTTTTATTGTATAAATGTTATGATCTGGGTATGACTGATGTTTGGAATAGCTGCAAAGTTATGAGTAAATATTTGTAGATCTGTACGCAGGTTGGCTTTGGTAAAAGCATGTATACACGCTGGTTTGGTTCATCATAGTAGCGTATACATTGTGAGATATGATATTTGAAGTTGCAGTTGGATTTGGTTGTTGTTGCAGAGTTCTGTGTTCTGCTCTATGTTCTGGTGACTGTGTTTTGTTGACAGGGTTTCAGTGATTCAGTGTTTGGTGATTCAGAAATGAATGATGCAAGTGTAGTTGATGGTTGTATTGTAGTGATGATTGATTTTGTGCTTCAATGTTGTTGATGGGTCCAGTATGAAAATTGGATGAAACGTGGCCTTCATATTATGGTGTTGTGACGAATCAAGAAGGTTGTAGCCTTCAGTAGACCGGCGCCTACATACTAGTAAACGGATCGGCTTGTACAAGAGCTAGGGGGTTGCAGCTCCCTTCCAGTAATAGCTGGAGACTGAGAGAAGGTTGTAGCCTTCTGCAGGTGGGTGCCTGCATACTGGTATGAATCTGCGCCAGTACAAGATTGTAAACAGGTTTTTCTTATCTTAAAGAAAAATGCAGTAGGTGGTTTTTGTCCTGCATTGGGTTTCCACCTTATATCATGGTGTTCATGTGTGTTTCTTATGTGTGATGATCTATTTTGTTTTTATTGCACCTAGTTACTGTTCATATGGTTAATGAATTTCTGATGCAATGATTAAAGATCAACATATAATGGATTAACTGAATCATAAGTTTATTGGATATACACTAGTTTCATTAAACACAGTTGTGTGTACACGTAGGTTCCCTTAACTAAAGTAGCGTATATGAATCTAAGTATGGAAATGAAAAAGTTAGCAATTTGCTAATACTAATTCACCCCCCCCCCTCTCAGTATTATTTCCAACAATTGGTATCAGAGTAGGTCCTTTGGTAGAAGCTTGATTGCTTGAAGGAGATCCGTAGAACAATGGGAAAGAAAGCGTGTCAGAAGAAGAAGACAGCTCAAAGGAACAATGACAGCCTACCGTTGAGTGGAAGCAAGAATTCAGATTCTGAATCACCTCACATTGGAGATGAGTAAGAAAATGAAGCATCAAATGAACTCATAGATCAACAAGATCTATTTAAAAAAAGGGAGAGTGCCCTCAAAGAAGAAGTTATCAGCTTAAAAGCTCAGCTGGAGTGTGCCTTCAGAGTACGTCAAATGTTGCAGGAGTCAAATGAAGAACAAGAAAATGAGATTCTCAAACTAAGGAAACAAGTGGAAGAAGGAAGAAAGTCTAAAGAAATCTTGAAGAAGCAATATCTGGAAAAAGAAGAACAACATCAGGTTGAGGTAAATATCTTGAAAGGTAAATTAGAAGGAAAAGATAAACTATTACGATTTCAAGACAGTACTAAGATTTTGGATAATATTCTTAGTAGTCAAAGGTCAATTGCTATCAAAACTGGTCTTGGTTTTTATGAATCTGTTGAAGGTCAATCTAGCTCACAAGGTGAGACAACGAACTCTAATGTAAAATCTGAAATGCTCAACAAGGAGATGAGAGGTAAAACCCATCAACAACCAATGAAAGATAATATTCAAAGAAAATCTTTTGCTCCTAAATATGGAAGTGATAGACGGTTATTTCCTTCGATGAATAATGTTGAATGTTATGTATGTCATAACTTTGGACATGTTGTAGCTAGATGCAGAAGTAGAATGGTTCAAGACCATCACACAGAAAGATCATCACGTTCCAGGTACTTTAAGGGATATTGTTTTTCTTGCAATATGTTTGGTCATAAAGTTGTTGATTGCTACAGAAAGAATATGAAACATGTAATATGCTATGCATGTAAAATCCTGGACATATAGCAAAGGAATGTAGGAACAAAGTACGAGCACCATACCAAAAGGAGAAAACGTCATCACAGTCGAAGATATGGAAGAAAAAGGAAGTACAGTCAGAAAGATGTGGCATAGCAGAGTATACAGACATGACATACTCAAAGGGAGATGAAAGTGTGGAACCTCAGTGTTCTAAATCTCATACGCAAATTTCATGAAGACAAGTCACGTGTATATGCGAGTTTGAAGTTGCACAATCGCGTATATGTTGGTTTGAGGAAAAGCAGTGGGACAAACTCAGGAAAAAGGGTCTGATATGATTCAGTCCATTATTTGCTCTATTTGATAATGGTTACAATCTGTTGATGATGTGTGGAAATGTGTTGGTACTCATAAGATGTTGTTTAGAAGTGTTTTTCATCCTAACTTGATGATGATGATGCCTTGATACTTCTTGCTGATATATGCATGATCAGATCTGACAGTGAACAGATGGCACAGGTTCAGGGGGAGCATATGCTTCGAATAATGCATTGTTGGCATTATGGTTAGAAGTCTTTGGTGATAATGCTTATGTGGCTAAATGATACATCTTGCTACTTATTGTTGGTTGGTCAAAAGAATGGTATTGCAGGTTACAGGTTGTTGATGTTGATGAGAGATGCTTATGGTGCAGATCATATGGTGTATGATAGTTGTTGATGACTATCATGGTCTTGTTTAGGTCGTTGGTCTTTGTTAAAAATTTCATGTATTTCTTTTAAAGACCCATGAGTCATATGATGTAATTTGTAACCCCAGTTTGCATTGGAAGGATGATGTAATAATGTCTATTTTAGTCATGTATAAACATTTGGTATATCCCCACATGGTTGGGTGGATGAGTCATTGGTGATAGGAAGGTCATACTCACTTAGTTGATTTGTAGAGCCATGTTATTCTTTTGAAAAATATCTTTGAAGACTCTACATGTGCTCAGGGGGAGCATGGATGGATTGGTACATCTCAGCATGTACAAAGAGCTCAATCAAATATTTCAGCATGTACTCAGGGGGAGTATGGATAGCAGAATGTATATCAAGGGAGAGAATATCTTGGTCCGCCCTTTGCCCTTGATGTCAAAGGGGGAGAGTGACTTGGTTTGGTTGCTACCATCAAGTCCAAAGGGGGAGATTGTTGGCATTATGATACAGGTATGACTCCAGTGTTGTCCTTGATGGCAACTCACTCAGATGAAAGATCACAGTTCAGACTCACAGAATGAAGAAAGAAAGGTATACGCAAGTTCACTATATACCAAGTCGCGTATATAAGTAGGTTCACTATATACAAGGATGCGTATAACGTACACACGCACTTTCACAGAAGGAAAGGCGCATACATGTCGGAAAACTAAGTTTTGGTCTGTGGTATTTGGTCCATGGTATTTGGCCCGAGGTATTGACCCCAGGTATTGGGTCCAAGGTATTGATCCTACATGGTTTTGGACCATGGTATTGATAGAGGCCTAAACCTATATAAGGAGAAGAAGATCATTAGGCCAAAGTGAAAGGGTGCAAGGATTGAATATCTGATGAAGTGTCAGATCTAGTATGTTGTTATGGGTTTGTGATGCTTTGCTTGATCTGAACTAAAGATGCACCTATGCGGTTGATGATGGATGATGGATCGGGATCATAAGGCTTGGAATGCATTATTATTATGTGGTTTGATCATGGATAGACTAGATCTGAATTATTGATGCATGTTTTATTATATAAATGTTGTGATATGGGTATGATTGATGTTTGGAATAGCTGCAAAGTTATGAGTAAATATTTGCAGATCTGTACACGGGTTGGCTTTGGTAAAAGCGCGTATACACGCTAGTTTGGTTCATCATAGTAGCGTATACATTGTGAGATATGATCTTTGAAGTTGCAGTTGGATTTGGTTGTTGTTACAGAGTTCTATGTTCTTCTCTGTGTTCTGGTGACTGTGTTTTGTTGACAGGATTTCAGTGATTCAATGTTTGGTGATTCAGAAATGAATGATGCAAGTGTAGTTGATGGTTGTATTGCAGTGGTGATTGATTTTGTGCTTTAATGTTGTTGATGCATCCAGTATGAAAATTGGATGAAACGTGGCCTTCATATTATGGTGTTGTGATGAATCAAGAAGGTTGTAGCCTTCAGTAGGCCAGTGCCTACGTACTAGTAAATGGATTGGCTAGTACAAGAGCTAGGGGGTTGCAGCTCCCTTCCAGTAGTAGTTGGAGAATGAGAGAAGGTTGTAGCTTTCTGTAGGTGGGTCCCTGCGTATTGGTATGAGTCTGCGGTAGTACAAGATTTTAAACAGGTTTTTCTTATCTTAAATAAAACAGTAGCAGGTGATTTTTGTCCTGCAATGGATTTCCACCTTATATCATGGTGTTCATGTGTGTTTCTTATGTGTGATGATCTGTTATGTTTTTACTGCACCTGGTTACTCTTCATATGGTTAATGAAGTTCTGATGCAATGATTAAAGATCAACATATAATGGATTAACTGAATCATAAGTTTACTGGATATACGCTAGTTGCATTGAACACATTTGTGTGTACACATGGGTTCCCTTAACTGAAGTAGCGTATATGAATCTAAGTATGGAAATGAAAAAGTTAGTGATTTGCTAATACTGATTCAACACCACCCCCCCCCCCCCCTCTTAGTATTATTTCCAACATGTGTTTTAAGAAGGGGTAATTAATCAATAACTCATCCCCACTGGTAAGGTCCATAATAGCCTCAACCATTATCAATCTATCAACCTCTCTTTCCATATATCCATCTTTATAATTTATAACCTCAACAAATTGACAATTTGGTCTTGCAGTAGGGTCCCTTCCCTTACTATTTTTTATAAATCTTACAATATATTTTTTTGTGTATGTATTTCCATCTATATACATAATATTACCTCTATTAATTTCTTTTCCACTTTCTAATTAGAGACGATGTTTATACATATTCAAATTCAAACCATATGTTGACATGCTAGGCTTATATTCTGTTAGTCTTCTCCATTCACCATTATAATATGATGGACCATAGTATGGAACTAATATCCTAGTGGATTTTTGTGAATTTTTTTAATGTTTAGATCCCACGTGGACATTTTGGACAATAAAGAGGCCCAGATTTGCTCCATGAATATTGGAGGGTCATATCATGTATTTGTATCCTCAAAATTGAAACATGTCATACACTCTAGGTAGTTGTCAATCATTGGACAATCAAATGTATCTTTGTAAATTGATCTCATCCTCAAGGGCATATCATCACTGTTTGGTTTGTTTTGTTGTTGTTGACCGAGTTCTCTCCTTCACAACTCATAGTTTTATTTTTTAATATGCCACTGCTTCTTCTAGATGCTTACATTTGGTTTTTAGTGCCATTATCTCCTCTTTTTGCACTGCCATGTTTCGACTCTAGAAGTTGTGTTCCATTCTCATTTCGCTTCTGATATCCTTGAGTGACTCTTGCAGTGGATGGATAATGAACTTGTTCCCTTTGTATGCTGGGCATGCATCATTCCTTGCTACCTTTTCGATAGGGTTGAATTCCATTCGATTTGTTCTTTCTCTTGTGTTGTTGTTCTTCCTGGATCTTGTATTGCCTAGAGTAATTCTGCTGCTGCTACTAACCACAATACTTTTGTCCTGAACTTCCCTACATTGCTGACTTTTGTCCTGTGCTTTTTGAGTGGGATAGTGAAGGATGAGTCTTAGGTCTTTATGGGACTGAGCAAAGGCTAGAATATATGGAGGGGCTAGTAAGAAATAGAGATCAGAGATGCAAGATTGTCGTGCTGCTGTGGGAATTTGCTGGGTGACGGGGTGGAGTGAGGTGGAGGGCAGAGAGCGTGAGAACACTGAGCTCTAGAAGTGATTACCGGAGGCTGAGATAGGATGCGAAGTGGGTCTTAGGGAGGGCAAATCAACTGTGTGCTTAACAGGGGAGAGGATCTCTTTGTATGCATTGATTTGCTTATTTTGAATTATCAGCTTACCATTGTTCTTATAGCCAGAGTGAGCATCCCGAGAACTGCAGTCGATGGGATAGACTGCCACTTGAACAGGATTGCGATCGTCCTTCCTGGCTTTACTCATGCAAGTTTCTCCATTGCAATGATAAATTGTCGCGTGATGCTTGTGAACAAGATTGCATTCCCTGACTTTGCTCATGCCAAAATCTCTAATGACATGATGTTTCCTCTGTCTTCCTGCGATTTTCTGACTTCCCTTGCAGTTTTGTGTCCATTGACGAGTTTTGGTTGTCGATTTTTGATTTGTTTCTTTAATCAGGGTGCTTTGTTCCTTGTTTTTAGAGAGCTTCATTCTTTTTTGAGAAGAATCTTCGGCGAAAAATCACATAGAGATATTTTAGTTGATGCATTTCGAACCAACCAGTGTGGTTCATCGTCAAGACAAGTTGAATGAGTAGATCTTGCTATGCATTATAAATAGATCGGGCAGAATATCCCATGACCAAATTTCTAGATCAGGTAACGACTAAAATGATAACAGCTAGATTTGACCAGGAAACGGTTAGCTTGACTATGAAAGGCATAATTTATCTAAATAAGTAAAATAAGTTATTAATTTCTTTATTAAAATAAACATAAATGGACAATTTTATAATTACAAATATATGTTAGAATAAGCGAGTTAATATATTATAATCATAAAATAATTCAAGTAATAGAAATTAGTTTTATATATATATATATATATATATATATAGAATTTTTTATTTTTTTAAAATCAAATATAAGTTAAAGGGACATTTAATTCTTAATTTAAGTTAAGTAAATAAATTAATAAATTAATTAGTTATCAAATAGTTTATAAATATTAGTTAGTTGTATAAGTTAAAAATAGAATAATCTATAAATAGTTAATTCTATTTTAAATATAAGCTAAAAGGACATATATTTATGAATATATATTAAAATAAATGGATTAGTTTCAAATTCATAGTCAAAGAGTAACCCTATATAAAAATATTAGAGAAATTACAATATTAATTAATAGTTTATTAAGGGTAAAAAATAGTTAAAAAAAAAAAACATATATATATATATATATATATATATATATATAATAAAATAGAAATAGAAATAGTCAAAGAGTTTAAATAAATAAATATTAGCGAATTCAAGTATTAGAAAAAATTTACAAATAAATAAATAAAAATATTAATTTTAATTTGATAGTAAAGGAGTTTAAATAAATATTAGAAAATTCAAGAATTAGAAAAAATTACCATACTAAAAAAAAAAAAAAAAAATTAGAGAATTCAAGAATTAGAAAAAATTACCATCCTTACAACAACAAAAAATAAAAAAATAAATAATTACTCAAGGGAGAAAACGATTAGGAGAAGAGGGCTGGGACCCAGCAACTACTGATCTTCCAGCCATCTTCTCTATTGAGATTGTTCGACCTTTTTTCAATCTCAAGGGCTTCCCTAAATTTTCAATGATGGAATTGCGACACTCTAGCAATCACACTAGCTTCTTCGATGCATACATGGTGATTGGTTTTCTCCACATGCTCTGCTAAAGCAGAAGACTTAGTTCTCATATGCTTGAGGTCAGCTGCGTGCTCACTAATCCTTTGGTTAATGGAGCGATCAGTCTCACCGATATAGGGGGTCCCACAAGAACAAGGAATAATATAAGCACCTTTCATGTCCTTGGGGTCAATAGGATCCTTCACAGATCTGAGGGACTTACGAATGGTGTTAAGAGGTCTAAAGGTTGCGAGGACATTATGCTTCTTAAGAATCCTCGCAATCCTATCCGTGGTCCCTTGAACATATGGAAGATGGACACCAGGAATCCATTCCTTAGGTTCTCTTCTGGATAACGAATTTCTAGTTGCTTTGAGGAAAGCCTTTTGTCCCAAATGTCTGCTATAACCGTTCTCAACAAAGACATTAAGGAGATGGGACTTCTCCTCCTCGAAGCTCCTTTCATCAGAGATCCTTAAGGCACGAGTCGCCAGGGTGTTGAGAGCCCCCAACTTCCGGGCTGTTGGATATTATGGGATAAAATTGTAGTATTCATCATGGTTCTCACGGACACTCCCTTCATTTTTTCCACTGCTTGGTTTGTGTAATGATCCGCCTGCGGATTATATATTCTCAATACATGTTTGAAGTTACATTACCAGAGCCTTCTAAGTTTCTCCTGACTCTTTTGAAAATTCTGCCTCAATTATTATGGCTCAATCTCCTATAATTATAGGTTTTGAATTTCTCTTTTTTTAGTCATTCTTGTCCCCATCAACAAGTTGTATGCTTCAGCCTTGTTGTTTGAAATTTGTCCCAGTCCCCATTCATAGGTGACAATTTTTTTCCCATCCGGATCGAGAATTATTCCCCCTACTCCTGCCTTTCCCAGATTATTCTTAGAGGCTCCATCAAAGTGTAGACAATGTCTGTTCTGAAGTTTTTTTCCAATTTTCGAGTTCCTCTTCACTCATTCTTAATTTCCAAATATTTCCCGAGTTTACTTTTCTCTGTCCTTTTTGTCCATTATTGTTAATTGTGGCTTTGCTGAGCCAATCTCGTTCTTCTTGTTGGAGAATATTGTAATCTGTTGGTGCAGTTCCTTTGACATTGCGGATTTCAGAAGTTAATCCCCACGTTTTTGATAAGGTCTTCTGGATTCTTGGATTTTGATTTTTGAAGACGCACTTATTTCGAGTCAGCCAAATTTGCCAACATAGAACTGTTGGAATGCACTTCCATATTCTTTGAATTGTGACTTTCTTCTTTATTGTGTATGGGTAGGCTTTCTCTAAAGTTCGAAGAAATTCCGGCAATGGTTTTTCAAAGTTTATATTTATATCCAGGGGGCTTATATCTAGTCTTGACTGTGTATTTCCCATTACTTGGATCCCAAAGGTAATTATCTTCCTCATCATAGTGTATTGGTGCTGCCCCTTTTAGATGCTGCCTGATTTTGTTCCATTGTCCTTCTAGGTTTGCTGGGATTGCTAGGATTTTCCATTCCTTCCATTCCCTTTGATTCCACAAAGAGATTGAATGTAAAGTATTGAAGCATTTTCCTTTCATCCATTCTTGGATGCCTTCAATTTCTGGGTGATTCTGCAGTGGGTCTTTTCCCATGATTTTGTCCTCCCAAATCGATATGGTTTTTCCATTACCTGGGATTTTAGAGATGTGGCTACTCATTAGAGGAGTTATTTTTTTAACTAGCTTTCATACTTGAGTGCATTGTCTTATTGGCATATTTCCATTAAGCAGTCTTTTCCTGGATCCATCCATGTATTTATAGATGAGGGTTTTTTTCCACCTGCTCTCTTTACCTGTGATGAGTCTCCATACCATTTTCATTCCTAGGGCTGCGTTCATGAGCCCAAGTAACCGAATGGAAAGGCCTCCTTGATCATATGGTAGCACTACTTGTTCCCACCTAACCAGGCTAAACTTTTTGTTTTCTTGCTTCCCCCCCGCCATAAAAAACTTCTTAAGATTAATTCCATCTGTTTGTGGGCACTTGCCGGTGCCATGATTATTGCATATTGATAGATCGGTAATGCAGCAAGGAGTGTTTTGATTAAAATCACCCTTCCAGCCATATTTAGCCACATCATCCCCCAGCTCTTTATTTTGCTTTGCATTTTTTCAATCTGTTTTGTCCATATTTATGCCTTCATGCTCTCTTTTGATATTGTTAGTCCCAGGTAAAAGAAGTGATTCCATTTTTCTTGTACTGGGATTTCCATGATTTGTGAAATCCTTTGCATGATTCTAGGAGGGGTATTCCACCCATATATCCTGCATTTTGTATTATTTAATAGCCCACATGATACCTGTAGGAATTCATCAAGTATTTTTTTGAATCTTCTTGCTATTATTGTTGATGCTCCTCCCAGCAGCAATGTGTCATCCGCAAAAAGTGAATGATTTATGGGTTTTACTCCTTTTGTTATTCTAAGCCCTGTGATGTTTCTTTCCTTTCTCTACTTTTCCAATGCTCTGCTTAAGGTTTCAACCATTATTATGTAGAGAAATGGGGAGAGAGGGTAGCCTTGCCTGAGGCCTCTTCTACTTTGGAAAAATTCATTGGGTCTTCCATTTATGAGGGGGGCAATCCAAGGAGTAAAGATGCATTCCTAAATGACTTCTATTATTTCTTTTGAGAAGCCAAGTTTTTGGAGGACAACCATTAGATATGGATGGCTGACTCTGTCGAATGCATTTGCCATATCTAATTTGATTATGATGCCCTTTTCTTGCCCTAAAATACTATAGTGTACAACTTCCTGTACTATTATTACATTATCTATGATTTGTCTATTGGGGACAAACCCTCCTTGGTTTTCTGATATGATTAGGGGTAGCACTTTCTTGATTCTATTTGCCACTATTTTTGTTATTATCTTATAAGAGGAGTTGGAAAGAGAAATGGGGGGAAACCTGTTGAAAGTGGAGGGATTTGACTCCTTTGGGACTAGAGCAAGGTAGGAGGATTTTGTGTGACTTCCTACTTTTTTTTTAAGCCATTCTTCGCCATTCTTAAGAAATCCTTTCTAATTGTGTACCAATGGGATCTGAAGAAAGCTATTGTAAAACCGTCTAGCCTAGGGGCTTTATCCCGATGCAGGCTCCATATGGTCGCCACTACCTCTTCTTCTGAGAGATATTTGCACATTTCTGTATTCTGTTCTTTTTTTACTTTTCTTTTTATATGCTGCAAAAATTCTTCATGTTCAGTCGTTTCTTATGTGGCTGAAAGTAAGTTTTTGAAGTGCTTGTAAGCTGCTTTTTTTATTTCTTCCGCACCTTTAACTTCTTGATTTTCAACTTGTATTTTTTCTATCTGGTTTCTTACTCTTCTAATTTTCATAGTGTTGTGAAAAAAATATGTATTCTTATCCCCTGCCTTGAGCCATAGGCTTCTGGATTTAACTCTGACCTCTTCTTCTTGTTTCCTATTTTCCTTGTATATTTCCCAAAAGATTTCTTTCTCTCTTAGATAGTCTTGCTTGCCTTCTTTTTCAGCCTACATGTTGTCCATTTTCTGTTGTAGCTCTTTTTTCTTTTCTTTTCTTTTTTTATTTCATTTGATCTTGCCCATTCCTTTAGCTTGGCTCTTACATTTTCTAATTTTGTCTCCCAAATGCACTATGGTGAGCCTAATACTCTTGGTTCCCATGCTTTCTTAATTAAATCGTTGATTTCTGTATTACTGTCCCAAGTTGAGCTATAGCTAAAAGGGAGTGGGCCTTGGTTTTCCATTTTTCCCATTGCTATTACCACCGGTTTATGATCGGATGTTGTGGTGTGTATAATTTTTTATTTGATAGAGGTGTACACTGTTGCTATGTTTTCTTGTATCAGAATTCTATCCAACCTTTCTTTTATATTGCTTTTACCCACTCTTTTGTTATTCCAGGTGTATTTCCCGTTGTTTGGAGGGATGTCCAGAAGGATGTGCTATTCCATTATTTCTTCTAAAGAATTCCTGGATGGATCAGTGTGATAGATTCCTCCAAACTTTTCCTCTATACTTCTTACCAGATTTAAATCTCCTCCTAGAATTATTTTCCCAGCTTGTGTTTCTTTTAAAGCTTCTTTCATTGTGGCCCAGCATTGTTCTTTTTCCTTGTAGTGATTGGGGGCATATATATTTATGACCCTGTATCTCTCTTTTGTACTGATTTGCATTAGATCTGTTTGTATCCAATGCTAATCTATTTTTTTTTGTATTAATTCCCATATTCCTTTTTTCCAAATTGTGCAGATACCTCCTTATGCTCCTGTTGCCTAGATTTCTTCCCCTTCATAATTTATGAACTTTTTTTTTGATATTTTCAGTTTCTTGGCTATTTTCTTTTGTCTCCTAAATCATAATGATATATGGGTTTTCTTTTGTTAGAATATCTCTTGTGGCATTTTCTTTGAAGGATGACCCCATTCCTCTGTAATTCCAGGAGACTATTATCATTATTTACTTGTTGGGTGGTGCATGGTTCCTTTCCCCTTTTGTTGGCTTCTTTCATTGTTTCCTATGCTTTTCCCTAAGAAAGTATCCATAGGTTGCTACATTCCTAAAGCCATTTCTTTTATTGTTGCTTCATCCCTCAACTCTTTGTTTGTCTTTCTTCCTACTTTTTTTTGGTTTTCTGCATTTGGGAATGCTTCCTTTGACTGCTTTCTAGTTAGTATTCTGTCTACTGAGGGAGGGGGAGAGAGGTGGGTGATTAAGACTCGAGGGGATTGAGGGGATTGAGGGGGGTTGGGAGAATGGGGGGTTCTGGATTTGGATCTGGATTTGGGTCCGGGGGATGAGGGGGCTGAAGGGTCCAGTGGCTCAAAAGGATTAAGGCTGGCATTGTCTGCTTTTGGCGAGATTGGATGGGCTTCAGAGGATGTTGTGGGCTGCGAAGAAGAATGAATTGGTTGTTTATTAACTGTCTTCTTTCTTTTGACCTGTTCCCATTTATTTTCCGGATCCTCAATCTTTTCACTTTCATCGTCTTTTTTTTGTACATCTATTTGCAAAATGACCATATTCGTGACATACCTTTCAGTTGAAGGGGATTTGTTCATAGTCCAACTGTTGTATGTGCGTCCACTGGTCCACTTTGATTCTGATAGCTTCTAGAAGTCCTCTCCCTAGATCCACTTCTACACAGATTCTGGCACATGCATGTATGTTTTCTTTTGGCTTGCATCTGTTTATGTTTTTCCCGACTGCATTTCCTATGGCTTTAACTTAATCATCTCCCCAGCAGTGGAGGGAGAGGTGCGGCAATCTGACCCATACAGGTACAACATTTGGAACATCCATTTCTGGATCAAAGTCCAGCGTCCATCTGTTTAAATACAGTCCCCTTGTATCCATAAAATACGGGCCATTCCTAAATATCAGATCTCGGTCCTCCTTGGTTTCGAAGTGAAAGGTGTAGTACCCTCTACCACAGAACCTGATTGAGATTTTCCCATTTGTTGATGCAGACCAGTTTCTTTCTACCTATTTTTGGATAGTTTTGGGCGACAACCATAACCCAGTAAACTGCCCTACTAATCCTCGTTCTGCCAGGGAGAGTGCTGCTTTTCGTGGGAGTGCAGAAAGGAGTGATATTTTAGGTATATCTTCCAATCTTTTGACAAACTTTGTGACTGATGGTCGGTTCTTTGCCTGGACCATTGCATAAATGATGGAGGCAAAGGCTTTTGTTGTAACTTCATTTTCTTGTTGGTGATCTGGATGAGGCTCTTCGTCCTGTAAAGAATCCATGTAGATCGAACCTCAGCAGCAGAAGGCTATTGAGGGCAGCTACGAAATGCTACGCCCTGGGTGCTGCAAATACTGGCTGGTGTTGCGTGTTGCTGCTACGTAGCTAGGCTCTCCTTTTGTGTCTTGTAGATCAGACCTCAGCAGCAGAAGGCCGCTGAGGTGCAGTTGCAGACTGTTGCGCGCTGGGTGTTGCAACTGTTGGCTAGGGCTGCGTGCATGCTACCACAATGGCTCTTCTCTCACTATAATAGTGTATCATTGTTGCCTAGTTATAAGGCAAATGATTTCGGGAATCTAATGGACTACTTTGGTAAAACACAAATTAAAAGATTTAGTGGTTTCTCCTTTAGGAAAGGAGACATTATTGTATTTTTATAAAAGGTCAATTAGACTCCTGGGTCAATCCACGTGTGGACTTAAACTAGTAGCAAAGTTCTTCACAGGTTGAAAAAACTTTGGGGGAAGTTCGGAAAAATCTACAACAACTTTTCCTACAAAATAATTATCAAACAAGCGCATATATGTATTATTATCACTTTCCCCTATGTTATGGTAGAAATTAGAGAAATCAACCAACTGTTCATTTGCAATGATTGTGCAATTAGTGGATAACTTAGGTAAGTAAAATTTAAATTTCGAGAGAGGAGCGTTAGCGGGCGCTAAATTCAACGGTGATTGAATATGCCAGGGAGTTGTATTTGTGTCTTATTCAAACTAAAAAAGTCGATACTTATGGATTACCTTCGTAGGATCCACTATTGATTGAAAAAATAGTGAAAGATGAATACAGAGAACTAATGGAAATCATAGGTGAGGATGACGATCTAGAAGTCGTCGAAGAAGAACCAAAAGCAGTGGACAGTTGAGTCCTAGATTGAGTGTCAAGACATGATTCTTTTACTGGGAGATGTAGTTCTAGAGGAAATAGCTAAACTTTGGAGAAAATGACAGTGAGCCTCAACTTCAAGGATTAATCTTCGTCGTTGAATTTCACCTATGGGAGCGAATTTAGGGCTTTCGTTAGAAACAATGGAAACCAAGACACTACTAAGAGGGGGCTGAATCAGGAGTGTGACCAAATTATACAACTCTTTATAATTTTTACTTTTCAATCACTTTAACAACCACTCGTGTAATCAAAATCATAATTAAATCATGTAAAACATAACATCATAACCATTATCATACAAATGTGCAACACATATATAAGACATCAATCTTCCTTTCATTTCTTTGGCTAATACAAGCTTAAACTTGCTATTACATCATTGACCCACAAGCTTCCAATTGTAGTTTTACCAGTTTCTGCTGAAAGGAACTTTTATCCCTTCTCGTTTATTAGCTACCACTGTAAGGGACTATTGGCCCATACTCGTTCATCATTTTTCATTGAAAGGGTTTGCCCCTAAAATGCAAGCTACCACTTTCTAGCCATGTTGATCCATCTTTCAACCATTTTCACACTCATATCAATTCACCACTTTATTTCATAAACAAATAAACTTCTCACCTGAACCACTCACCACAAACACCATACAAACACCTTCAATAATCTTTGATCACTGAACAAATCTCCAAACACGTCAACAACATCAATCCTTAGCAATTACAAATTTCATCATAAAACATCTTTATGGAATACATTAAAAAACCATTCACCAATTCATTTTTTGCCTTCTCAAACACCTTTCAAACACCGAAATTGATCTCTTATTCACCCTTGATGCATAATAACAATATGCACCTTGTTGCACCAACAACCTGCTTCTTGGTTGTTCAAAATCTGCTTATAAAGGAAGTTGGATTGATATTTTTGGTTATTGAAATTTAGTTATCTTTAGTTATTCATCATGCATAAATCTTTATTTTTTGCCTTTGTCCTACTTCAAACATGTCCTCTGAATTTGTTCCTCAAGTCATCAATCACTGCTTATGAGTTAAAATTTTGTTTTCCTCCATACTAATAAGTTACATGATTTAGTAGGACTTTTTCTAAATTTGGCACATCACCAAATTTAACCAAACTGCCAAATTTTCTTCCAAATATGTTCATGTCACTATTGGAGTTGGCAACTCATTCATGCTTGCTTATATTAAACGCTAAATTCCAATACCAAATTTCATGTTGTCTATTTGTTCATGTTTTAACATTAAATTATGGGTCGAAGTGCTTTATTTAGCTATTGACTCATTCATGCATTCAACATATAAAACATAGGCCAAAACACTTTCAAACAAGCACACTCCAAATATTAATCCACAAGCTCCTTTTTCACTTTAAGCCCCGAATGGCTTATTTAACACTATAATTCTTTGTGCTGTCAGTTTTAACCTCCACACAAAACCACATCCTTGCACTTTAGCCTGGACCCCAACTCTATTTCCCCAACGCTATTTCATAAACACCCTCCCAGGGTTATGTATCAACGTGGGTCCACCTAACACCTTTTTCATTGGTCTTGTACTATGCTCTTTAAATCGTTGTGTCTCGGAGCTCTGTCAACTTGGAGTGTCCTCCTTTGCACTTGCTTAAAACCTTCCGGGGTCCAGTGAATGGGATGAGGTGTCCCAGTGGGTACCAATGCTTGCAATTATGAGCTAATCAATGGCAAGTCGGGGTGATTTTTTTCTGACAATTGCCACGTATGGCTAGCACCTAGTCAGCCCAGAGCTCTTCACCTTGTGCTCTTTAGAACCTTTTAGGGAAGCCCTTCTAGGATGAAATCATGTTATTGCCATCAACGATTAGTGGTGACATGTGTCACTTAGATTTGGCCCACTTAACCACCCAAAATCACTAAAAATGCATGCCACGTGTCCCTTATACTTACATCATGCTGACATCATCATGAGCTAGTATATTGCTGCCACGTGTCATTCAATACAAAGAGAGAAAGGGTCTCGGGCCTTTAGTTTTGCAACAAACTTCTTTATTAAAATTTATAAGGGTACTAGGCCATTTTCTTTACTACGACTGTCACATGTTCTTGGCACCTAGATCATTAGTTCTATGTTATCACTTTTCCATGTCCGCATGACATTACATCATCCTGGGCTTTCAAACTCTGTGTGCACCTTTGCTCTTCTGGGGAAGTCCTCCTGGGATGAACTGTCCCATGGGGACCTCCGTTGTTAAACACTCTGCCAATGCGAGCCATTTCCATTGCTATGTAGATTGTCCACCTCCCCTCGACTTACGTCATCCCAAGCATTCCCTTTGTATGCACTTTTGATTTCATCCGGGGAAACTTCGTTGGGATGAGTTGTATAGTGGGTTTGTCACTTGGCCAATAAATGTTGCTTTTGTGGCTCTGCTATCAAGCCATGTTCGCCCAAACCTTCATTTAGTTGCTCAACTAACAACTCCGCTAGGTTTTGAAAAAGCACCATACTTAACTTGCTTCAATTGATCCTCCAACAACTTAGCTCTACAATTTTGACTTTGGGGGCCCTTAACTTTCACTGGAAATAACTTTTGATCTAAAGGCCCATTTGTGGACTTCTATATACCAATGGAAAGATCTTAAAGATATCTACCCAACTAAGTAGGTCCCAAAAGCACTTGAAGTGATCTTTTGAGCTAAACATGGCTTTAAATTCACTCCACCTTCTCCATCATTGCCTTTTACATACCTTGAGCTAAACTCCATACTTCTTGCAATCATTTTTGCTTTTGCCTTCATCGTCATCACCTTTTTCATCAATGACAACACATTTCTAACAAATTTCTCCTTGTATCCTTCTGGAAAATGACATCTCACTAATCATAATCTAATTAAGGGAATCAACATGTTTGTGTTGGCATTCATGGAGTTGTCTTTCCAAGAATTCTCTTTGCTCTTGTAACTCAATACCTCTACTATTGTACCTCAATTAGGTTGAAATTCTTGGATAATTATTAGTGTTATCAATAATGAACCTGAATAATGAGTGAGCAATGTCACTTTAATTCTCAAGATTGGGTTGTCTTGCAAATTGGATGGTCATGGATTTAACATAGATTCAAGAAACTAGGGATTATCAATCAATTTCCCCATTATGGTTTCCAAAAGAATGTTGATTGAGAGAGAAGTATAAGTTTTATGCCCAAGGAAAGTGGTGAGTGGGTATAGGAATTTACAAGTAAGTTAACAATATAAACAATTTAATTATATAAAACACTTATTATGAAAATTAATAAATTTAGGAAATAAAATAATATATCAAAAGGTACATTGTCCAAAAGATATCAATAATCAAAACTGAAATAAAAAAAAATCACTCGACAATCGAGTAATCAACATTCTTGTGGCCACAAGATCCCACAAACACTATATATGATATGTTGTAAATTAATCAAAATTGGAAATAAATTTTGTAGAAATGATTATTGATGTAAATGTAAATGATTCTGAGAAATATGCAAGGAATAATGTGGCAAAAAGGATTGATTTATATTAATGAATATGAGTATTGTAATCTGAATGGTGGGTTTCTGCGAAAACCCTTGACCAAACTTAATTCTAAATGTCTACAATGTTACAATGTCATATGTAAACATTCAAGACAACATAAGGATGTGAAATAACTCCTGTAAAACCTTATGAAAATCTTATATAATTTAAATATGCTTGTTTTTCTTTGCAAAACTAAAGGCCATTAGGATTGGCTATAAGAAACCAAACCTTTTACTAGCAAGTTAAATTGCAGAAAAATCAAATATAATTGAAAAAGATGCAAAATAATTAAAAACAATTGTTTTCCATCCCTTGTCTCTCCATGGAAAAAAGTTTGTTGTCACCAACAAATTAGCCTATATAACTCACAGAAATGAAATCACGGGGAAAATGACAACTTAGTAATGCTACCTCATAGTGTGACCTCCTTTCCCTTCATAGATTCCATCCTATTATGTATGTCTTTATTGTAGTTGGGAAGTTCAACCGCTCTTTGGAATTTGTTATTCTTTTAATTTTTTAATAATGTTTAATTTAAATTACTGGGATGGAATGTTCTAAAGGGGTGACATAAATTAAATTTAACTCATATTATAATGTTTTAGGTAGGTGGGTCCCTACTTTCCTAAACTTCAACTTTTGACCATTTATATTTATTAAATTATAAATAAAACATCCCTCATTGCGAAATTATCACTATTTCACTTCATTACATTACCAATTAAGATCATGTATTATGCAACCATATAAAGGGAAAAAAATATTAATATACCCCTTGTACTGCACAAAAAATGTCATGGCATGTCCCTTGTACCTCCCTCTTACATAAAATAAAAGAATAAAAAAAAACAAAAATAAAGTAAAGAACCATCAATATGTGTGTCCAAAAAAATAACATGTCGTACATGTCATAAAACCCTGACATAATATGTTGTGCAAAATTATAGAAAGATGTTGTCTAATATGTCTAAAAGCATTAAAAAATTGTAATATTGTGTTGATAATTATAAAAATCATAACTAATTTGAAGTCTATATAAGTAAGTACACATAACAAGACAAATACTAATCATCACCCATGAGACAACTATTAAAATCCCTATTTATTGTGAGAAGCATTTTTTCTTTTCCTACTACTTTGTGTTGATTGTTCTTGTTGACTATGTTGTGCATGAGAGGTAACATAAGGGGAAGACCCATCAGAGGAATCATATTTGGTAGCTTTTTCCTTCTCATTCCTTGAGCTCACTACAGTCCGGGGGATTTGATCTTTTTTTTGCAATATAGGATGAGTACGGGAAGTCATGGATCGAGGGTGATGTGATGGTTGAGCCACTAGAGGAGGAGGTGGAGATGGTAAGAAAGAATCAGACCATCCTTGTATTGGTTGTTGCTCAGGATAGACAATGTCTTGCCATCCATTGTTGGTAGGGACAATGTTTTGGACAGAAACCCAGGGTGATACTAATATGCCAATGTTCGATGGAGGATTCACCAAGAAGGTGGTGGATGATAACTTGATGCCTTAAAAAAAAAAAATCCTATTTGAACCAACTGATTGGATTCTTCAAAATCAATGTCAAAATGGATGGAAAATCTAAGTCTTTTGTTTCCTTTATTCCATGTGTCTCTCCCTCTATTATTCCTTCCCCTATTGTCTCCACCTTTATTAAAGAAAATCATGTTGTTCAATAAAAAATTTCATGTCAACTTTGTAATCTAAGAAATTATTGTCTAAGTTAAACTTCCACTAATGCAAAGGTGAAGAAAACAACACATGAAATAATAATTGCGAGGGAGGGATAGAACTCATATGTGCATTAGAAAAGGCTATCACAATTTTTGGAAAGATTTTTCAAAATAAATAGACAATTTTCACTAATGGAATACGTGTTAAAACTTGTGGCATGTGATCATCTCTTTGGTCAATATATATTTCAACAGATATGATATTAATGAATGTAAAACGAACAAATCCAATGCCATTTAAACATATTGTTATATTCTAGAACCAAACCTTGCACATAGGTGACACATTCAACATATGCCCTTTAGATGGTGGGTGAATTATTGATATTTGGCTTAAGATTTTGAAACGAGGGGATTGGCCATGCGACTTTTACAAACTATGGGGGTGTGTATGTACTTGAGTGATGCAAGCTAAAGGTGTCACAAGGAAACAATCATGAAAATGACAAAAGCGACTGGCCATTATGGTCATGGACTCAATGCCATGATTTTTTCTCGTGGCTTTACCATAGATTGATCTTGTTTAATTCATGTCGAGCAATAGGGAGGGGGAGAGCCATCCCTCCTTTTTTCTCATAGATAGAAGAGAGAGATGTAAATGCATGACCAATAAATGCGAGACTTTATATTTTAACAAGTGAATTATTTCCATATGAGGACTCAGGCGGTCTTCGTTTTGGCTTTTTACTAGCGTTTCAACCAAGACCCCAAGAAAGTTAATCTATAATGCTCCCTAGGAAGTGTATGGTTGTAGGTTCGAAGGAGCTTCTTAGTATTTTTATTAATAGGGTAACATTGACAAGCATCTAGAGAAGATACTAAAGAACCTCGTCCAAGCCCGAAACTATAAAGTCTTGAGGACCTTGGTATGTGCTTAGTATCGTGGCCAGTAAAGATCTTTGCCAAGACATAAGGGAGCCTGATATTTTCACGTATTGTATTATTTTGAACAGCTTTGTAGACATTATGAGAAGGTAAGACCCTTTGTAAAATGCACATTTTTTGGCCATTAGAAATATTTTACAATTTTAATATGGGTTTAGGTATTATGTCATGTGCAATGAGTGACTGCAACATTGGTTCTTGTGCTAGATTGGTTCACGACTGATATGTCTCAAAAAGGAGGAAGACTAGGAATGGAACACAGAGGAAGAAAATTGCCAGAAAGGGGAGGTCAAAAAAAGCAAGAGCGAAAGGATTTATATGTTAACTTTCTCAAAATGGAAGCACATAGAGTTCAACAATAACACATGGAAGAGGAGTTACTAGGGATGGGGATTCACCTTATGCAATTTTCGAAGTAACAAGACAATGAGTTCACTACTTATGTCCAAATAACATGATCAAAAAGAGTTACATACCTTGCCTTTGTGGGTCTTTATGTGGCCAAGGTTCAATTTTAGTAGTTTTTCACTTTGATTTCTGGATGCTCCCTTCTAGCAGTTGCTAGAGGCGCTTCCCAAACTCAAAGCGGGACCAAACAAGAGCTAAATGCAAGAGGTGGTTCTGAAAAATCTTGAAGTAATGGCTCAAAAATTAGGGGTATACTCCTACATTTAGTTGAGAGAGTGACAAGGATTAAAGGAGAAGTATGATATTAACTGGTTACTGACAAGATGGATTGAGATGGAAAGCCATGTAAGAGATTACGTGAGTGGCCATGTAAGAGGCTTCGTGATTTTAACATTTCCAACTAGCAAGAGAAACCCAATGAGCAAGGGGAAGGATGAATGATCGACTTCCATGTAGATTATCGTCATGAGGGAGATTGAATATATGAGATCGTGGATCTTGTCGTCAGGGTGATAATCATTATTAATCCAATTAACTGCATATTACAACAAGGGGATTGTCAACTACACAGGTTGGGCGACGATTATATGGATGAGAATGAATTTACATTACTTAGGTGGACATATTACCAATAACTCATGCCTGCGTGTTGATAGAAATCGGTATGTTTGAGATCCAAACACATGCTATCAATGTTGAAGTTCTACATGTTTAGTTACAATGATATTAACCTCCAATTGCCACCGTGTTGTTCCAAGGATAAAACAATTGCCACGTAAGTTGATATATGATGAGTTGGTGAGGTCAATTTGAATCCCACTTTCATATATGGCCTCCATTACCTTTGTGTTATATAATATGTGGGCGGGTTGATGCTTGTCTTATGACCTTCCTTCCCAATGATAATATATGGTTTAGTAAATGGGGTATTTTCTTGAACACATGTCCCATAAACAGTAAAGAGATAAAAGCTTTTGTTGTGGATAAGCTTCACAAGCGTATTTGGGATAAGGAGCTAGGGAGAAAGAAAAAGTACTATATTGAAGTGTTTAATCCCACTCATAATCATCAAAAAAAAGCATACATAGAGGCCAATATTTCTTGGAGAGCCAAAATTCTTATTGCTCATTTGAGGACTAATTCTCATCAACTCCGTTGTGAAACAGGGCACTAGAAAAGCCCAAAAGAAGTGTGGGAGGAAACGACATGTATTTTTTGTTATTCTGGAAAAGTGGAAACAGAAAAGCATTTCATTTTAGAATATGAGGCCTTCAAAGACAACAAGGAAAGTTATGCAGATACTCTAGCAGCTAGCTCTTGGGATAATCTATTTAGTGAGGGGTTTGTCGAAAAGTTGGGAGCATTTATTGTGAGGCTTCATAGGAAAAGGGTTGAATACATCAACCAGATGAACAAGCAATCTGTCCCATAGGCTATCTTTAGCCTTGTGGACATTAAAATAATTTTATTTCTTTCTTTCTTTCTTTCTTATTACAAGGAAAAAAGAAAAACCAAAAAACAACATGGCAATTCAAACATATATATAACCAACGTTAATGGATATGTGAATTAAAAATGGCACCTCCCCACTGCATATAGTTGAACGATTGTTACATGTGCAAAACACTTCAAATGAGGCTTTGATGGTGATGGGGTTCATAAAATAACATGCAAATATAAAAATAGCACGACACCTCATAATTAGGTTGATAGGCCTACCTTTTGAATCAGTGAACCTGACAATTTCGTCTACCCTTTCTACGCGCTAGTGACATCTGTCCAATAATTCTACAATCTACACGTGTGACATCTATCCAACTCTGTTATGAATATAATTCATAATAAAATACTAAATGTAAACATAAATATAATAATAATAAACGATAATTAATTAACTAATGATTAGTTAGTTAATAATGAAAAGACATGTCTCAAAGACATGCATGTTCATGAAAGGGTACTTACTTGGCTATATATACAAGACCCTCATTCTCATTTGTAATCATCCTACATCAATTCTTTTATAAAATATACAATTACAATTACTATCCTACGATGGATGTCTTTGTTTAGGAAGTATTTTTAATATTTTCGTTGCATGTACGACTTTTGGTCGTTACGTTGGTATCAAATCCACGTCTGATCCAACCCTTTGGCCTTCAACTCGTCGTCAACCTTGTTGCCGTCAAAATTCAAGCGTTTCACTATGAAGTGGAGATTCTTCATATTGCCAGTTTCGCTACTAGGTCTTTGGCTATATATATATATATATGAAAAAAAGAGAGAAGAAAAAAATCATATATAAAAAAAAGAGATTAAAAAAAAAAAACAAACAAACAAACAAAAACAATTAAAAAGTTATAAGGTTACATAAGAGAATAAAATAAAAATAAAAAATAAAGGTTGCACTCTACCACAACAACCATTCTCCACCACCACCTCCATTGCCGCTACACGCAGCCTGCCAGTCAGCCACCGCCCTTCTATCACAATTCTCTCGTCATCTAAGAAGTCACAAATCACGCTTGGCCACCATACACCACCACACGTTGTTCTTACTGTCCACACCATCGAATCCCTGCTCCGACGACGCCAGACTTCACTGCTGCTCCAGCCTCACGTCCCTACCATTTCCGCCAACCCCATTAACTGTCGTCACCTCTGTCTCTGTCCAATCGAAACCTGTCCATTTACCTTCGGCTCCACGACTCCCTTCTCATTGAGTTCTTCTATACCGACCACGATCTTCCCCTGTCGTCTCCCTCTCACCGCGTAATCAACATTCTAGTCTAACAAACGACGAGCCACCATCCAACCTTTGACCACAACATCCGATGTATTCATCAAACCATCGTCGTGCATCCACCTTGCTCGCACCTGTTCCTTGCTTGTTTTTTCCATCCACTCCACATTTTCGTGAGTGTTTGTAAGTCCTTGCGTCGCTATAATCAATCCATACGATCACCTCTACTTGTAGTCGTCACCTATTGTTTAGTCAATTTAGGGTTTCTAAATTGATGTCATTAATTGTCAACCCGGGGCTCGTAAGCTGATGAAGTGAAGGTGTACTATATGTACTTAAGCAACCTCTTAGATCTTTTTGTCGTCTCGGGGTGTTGTTTGTGGTCAATTTATCTTCCTAAGATGGAATGGAGATTTTATAAACAGATGAGTGATAGTGTGTGTAAGGTGATTTCTAAATGAGTGAGTGTGTGTAAGGTGATTTCTAACTACCTTCTAAACTTGCAAAGAAAAAGCTTGAAAGAAATAAATAACTTGAAATGAAACTGAAAGCAAAGAACCACTTTCTAATGGCACTAGACACTATTCATGCTGCTGCAAAAAAAAAAGGTAAGAAAAACCACTTTAAAAACCAATGATAATGTTTATCTCTTCCTAACTCTCTGCTTCCAACATATGGTACTATGTAAAACACGATTAGGAAGTAGTTAGAGATGAGTTTAAAAAGTGATCAAAAATGAGAAAAATCTACTTTAAAGACTAGTTATAATGTTCAGCTCTTCCTAACTCTCTGCTTTCAGCATATGGAATTATGTGAAGCACGATTAGAAAGTAGTTAAAGATCAGTCTAAAAAATACTCAAAGCCAGCTGTAATTTATTAGTAATCTGATCTCTTAAAGATGAACAATTTATGATAAAGGGACCATCAATATGTTAACATACAACTTTGAGAAACTAAACTAGAAATCAGCTATGAAAATAGAGTAAAGGCAGCAACTTTGAATCTGTCAACTGAAAATACCATCAGATATAAAGCAAATACACAAAGACAAAACAATCCCGGGTTAAAAACCTGCAAAAGAACAATACTGATCAGTTTAAAATAAAGGCTGGAAATGAAATGACATAAGATCAAATGGTACACTATTATACATGATGAAAGAAATAGAAATTGCTGAAAGCATGAAAATGAAATCAAACACTATGTACACGGGCTGTCATAGATGGGGGCCCTCCATCCACGCAACCAACTTAAAAGATCAGCTACGAAAAGGTGAACAGAACAGTCTTCTTTTTATAAAACCAGCATGTCAAAATACAGTGAAAAGTGTTGTAGGAACAGCCTTCTAAAACAGAGTTTTTATAACAGAATCAGCGCAGCAATTACAATATTCAAAAAGCTAATCTATAAGCGTTGGCACACGCTTTATTTATAAGCACAGAGGCAACTACTCTCTGCGTGAACTAAGCAACTACAGCCTAACTTATTAACTACGCAGCAACACGCAGTCTTAACTAATTAACTTGTACAGCAAACACGTAGGCAACTCCGTGCACTTTTGAGGGAAACGGTCATCATGGGAGACAAATCTATGTTTGGATCCTGTATTTAGTTGTCTTCGTGGCGTGGAGGAGGTGCCAGCTATAGTTCCGTGTCCCAACTGCTCACGGCTCTCATGCCACCGTTTAGAACTTGACCGTTTGACCGAGGGAATACCTGCGTTGACCAAGGGTATACGTGACTGGTTTGGCTCAACCAATAGCATACGATCCATGTGTACATCCAACCCAACATGCCCATGTGGCTCGTTCCTTGAGAGGACACGTGGAGCATATCAAACAACAAAAAGGCTGCGGAATCTCTGAACAGCTGCGGAATTGCTGAACAGCTGCGGAAACTCTGTTTATATGTCAAAAATCTAAGCCAACAGTAAAACATAAGAAAAGTTAACTAATTATGCTTAGAGACATCAAATGTAATGATCTGGGTGGAAAATAGAGCAAAAGAGAGGGATAAGTGAAGAAAAGTTGTAGGTAATGATGGATAATCAAGTGCAAGTTAGAGGCTCTACATACCCCCACTACGAGGGTGTTGCATGTCCTCATGCAACGAAAACATTGTTTTAATCCACCTGCTGAGATGCCTCTGCTAAGACATCTAATCTTCTCTTCTTCCTCTGTGTGGCCACATTGACTCTTGGTCTTTTCATCAAACATCTGAATTTTAAATTGATCAAAGCTCTGCTTAACTTCCTGCATTTCTTCTTGAGCTTTTTTTTTTCCTTTTGCCAAAGGCCCATATGAAGCATGGTATTATCTTGGACCATCTTGTCCACTTTGCTCTGTTCCTTCAGTTTTTCATTTTCTTGTTTGATGTGGCGATTTAGTACCTCTAGCTCAAATACTTCTTGCTTCAGTGATTGAACTTGCTGTTCAAGAGGTAGAACAGTGCTTGGACCAGCAACAGCTTGTTCTAATGTTTCCAAGTAGTTATATACTCTCTGCTGGTCTGGGTCAATCTCTGGTGACCTCTTTGGACTAGGCTCATGCTCAAATTCAGGTTCATTTTCAAATTCAGGCTCATGCTCAAAAGGACTTTCCTCACGTGGAGGGCTAGTCTCAACCTGCTCAAGTCTTGTAGCAACCTTTGTAGGTGTGCTCAAGTCAATAAAGAATGACTCTTTGTTCTTTGTGGCCCCCATTTTGCTTTGTAACCTGCTGCTCCTTCTCACGGTGGTGATGCTCTGTTTTTCTTTTTGTTGCTTCTGTTTTTGTTTTTGCATCTTCTTGGAAAGGGCAGCCTCATGAAGTTGGGCCAACCTATGTGCCAATGGCTGAGTGTCCTCTTCACTGGAATTCTCAGGAGTAAGGTAGGATTCTTGGGCTATGGCTTTTCCTTTATCTTTCTTTTGTTTCTTCCTACTCTCCTTTTTCTTTTGAGCAGCTTCTTGTACAATTTCTTGCAGGGTTTCTGTAATGATTCCTTGGGCTGTTTGATCAATGTCTACAGCAGGTTCAGGGTCAATTTCATGTTCAGAATGATGGGCAACATTTTCTTCTTCAACAAGGTCTTGGACAGTTTCTTCTTGGACAGCAGTTTCAGGGGTAACCTCTTCTCTTTTTCTTCTACTCTTTCTAGGCACAGAGGTTTCTCCTGCCTCTTTGAAGTGGTTTCTCACAAGAAATCTTTCCCAGGTATCCCTTTTGGCCTTTAACTGTTCTTCAACTAGTATTTTGACAAGCCCATGATGGTATAAATGTGGCTCAATGTTTCTTGGGTTTCTTTGGACTATTGAGCACATTTTTCTAAGGCTTGAGAGTAAAAAGTATGGAAGGTTAATGTCATGCTCTCCTAAGAAATGCATCATAATTTTGGCATGATAAACATATAGAACTCCAAACCTTCCCTCACATGTAAAGAATTTTTGTACTAGTAGAAGCAGAGCTGTCCATTCTTCTTTGACAAGATTAACAGGGATTCCTTTTGTAAAGATGCTAGTGTCCATACCTGGATTCTTCAGAATTTGCTTCCATTGCTGGTCTTGTACTGATTGGTTTTTGAACCATCTCTCTCCAGTTTGTGGTAGTGAAGTGGCCTGTGCCAAACTGCTCTCGGTGACTGTGAATTTCAGATCTCCTATCTCCACTTGGTTGTCTTTCTCTTTGAAAGAATGTGCAAAAGTCGTTGTGACCTCTTTATGATAACCCTTGAATTTTTGAATGCACTGGAGCCAATTTGCCTTTTGCAAAGGGTCTTTGACTTGGGGATATCCTTCCAGAAATTTGGAGCCCTCTGGCTCTGCCCTCAGAAGTTTACCCATCGATTCTCTGGCTCTGTTTTACTACTCTTGAGGAAGGGTTATACGGTTTCAACAGTGGCTTTAAATCAACAGCTTTACGGCTTCAACAGTGGTTTCCACACAGTAGACTTACGGCTTCAACACAACAGCCGTGATACATTCACAACAGTGGTCAAAGTTTAGCAGAGGAGATAAACGAAACAGAGTATGGTTACGATGACAGAGTGGTGAATAAGGCAGAGCAGTGGAAAGCAAGGAAAATGCGGAAGTGAAACAACTGCGTGAATGAGATAATACATGCGTAGGAGGGTTATGAATGATGGGAAGAAACGGTTAAGTCCTTAGACTTCGGTCATGAGTGTACATTTGGCTGCGGAATCATAACGCAGAGAGTCGTAGTACAATTGTCTACGTCACTTAGGTACAAAAATTTAAATGGAAACGCAGCCGTGTGTGGGCTTTTAAATCGTGATGAATGGTGGCTGTTAAGGCTGCGAGATACGGGGATTTTGGTCGAGTAATGGAGAGAATTGGCAATCATTACATTGAATGGCAAAAAACACAACCCGTAAACTATGCAAAATGTTATAACCATAGGTTTAGAAATTAGATCATACCTTAGGTGTCCGCGTTTTGATTCCTTTTGCTGATCTGACATTAACCTTTCATTGTTTGTTGCTGCTACATGACCTTTCAATTTTTGCTGATGACCTTTGGACTGCAGATTCCTTCTTTAAACAGACTGTGTTTTTTTTTTTATGCAGGTGCAGAAAGTGTATTGGCTGCGGAATTGGGATATTGGCTGCAGAATTGCTCCTCAGCTGTAGAAACTGCAGAAATACCCTTCTGACTGCACAAAACAACTTTAGCTGTGTAAAAATAAATCTGACAATGACTTTATTGATGGAATGGAATGTAATGGATGGATGAATGGAAAGAAATGAGGTGGAGTGAGAGTGGTTGAATGAATAAGATGGTGAATGAAGTGGATGAAATGGCGAAATGAGATGGAAGAGAGAGAGAGATTTTTTTTTTTTTTTGGAAAACATGAGGTGTCAGGTGACCCTGATTTTCACCTCAGGTTTTCTGCATAAGACTGCCAATCAGAGATTGGTTTTCAGGCTTATACACTTATTCTTTTTTTTTTTTTTCTCTCTCTTTTTTTTTCTTTTTTTTTTTTTCTTTTTTTTTTTCTTTTTTTTTTCAAAAACCAAAGATTAGGCTGATGGAGGAGAAGAATCCTTCTCCACCAACCTGATTGCAGAATCTTCTTTAAACAACTTGACAAATTCCTCTTTTGAGAGTGGCCTCTGGTAGACTTTCAATCTATGGCCATTCACAATAAGAGGTGTTTGAAGCTCATCAATGGTCTTCACTCGAACTGCTCCATTACTAAAGACTTCATCAACCTCATATGGCCCAAGCCAATGAGTTTGAAATTTTCCTTTGAAGTCCTTAAATTTTGAATCAAACAATAGAGCCCAATCTCCTTTCTGAAACTTTCTTTCTTTGATATGACGATCATGCCATTTAGATCTTTGGTGCTGAACTAGATCGGTCCTTAGAATTGCATCTTGTCTTATTTCATCTAGCTCATTTAGCTGGTCCATTCTGTGTCTTTGGGCTTCTGTGAGGCTCATCCCCAATTGGACTGCCATCTTGAAGGTCTTGATTTGGAACTCAATGGGGAACAGGACTTCCTTCCCATAAACAAGTTCATAGGGAGAATGTCCTGTTGTGTTCCTCCATGTAGTTCTATAGGCCCATAAGGCTTCAGGAAGCCTTTCCGCCCAATCTCTTCTATGAAGATGAACAGTCTTAGTGATAATGCCTTCAAGAACTTTATTGGTAGATTCCACTTGGCCATTGGATTGCGGATGGTATGGAGTAGATGTTCTGTGCTTGATCTTATATTCCTTCATCAGCTTCTCCATCAATTTAGATGTAAATTGGCTTCCCTGATCTGTTACAATTTCCCTTGGGACACCAAAACGAGTGAAAATATCCTCAAAAAGAAATTGAACAACTGAATTTTCAGTGGCAGAAGGCAATGCCTTGGCTTCTACCCACTTAGTAACATAATCAGTACAAACCAGTATATACTTCTTTTGCTTTGATGGTGGATTAATTGGTCCAACGAAATCTAGAGCCCATTTCTCAAAGGGTTCGATGCATACCTGAGGCTGTAGTGGCATTTCATTTGAAGGAGTTGGTCTCCCAACTCTTTGGCAGCTGTCACACCTCCTAACATACTGCTTTGCATCTTTAAAGAGAGAAGGCCAATAATATCCTAGAGAAAGGATTTTATAGGTTGTCCTCTTGTCAGCAAAGTGCCCGCCGCATGGTTCATCATGACATGCCTTAAGGATGTCAGGCATTTCATCTTCCCGAACACACCTTCTGATTATACAATCTGGCCCTGTTTTGAACAATTCATTAGAAATCCAAGAATAATGTGAACTCTCCTGAATGATTTTCCTTTTCTCATTAGGAAATAAGTGTAGAGGTAGCTTCCCTGTAACTAGATAATTAGCCATATCTGCATACCAAGGAGTCTTGGTAGTTACTGCAAACAAGTATTCATCTGGAAACTTATCTTCTACTGGAGAATCTTCATTAGTGTTTTGGATTCTAGACAAGAAATCAGCTACTGTGTTTTGTTTTCCAGGTCTATCTAACACAGTAATGTTGAATTCTTGTAAGAGTAAAAGCCATCTTGTAACTCTACCATTAGTAACAGGTTTGTTCATTAAATATCTTATGGCAGAGTGATCAGTATGGACAAAGGTTTCATAGCCGGTTATGTAGTGTCTAAACTTATTGATCGCATGTACCACAGCTAAGAACTCTTTTTCTGTAACAGTATAATTTAACTCAGTGGGAGTCAAATTTTTACTTGTGTAATAAATGGCATAAGGGATCAAATCCTTTTGTCCCAAAACAGCTCCTAGAGCTGTATCTGAAGCATCAGTAGAAATGTGGAAAGGGAGTTTCCAATTTGGCCCCCTTAAGATGGGTGCTTCAGATATTCTAGTCTTTAAAGCTTCAAAGGCAGATTGACACTCAGGATCCCATTTGAACTCACAGTCTTTGGTAAGCAATTTGAAAAGAGGAGATGCTATCTTAGTGAAGTTTTCAATAAATCTTCTGTAATATCCAGTAAACCCAAGAAAACTTCTAACATCTTTCTGGCAATTTGGAACAGGTAACTTAGAGATGACTTCAACTTTGGATCTATCAACCTTAATTCCATCTCCTGAAATATGATGTCCTAAAACAATCCCTTCAGTAAACATCATAAAACACTTTTCATGACTTAAAGAAAGATTTGTTTCCTTACATCTTATCAGTACTTTTTCCAAATTTTCCAAAGCTTCTTCAAATGTATTACCATAAACTGTGAAATCGTCCATGTATACCTCTACACAATCATGAATCAGATCTGAAAAGATTCCTAGTACAGCCCTTTGAAATGTAGCGGGTGCATTGCACAATCCAAAAGGGAGTACTCGGTAAGCAAAAGTTCCCCAAGGACAAGTAAATGTGGTTTTGTCTTGATCTTCAAGTGCTACCTGAATTTGATTATACCCACTAAAACCATCCAAGAATGAGAAATACTTTTTACCTGCTAAAGTGTCTAGTACCTGATCAATAAAAGGTAGAGGGAAATGATCCTTTAAGGTTGCCTTGTTCAATTCTCGATAATCAATGCAAACTCTCCATTTACCATTCTTTTTGGGCACTATAACCAAGGGAGAAACCCATTGGCTATCTGAAATGGGGTAAATGAAGTTTACCTTGAGCAATTTCTGGAGTTCTTCTTTCACGATTTCCCTAAGGTTTGGATTCATCCTTCTTTGTGGTTGCCTAATAGGTCTGCTGTTTTCTTCAATATAGATGTGATGAATACAAGTCTTAGGATCGATTCCTTTCATGTCAGTGTATTCCCATGCAAATGCAGTGGAATGTTTTTGCAAAAGTTTAGTTAATTCTTCTTGTTGTGGTCTTTCCAAGTTTTTGTTAATGTTCAATGTTTTTCCTGGAAGGATTTCAACTGTAGAACTACCAAACTCTTCCATTGAGAAGAGAGACATCTGTCTAGAGGAGAGATATTCAATGTTTGCATCTAACTGAAACTGTGTAGAGTCATATTCTAAAGGTATTTCAAAATTTTCTAATGTATTTAGAATTTGACTATCCTCACTGATCTCAGAGATGGTTAGAACATGTTGAATAGTATCCTCATCATCAACCCACTCATCTTCTCCTATTTCTGTTATTGCCTTTGCTGGAGGATACAAGTTGAATTTCTTGGTGGAATTACCATCTGATATATACATGTCCCCAGACCTACAACTGATAAAAGCATCAGCTGTGGCCAGCCAAGGTCTTCCTAAAATAAGAGGATGTCCTCCTAGATTGTTCTTGGGAGTTAAAATCATAAAATCAACTGGATATTCCCAAGAGTCTAGGGAGACTGGAATGTCTTCCAATACACCATCAGGTTTAATGATTGATCTATCTGCAAGTTGCAGTAAAGTAGGTGTAAAGAGAAGGTTAGGAAGCTTTAACTGATCCATGGTCTGTCTACTCATGATGTTGATCGCGGCTCCTAAGTCAATCAAAGTATTTGGGATTTCAACCCCATTAATATGAGTCTTGACAATAGGGCTACCGGGATCCACATACTTTTGCATGGTAATCTTACCCATCATAATGTCTGCAAATTTTCCAACTAGATGTATCCTTTTGGTATCTCTGGTTCTCTTTCCTGTTTCCTTCAAACTCAACTCCTTTATTGTCTTCGCTAGAATGGGAATTTCCTTAATGGCTTGTAACAAGGGGATCTTGATACAGACATTCTTCAATTCATCTAGAAAACTATAGTCAGGCACCCATATTTGCTTTTCCACTCCTTTGTCAATTTGTAATGTTTCAGGAAAAGGAGGTGTAGCTAAAGGTGTAGGTTGCTCAACTATGGGAGTTGTAGAGGTTGATTCTTTTTCTTTTTCTTTTTGGATATTTTGGTTTTGAAGTGATACTTCAAAACCTTTATTGACTTTGAGAGATTCTTCCTCAGAAATGCTTGGTTGTTGAACACTTGTAGAAGGTTGATCTAAGATTCTACCTGATCTGAGTTGTACTTCATTGAGAGGAACAACCATATAGGTAGGGAATGGTTGACCTTCCATCATGTAAGCATTTTGAGGGTTCCTATTATTTGGATTTGGTAATGGCTGAGAGGGAAGTTGATTTGATTTCTGCTGGGATTAAAGCGAGAGTTGAGAATCTTGATTTTGTGGAGGAGGTTGTTGTTGCTGAGGGTATGGCAATGATAGTTGTTGACCTTGATTTGGAAGTTGTGGAGCCTGCTGATTCTGAAATGATGGAGGATATTGATAGAATTGAGCAAATCTCCCATAAGGATTTTGCATGCTTTGCATCCATGCTTGAAAAGCATTTTGAGGTTGAGGCCAAGGTTGTTGCCAAGGATTCCAATTTGGTTGGGATTGAGAATTCATAGAGTTGTTAAACCCTTGATTCTGTTGCCCTTGCCAAGGTCTCCTTGCAATAAAATAGAGAGATTCAAGTGTACTTGGATCCTCTTGAAAGACTGCTTTGAGGCCAGGTATTGAAGGACAATCCTTAGTCTCATGAGTTTCTGAGCAAATTACACATGTTTCTACAACGTGTGTGTCCAAGGGACATTCCCTTAAAGCATGTTTCTTTCTACATTTCGGGCAGAAAATGGCCAAAGCCTCAGCTTCTGCTTTTTGTTTATTGTGAATCTTAAGGGTATCTAGTTGTTCACTAAGACTCCCTAAGATGTCAGTTTTGAATTCATCAAGCATATTGCCGATTTCAGCCCTACTTACTGATCCTGTTGCATATTTATTTGCTCTAAGGAGAGAAGGATCTCTAGGCCCTTTTTGAGTTTTTGATTTGCCTCTTGAGAGATGGATACAAAGTTCTGCTATATCATTGAGTGAAAGTTGAGAAATATCCCCTTTCCCCATCATGTTTAAGATATCTATCCATTCATCCCTAATGGCTTTTAATAAGAGGGCTTTTAAGGTCTCTTCATCCAAGCTACTCATTTTTGCTCTTTTCAAGTTATATTGAAATCTTTCAAGTAAATCTTCTAAGCTCTCATCTTCTCTTTGTATCATTTTAAAAACCTCGTCCTTGTGATTAGTAGGCATACAATAGTCCAAATACCTATCCAAAAATGTCTGTTTCATTTCATCCCAAGACCTAATGGATTGAGTGAGTAACCCCATGAACCATTTCAAGGCTTGATCCTTCAGTGTCGAAGGGAACAATTTGAGTTTCTGAGAGTCATCCAGGTAGTCATAAGTTCGACACACCACTTCAAACTCAAATAAAAATGTTTCGGGGTCCTCAGTCCTTAACCCATGGAAATTTGGGAGGACAGATGGTGATATGTTTTTCATAGTGGCTCGGGAATCCTCATTAACAATGGGAAACCCAAATGAATTATCCTCATCTCTATTTCCTCCTCCAAGGGGACCTCTACCTCCATTATTGTTGTTGTTGTTTCCTCCTCCTCCTCTACCTCTACCTCTACCTCTACCACCTCCTTCTTCCTCTGCCATGATGGTTCTCCTAGGGATTTCAAAATCTTCTGGTTCCTCTACAAAAGGTGAATGAGAAGAGATTTCTCCTTCTTCTTCAGATGATTCCACTTCCTCAATTACAATTGGTCTTTCTGTAGGAGAAAGAGAAGAGTCTCTTCCTGGTTCAAATTCAATAGAAGGTGTAGGAGAGTCAACTCTTGGCTCTTGAATTCCAGGAATTCTAGGACTAGGAGTGTCGGTTGGAGATAAGGGAGGTGTCTCTTGTCTATCCCTTGAAGCAGATGGACTTGTAAAAATTGAACTTCAAGCTCTAGCTAAAAACCTTCCCCTAGAATCTCTAGCTCTATGCATGTCATTTTTTATTATTTTTCTTCAAGTCAAGTTAATAGTTCTTTTTCTGATCTTCCAGGTCACTCTAGGTGCAAGAAGAGAGCATACTCAAGAAACTACCAAATCAATAACTTTCTCTTTTCTGATCCTCCAGATCACCTTGAAGTGCAAGAGGAGAGCATACTTTGATAGGTTATCAACTTCTTTCCTTGAAATTTTTATGTTTTTTTTTTTCTAAGAATATGGCTACTTAATTTCACTTCCCCGGCAACGGCGCCAAAATGTTTAGTCAATTTAGGGTTTCTAAATTGATGTCATTAATTGTCAACCCGGGGCTCGTAAGCTGATGAAGTGAAGGTGTACTATATGTACTTAAGCAACCTCTTAGATCTTTTTGTCGTCTGGGGGTGTTGTTTGTGGTCAATTTATCTTCCTAAGATGGAATGGAGATTTTATAAACAGATGAGTGATAGTGTGTGTAAGGTGATTTCTAAATGAGTGAGTGTGTGTAAGGTGATTTCTAACTACCTTCTAAACTTGCAAAGAAAAAGCTTGAAAGAAATAAATAACTTGAAATGAAACTGAAAGCAAAGAACCACTTTCTAATGGCACTAGACACTATTCATGCTGCTGCAAAAAAAAAGGTTAGAAAAACCACTTTAAAAACCAATGATAATGTTTATCTCTTCCTAACTCTTTGCTTCCAACATATGGTACTATGTAAAACACGATTAGGAAGTAGTTAGAGATGAGTTTAAAAAGTGATCAAAAATGAGAAAAATCTACTTTAAAGACTAGTTATAATGTTCAGCTCTTCCTAACTCTCTGCTTTCAGCATATGGAATTATGTGAAGCACGATTAGAAAGTAGTTAAAGATCAGTCTAAAAAGTACTCAAAGCCAGCTGTAATTTATTAGTAATCTGATCTCTTAAAGATGAACAATTTATGATAAAGGGACCATCAATATGTTAACATACAACTTTGAGAAACTAAACTAGAAATCAGCTATGAAAATAGAGTAAAGGCAGCAACTTTGAATATGTCAACTGAAAATACCATCAGATATAAAGCAAATACACAAAGACAAAACAATCCCGGGTTAAAAACCTGCAAAAGAACAATACTGATCAATTTAAAATAAAGGCTGGAAATGAAATGACATAAGATCAAATGGTACACTATTATACATGATGAAAGAAATAGAAATTGTTGAAAGCATGAAAATGAAATCAAACACTATGTACACGGGCTGTCATAGATGGGGGCCCTCCATCCACGCAACCAACTTAAAAGATCAGCTACGAAAAGGTGAACAGAACAGTCTTCTTTTTATAAAACCAGCATGTCAAAATACAGTGAAAAGTGTTGTAGGAACAGCCTTCTAAAACAGAGTTTTTATAACAGAATCAGCGCAGCAATTACAATATTCAAAAAGCTAATCTATAAGCGTTGGCACACGCTTTATTTATAAGCACAGAGGCAACTACTCTCTGCGTGAACTAAGCAACTACAGCCTAACTTATTAACTACGCAGCAACACGCAGTCTTAACTAATTAACTTGTACAGCAAACACGTAGGCAACTCCGTGCACTTTTGAGGGAAAGGGTCATCATGGGAGACAAATCTATGTTTGGATCCTGTCTTTAGTTGTCTTCGTGGTGTGGAGGAGGTGCCAGCTATAGTTCCGTGTCCCAACTGCTCACGGCTCTCATGCCACCGTTTAGAACTTGACCGTTTGACCGAGGGAATACCTGCGTTGACCAAGGGTATACGTGACTGGTTTGGCTCAACCAATAGCATACGATCCATGTGTACATCCAACCCAACATGCCCATGTGGCTCGTTCCTTGAGAGGACATGTTGTGGGGAAAAGTATCCGATGCGGATGACCCTATCCCTACTCTAAAGGTGGCAGTCTTTAGCAACAACTGAAAGTAAAGTTTTGATGATTTCCTTTATGAAAGTACAGAGAGAATGAAGAAAGATTAACCAACCTGGTGTCTTTCGCTTAGTCGATCCTTGTCCTCTCTCTTTGTCTCTTGTTCCCAGCTCCTTGCTCTCTTTGCCGGTCCAGCTACACACAGATCCTGCACAAAACAAGAGAGCAAACTACAAGATACATGTACTCATAACTGAAGCATGGATTAGGATGAATCAAATATACATGTAAATACAATACATCAATGCAATACAAGTATATAGGAGAACATGCAAAACTTTATTGATAGAAGTAACAGGGTTCTGAGAAGGTTACAACCAATGATGGCTCCAATCCAGCAGCACCTCCCCAGCAGCAAGAACTCTCCTCTTCACCTCTAGTAAAACAATCACCCAATAGCTCTAACTGTAAACCAACAGCACCTCCTTGCTTTACACAAAATTTCAGCCCCCTTAGACCTCATAGAAGAGCTCTATATATAGGATAGAAGAAGAGAGGATGAGTCAGCTTGAGACTAACATGAAGCTGCCTTGTGTCCTCTCCCTCTTCAGTTAATCTTCAGTTCTTGAGTCCACTTGGAGATCCTTGCTTACACATGGTGATCAAGTACCTCTTACTCATCACAGGGCGAATCTCATGAACCAAGTGTCAGTTTGGAAGCTTCCTCGGCAGTTGACACCTTGCAGAATGACTGTGCCACTTGGCCAATCTCGCCCAGCGCAGGTAGCCTTCATTAATCTTGACTTCCAGCGCAGGTACAAGGAGGGACAGTTGCATTCCAGCGCAGAAGCTCAGTGGAGCAGCTGACATGATCCAAAATAAGCCTGTTTTGAAGTGTTTTCAGGTGGAGAACTGATTGGAAGTGCTGTTGTTTGATGACCTTGTTCTTTTAGGGGTAAGAACAACATGTTTAGGGACTGAGGATCCCTGTGATTATTGACATTTCATGCTCCATGATGCGAGGCACAAAAATGTCTATAACAGTTGCCCCCTAAAGTATGAGGCCGTTTATCGGGTGAAATGCTTTATCTAGAGGGTCCGAAGTTCATTCCAGTGCTGAGGAGGCGCCCTGTAATACAATACAATACAATACATTATTTTTCATTCTATTTTCATGATCTAGCTGAGGCGGGCATTCCCATGCTCAGCTTTTATAAATACATTTTGGTACATATGACAGACGATCGTCTGAAGGTAGACTGATAATTTTCTGCTGAAATTACCATCCTTTGAATAGGATGATCATCTGTTGCAATGATGTACATGACAAATGCTTTTATATTTCCTGAATATATATCGCAGCCCGGATGGATGAAACTAGATCCGGGGTCTTCAAACTCGTTCGATCTTCACTCTAAGTACAAGTCGATCCATGTGAGAATTGCGCTGAAGTCGAACATGGAAAGACATCGCTTGATTACCGGTCAATAATGAAAACCGTTAACGAGCGCGAGAGGAATCACCAATAATGACGATGACCCTCAAGGTACTGCAGTACAATTCACGTGGCGTGAATAAAGGACTTGGCGTCGAACGCCACGCAAAATCTTCTGGTCGAAGGTCATTGATGTATACCTGTCGCCGGAAGTGAGAAACTTGCCATTGAGGCATGCAAGCTTCAAAGTACTGATGGGGGTGTTCCTAGATCAACTTCTTGGATAATGAGCTGAAGTCGACAAGAAGCGATCCGTCAAAGGAGGGCCTTAATGAATCCCACATCAATGACACGGAACGGAGCTAATGATTTTAGTGGAGGTGAAAACAAACTGTGACATATGATTCAGGGTGGCGATCATGAATGGATGAAGGATAATGCATGGCAGTGGATGGGACACGGTTGACACTTTCAGAATGACCCCTCTTGAACATATAACGACACTGATACGATGGATCGGTAGCATTACCCCAAATGTGGATGGTTTGGCGAAGACCATGGCGATGAGACCGGTGAATGAAACAACCCAACCCGATGTGGTACGGAGGAAAAGTGTCATGTTCAAGAGTGACTTGCTACCATTAAACTTTGATGTTCTCCCAATTTTTCCCCAGTCATTTCTGACCAGTACCTCTTTATTTTTGTCAAGCTTGAGGAGGATAACATATGCTTGTTCTATAACCTGCCCTTCGGGCAAGCCCATCGCTATGATTTAACGAGCCTAGCGATAGGGAAACTCGTTCTCGTCTAAAGACAAGTTTGTCGCTATTTAATCATTTTAACGAGTCTAACGACAAAGAAAACTCGGTCCTTTTCATTTTTAGAGAGTCTGAAAAGGTACGGAAAGTCAACTCCATAATTCCTTTTTCGTCAGCAAATCCCTAAAGTCCGAAAAAGTATAAAACAATACAGAAGGGATGGCTGTTCGGTACTTTTAACGAGCCGAACAAGACAAGCGCTCGATCCTTTTGTGCAATAATCCCTCAGGTCCAAAAAGATTAAAATTTAGAGGAGGGATAGCGTTCCGGTCATTTAACGAGCTGGAAGGCCAAAACTCGGCAAACTTTTCATATTTTACGAGTCAGTGAAAAGAGCTGAAAGAAGACTCGTCTTTTGAGGAACGAGTGATAAACAGGGATAGCTACAGATTCCAGGTACAGGTTGGAATTTTCCAATCACGGCAGTGTTACGAGGATGGCTAGGTGGAATCACTCTTCGCAGTTGTTTCTCAAAAGAGGTAAACACACAAATGGAAGTGAATGATCGGCCAAATGAACGGTGGAGGTGATGGATGACAACACGATCAAGGCTCTTATGGCTGATGAATTTACAATCTCAAAAGGTGATTTACCGGTTCATTTTTTCCATGAGCTTGAACTCTGGGGGAAACTTTTGCTCACACTTTTCTATTTTTTAACGAGCATGGATTCAGTCATAAAACTGCTCGAATTTTGCGTTTATTTTTTAACGAGCATGAACTATATGCTAAAACTGCTCGATATACCAGTCATAAAAAGAACGCCTCCCGTAAGGACCAATTTTTATAGAGCTTATGCCTTACCACAGCTATGCTCTCTTTTGGCAAATTTTACTTTTGCCCCACAGGCTTCTTTCATGCAAGTTTGGAAACGGCTAATCTTAAAACCAGATAAATAACCGACCCTAGCTTGCACTCCAGAAGGTTTGCATGCCCCCAGGTATAGGATAGAATTTCGAGGCTGCCCCTCCTCTCCCCTACTTCTGCTTTTCTTTAGGTGTTCACAGTTACTTGTCATCTTGCCAATCTAATGTTAACGATACTTGTCTTCTCGTTATTCTAAGGGGTCTTGCCCACTTTTAATAAACAGCTATTTGTGACAATAGAAGAACACTACTCAAAGACAAAACATTGGTATTATTGAGGGAGGCTTGCCTCTTTCTTATTATTCCAAAGACGGTTCGATTTGCTGCCGCAAATCAATCTCTTTCTTCGGCGATGTCTAACGTTGGGTTACTAAAAATGGTGACCATCCGTTGTAGCAATAGAATCTCTTTGAAGGCTGCCCCTGCTTATCCTTCAAAACATTTGTTTTAATGGGCGAGGCTTGAATTCAAAGACGGTTACTACTTGTTACCGCAAACGGTCTTCATCTTCGGTGTCCCTATTACCTAGACAAGGGGAGCGAGAAGCCAATTATCTCACTCACATAACTTTGACAAAAGAATATTATTCCAGAACAACCCCACTTCCTTCCACGGACGGGGTACGGACTAGTCATATTCTTTTGCGGAAATTCTTCCTTATACCCGGGGTTTCTTCTGCCCGAAGCAGACCAGGGTGCATGCCCCCTGGGCTCCAGTCTTTCTTTCCGAATCACTCGCACTCATCGGGAAGAAGGACTGGGGGTGGAGGCGAATCTTGAGTGAACAGACCATTTAGGAATGGTATTTGACTATTTGCGATGCGAGATCCCGGAAACGAAAGTTGGTCTACGAGCTTGACCACCCTTCCTTCGTTTGGAAAACACATTACTCTAAAGAGTGAGGAGACTATCGCTCCCATGCAATAAATATAGTCCCGCCCAAGGAGTAGGTTATAATCCAAAGGTCCTTGGACGACCATCACGTTCATCTCGACGGTCTTCCCTTTCAATGTAACAGGTACATTGGGGAGGATCCCTAATGGTCGACTGGTTCCTTTATCAAAACCTGAGAGATTTCTCAACTCAGGTAAAAGCGCTGGGGAACCCAGTGCTTTCCAAGCAACAGAGGAAAGGATACTCACAGACGCCCCTTCATCAATGATAGTACCAGCCATGATCATTCTATAGATCTGGACAATGATTCTGAATGGTACACTGGCTGGTAACCGGGGTCTGCCTAGTTGATTCCAATCAAAGGATACAACCAGGTTGCTTGGTGGTGGGACCGAATATACGGCCGGATATGACTCTGATGATGTTCCTTCCTGCGATAAAGGAATGGGCGCATTGCCCTGACGCTCATCGGAGTCGGTGCTGATGAAAAGAACCTAGATGGTGTCATCCTTATTCTCTTCAGTGAGGGTGTCGCATGAAGACGACTCTTCGGCGACGGTGTCATTTGAAGACGGGTCTTCAATGACGGAGTCATTGGACGATAGAACCTCTGAAGGAAGAACCGAGTCAACTGCCGTTTCGACCTTTAGACTTTCGTCTGGTCTGGATTCAGTAGGTTCATTCTCAATGACCGACACTTCAGCTGACCACTTGAGCGGGCCAGCTGGATTTTCAACTATCGAGGGATTAGGCACGAGTTTTTGGTATCCAGGAGGAAGTCGTAACGGTGATACCGGACGATCTTCCAAAACTCTCTTTGCCTCATCTAAGAATGGACATTTGTGGATGGCATGATTGCCTTCACACAATAGACAGGGTGATCTTGGTCCCCTTCTTCGTCCTTCACTCTCGTTAGTTGACGGATTGCAATCAACATGACAACCAGAGGTTGATGCTACCGGATTGTGCAACCTTGGGGACCAGTCCCTTAGTATCCGGGGAATACAAGGACAATCACGATGGAAGTGGATCCCTTTGCAAATGACACATGGCGATTTAGGCCCGGTCGGTGCAGTGTGTGGGTTTTTGTCAGCTTTCTTCTGCTTGCCCCCAGTCGCCTTCGCCATAGGCTCCTTCTGCTTCTTTTCTCTCTTCTTCTTTTCCTTCTTCTCCTTGGGAGGCTGGCTTTTGCCAGCTCTACCTTGCGAAGATGAAGGATCAGAGGAAGTATCATAAGAAGTGGAAGGCTGGTGGGTAGTTCTAGATTGTTCTGACTGTTGATTCGACTGCTCAGGATTAGTGGCGATCTGGACTACATTAGTTGAAAAGAGCCATACAGGGAGGCCGATTGTCAACCCTGGAAGTGACAATGTAGCCATATGAGGCGCACCAACATCTCCCCAAGAGGAGAAGGGATTTGGACTTCCGCCAAGGTTATTTCCTTGGTTGGTGGGTTCCATACTTTTCAACTGAAAGATCAACGTGGGAATAACAGGTGATTATGTTCCGCTTAAAATAAATTTTATTAACGACGCTTTTAGACACAAACTTGCTTTTTCATGTTTTAAGAGTCGAGAAAAAGCTAAAGATGACTCTAGTCGCCTTCGATGTTTTAACGAGCCCGAAGTGACAAATGCTCGGTTGGACTTTTTCAGTTATAGAGTTTGAAAAAGGCCAAAAGAAACTGCTCTGGAGATCTAGGCAGAGGGTGTGCCAAACCTTTCGCGAAACCACAGAATACGTTTTACGGTACGGGTGGTCGATCTTCGTGAATGCTGTGTTCACTGCATCGCGATCAGTAGGGCGGCCGACACGGTTTCCTAAGGATAAAGGATAAAAGCCTATAGGGGTCTCCCAATATACGCAACGGTACGCGGGAGCTCAAGTCCGTGTTAGTGCCACCGACTCTCAGGAGGAATCACCCACCTTCGTAGAGATCGACAGTCACTATGTTTAACGACGCCGGAACACGTCTCTACCTAGACCTCTAGATGTTTGCGTTAAATTCCAAAGCGTTGTTATGTAAATTGAGTTTATTTTAATGTTGATCTTTCTTAACAGTTTGCCTTTCAGGTTCGCCACGAGATGTATATATACAACTTCCTATATGCAATCTAAGAATGAGAAGCAAATCTTTTCAATCTTTCAACTTTGAAAACCTTAATCTACTTGAGGGAAAAGAAAGACACAACTTTTTCCACAGATCAAAGAACACACACTAAAATGCACATCTTCCTAAATCGTCAAGCATACAGTCAAATGCAAAATGCACAATGCATGTATTTCTTTTCGTTATCCTTAATGTTGATGCTAGACAGAAAGGAAACTGTTGTATAATTTTGAATCTAATTTCAAGTAGAAATAAACAAGCTTGTCCACAATCAAAAAGACACCTTATGATAGACTTGTTTAAAACACAGGAAATGTATAGATTCAAACCATGAAATGAAAAGCAAACAAACTCAAATAGCCATGAACAGTAATAAAACTAGCTCTTAAGATCACAAAGACACTTTTACAGTTCAGGATCTAAGAGGCCACAGCTATACTGGTTCGCTTTTCACAATGGGAAACTGTAACTGAAGCAAGAAATACTGAAAGAACATTCACAGTTTCATCACACAACTGAGGCGGAATAATGTCAAGGAGAAGTGGTCTACAGCAAGTACAATGACCAGCAAGCAATCAGCAAAAAATCAGTGAAAACAGGGCTCAGACACAATGGGAAAACTGAGCAAGACAATGGCTAACTAGACCAGCGCAGGCTCGGGTCTGTCAGTTTGACTCTCAGCGCAGTTCCCGAAGGGAGTACCTGCGCTGTAATGCAGACTGCCTGTGGACAGCCTGCACTGACTCACGAGAGTTTCGTCTACAAAGAATTCCGGGTCATAAAAAGCTCAAAAATGCACTGTTTTTGCTGAAATAAAAAGCTATAGGTCAAGTACAGGCTAAGGGATGATCAAGAGGATGAAGATCTATCACAAAGAGTAAAGAGTATTTTGTAGATAGGCTCTTCAAATCTTGAATTTGCTCAGCAAATGAGCAAGAGTAGCAGTCCCTCTACTTCGCTTTTGATATAGTCAAAAGCTTTTCGATTTGGTACTCTTTTCTTCAAGAAATGAATAGCAAAATACTACAAACACCAACAAGATACTAGGCTCCCCAGCGGAGTCGCCAGTTTGTTGTGGGGAAAAGTATCCGATGCGGATGACCCTATCCCTACTCTAAAGGTGACAGTCTTTAGCAACAACTGAAAGTAAAGTTTTGATGATTTCCTTTATGAAAGTACAGAGAGAATGAAGAAAGATTAACCAACCTGGTGTCTTTCGCTTAGTCGATCCTTGTCCTCTCTCTTTGTCTCTTGTTCCCAGCTCCTTGCTCTCTTTGCCGGTCCAGCTACACACAGATCCTGCACAAAACAAGAGAGCAAACTACAAGATACATGTACTCATAACTGAAGCATGGATTAGGATGAATCAAATATACATGTAAATACAATACATCAATGCAATACAAGTATATAGGAGAACATGCAAAACTTTATTGATAGAAGTAACAGGGTTCTGAGAAGGTTACAACCAATGATGGCTCCAATCCAGCAGCACCTCCCCAGCAGCAAGAACTCTCCTCTTCACCTCTAGTAAAACAATCACCCAATAGCTCTAACTGTAAACCAACAGCACCTCCTTGCTTTACACAAAATTCCAGCCCCCTTAGACCTCATAGAAGAGCTCTATATATAGGATAGAAGAAGAGAGGATGAGTCAGCTTGAGACTGACATGAAGCTGCCTTGTGTCCTCTCCCTCTTCAGTTAATCTTCAGTTCTTGAGTCCACTTGGAGATCCTTGCTTACACATGGTGATCAAGTACCTCTTACTCATCACAGGGCGAATCTCATGAACCAAGTGTCAGTTTGGAAGCTTCCTGGGCAGTTGACACCTTGCAGAATGACTGTGCCACTTGGACAATCTCGCCCAGCGCAGGTAGCCTTCATTAATCTTGACTTCCAGCGCAGGTACAAGGAGGGACAGTTGCATTCCAGCGCAGAAGCTCAGTGGAGCAGCTGACATGATCCAAAATAAGCCTGTTTTGAAGTGTTTTCAGGTGGAGAACTGATTGGAAGTGCTGTTGTTTGATGACCTTGTTCTTTTAGGGGTAAGAACAACATGTTTAGGGACTGAGGATCCCTGTGATTATTGACATTTCATGCTCCATGATGCGAGGCACAAAAATGTCTATAACAGGACACGTGGAGCATATCAAACAACAAAAAGGCTGCGGAATCTCTGAACAGCTGCGGAATTGCTGAACAGCTGCGGAAACTCTGTTTATATGTCAAAAATCTAAACCAACAGTAAAACATAAGCAAAGTTAACTAATTATGCTTAGAGACATCAAATGTAATGATCTGGGCGGAAAATAGAGCAAAAGAGAGGGATAAGTGAAGAAAAGTTGTAGGTAATGATGGATAATCAAGTGCAAGTTAGAGGCTCTACACCTATACACATTCTACAATTGTGTATAATTGAAACCCTTGAACGAATTAAGCAATCGTACGAGTTAGAGTGCTCCACATTAATAAGACGTCCACGATTCTAAGGTTACATCTTTTCATATTATATATATATATTATTAAAAGGGGTTACAATTTAGAAGTGTAAAGTAATAAATTCTCACAAACGAACATTGAAAGGTTAAATAGTTTATTATTAATTAATCAAAAGTCATTTAAAAACTGAAAAAAGAGATTAAAGAGAAAAGGTCTCCCGAAAGAGTATAAATTATTAACTGAAATATTATTAAAAAAATGTGAAGTCTGATGAGGAGGATTAAAGAGAAATTATATTTATAAAAAAGGGGGAGTGGGGGGTATCATTAAACCCTAAGCTCTTCGACGAACACAAAAGAAGTCCATTTTTGAAGAACATATTAGTGTCATTGACGAAAAATTATCGATAAACAAAATGGAGCCTAATTAAAAAATGATGAAGGAAGGACAATTTTCCTATAAAGGTTTTCCAGTTATGAATCACAGAGTAATTACATTAAAAGGAAGTATCCAAGGAAGAGAAATTAATATCGCTATCAACACAAGCAACGATAAAAATTACATCAACGTTAACTTGGAAAATCAACTATTAATTCTAGAGCCAAGCATTGGTGTAAGGAAAAATATTTTTGACCAAAAAGAGTATAACATTAGTGATTTACAAGTGACAATAGGTCATTATGAGTACATATCTCAATTTCATGTTGTAAATATGGATATTGACATCATACTCGGTCAACCTTGGTTTAAGAATTTGGGTAAATGCATGTTAAACAAAAAGAAACAAGTTTTGACATTTCCTTATAAGGGGAAGATGGTCACATTTTGAGACATAACAAGTAAATAAAAATCAATAACATCTGTAGTAGAAGACTTCAAGGATGTCTTAGACTCGATGTTTCAAGATAACAAAAAGAAGAAGCAAAAAGAGCTTGAAGAAGCCATTTGCAGTAAAGACAGAAATTTCGCGCTTCAAAGATCACAATGAAAAACTACTCGAACAAGTCAAGAAAGCCAAAGCCGCAAAGAAGGAACTCAAGAAGAGTTTATTAGAACAACAAGAAGAAAATTTACGTTTTAAGAGCCTTAATTAGACGTTATTAGAACAAATCAAAAGTTTAAAAGATGATGAAGCTACTAAGAACAAATTCAACAATTCAGAAAAGGATGAACTTGTACGTTTAAGGAATCATAACCAAACCCTACTTACGCAAGTAAAAAAACTTAAAAATGACAAGAAATTGTTGAATGACAAGCTAGAACAACTTCAAGGTGAAGTATTGAAGTTGTCAGTCGTTTCAATCCAAGTTGAAGATAAGGGAATAAATGTTGATCCAGTCAATATCACAAGTAAGGAAAAAGAGGAATCTAGGGAAGTTAAGACATATGCAGAAGCTGCAATCCAAACAATGGACATTTCAAATGATGATTCAGTCGCCAACTTAACAGCAACAACGCCTGAAGAAAATTAGGAATCAACCACTAATATGATAGAGGAAAGCCAAACCAAAGGAGTTATGTATCGACATCCAAATCACAAGAGAAAACTTTCCAATCAAGCTATGTACCAGTATCACTCAGAAAATAAACGACAAAATTATGTTCCCAAGGATACTAAAGTTTGTAAAATGCAGTCCTATGATAACTATTCATTACAAAATTTGATTCCACAAAAGATCAATCTAGGATAGTCTGATTCCTTCTCAGTGCAACAATTTTGTTTGTCACTTAGAGGATCATATCAACTAGTATCAACAAAGATGACAATGTCGAGACAAAAAGATATTTGAAACAGAAAAAGAGATCAAGTCTTTAATCAGTAAGCTTTGAGGACAAAACTTTTTGAAGGGGAAGGCTATGTTATGAATATAATTCATAATTCATAATAAATGTAAACATAAATATAATAATAATAAATGATAATTAATTAACTAATGATTAGTTAGTTAATAATGAAAAGACATGTCTTAAAGACATGCATGTTCGTGAAAGGGTACTTACTTGGCTAAATACACAGGACCCTCATTCTCATTTGTAATCATCCTACATCAATTCTTTTATACAATATACAATTACAATTACTATCATACAATGGATGTCTTTGTTTACGAAGTATTTTAATATTTCCGCTGCGTATACGACTTTTGGTCATTACAAAATCGCTCCATTTTAGGAAGTCCATACACTCTCAAAGCGAGTTTCATGGTATTCCTCCGGTCAATGTGTTTACACTCAAATTCAATGTCAACAACATCACAAGATGGCCCAAAGTTGCAGGTATTTTTCCCTGTAACAAGTTTCCGCTGAGATCTAAAACCTGCAAATTAGTTAAATTGCCTATTTCTGGAGGAATCGTTCCAGTGAGATTATTGCGGCTCAGAATGAGCTTTCCTAGTTTTCTCAACCCTCCTATTTCAGGAGGAATGACACCCATGAGATTATTGTCCACAAGGAGGAGATTGGTAAGATTTTGCATCTCTCCCAGGGAAGAAGGTATACTTCCATGGATGTTGTTTGAAGAAATGTCAAGGTAATCTAGTGCAGAAAGCTTAGAGATATTACCTGGTAAGAAACCCATGAAGATGTTGTTCTACAACTGAATGCGTTGAAGTAAGATGCAGGTTTGTAGAAGGTTAGTGATGTTCCCCTCTAATCGATTATCGAAGATGGTAAGACAGATCAAAGAGGTACCATTGCATAGCCCAAAGGGAATCAATCCGCTCAATCCATTGGAATATCAACGAAGCTTCTCTAGGTTCCCGAAGCTTCCAAGTTGAATAGGCAATAGGCATTTGAACATGTTTTCACTAAGATACAACCTTATCAGATTGGGAAGAAGGCCGAGTCCTTCAGGAAAAGTGCCTTCAAAATTATTGTAAGATAGATCTAGCTCCTGCAGGTTTGTAAGATTGGCAAAGGATGAGGGGATCGACCCTGACATGTTATTGGAATCTAAGTGCAAGACTCTCAAATTCTTCAGATTGCCCATTTCATATGGTATAACCCCAGTCAGATTATTGGTGGATGCATCAAATGCCTCCAACTTCAGCAGTCTAGTGAAAAACCCTGCGGGGACGGTGTCCGTCATCTCTACAATGTTTTTCAGATTCCCAATTTCCTGAGGAATCTTTCCTTGCAATCCTGTAGTGTTTAAATACGAAATTCGCAGTCAACCAGTTTTAATTTTTATTTTGGGCGGTAGAGAGCCACTAAAATAGTTGGAGTATGCGGTGATTGTATCAACATTGGCAAGCTTTCCAATAGACGAAGGAATGATACCATTGAGATTACCTAGTGCAGGCAGAATAATACCTGATATATTGTTGGTACTGATATTCAGAACTGTAAGAAGGCTACAGTTCATGATATCCGGAGGGATGAAGCCCGTGAAGAAATTGTTGGCGAGATTGAGTTCTCGAAGCTCTGTGCAGTTGGCTATCTGGCTAGGAACCATGCCCGATAACCTATTGCCCGAAAGGTTGAGCTTCTCCAGGGCAACAATCTTGCCTATTGCACTCGAAAGATGGGCAAAGTGCTCTTTGTAGGGTAGAGAAGTTGATGTGACTCGCCTTCCATAACTGTTGCTTTGGACACCTTCCCAACTGCAAATAAGTGCATGATTTTGTAACTCATTCCGAGAATGATTATAAAAGGATGTCGTACAGTTGAGGATATAATCCAACTGGTCACCATGGAGAAACTGGAAGGAAATCTAAAGTGGTTCAAAAAAGATAAGAGTCTGGGGCAGACGGTTGGCTAGTGAAGTTCTACTTGGCTTTCCTAGAGCTGTTGGGGAAGGATCTGTTGGCAGTCATCGAAGAAAGTAGAATCAAAGGTCATATTCATCCTCCCATTAACTTCACCTTCATAGCCTTGATTCCCAAGACTGATTCTCCTGCTTCCTTCAATGACTCGAAGCCTATATCCCTCTGCAACTGCCTATACAAAATCATCTCTAAAATTATTGCAAATCGCATTAAGCCCATCCTCTCCAATCATATTTCCGAGGAGCAATTTGCTTTTCTCCACCATCGACATATTCAGGATGCCATTGGTACGGCCCAGGAAGCCTTACACTCCATAAAACACAAAAACCTTAAGGGCATCTCTCTAAAAATTGATTTGTCAAAGGCTTTTGACAAAGTGAATTGGCTTTATCTTAAAATGATCCTCATTCATTTGGGCTTTCCCCCCACCCTCACCTCCTGGATCATGGGTTGCATCTCTATTGTTTCTTTTGCTATTCTTGTAAATGGATCGGCCACTTCATCCTTCAATATAGATAGAGGCATAAGGCAGGGATGCCCTCTATCACCACTTCTTTTCCTTTTAGTCATGGAAGGACTGAGCAGACTTATAGCGTCAAAAAAAAGAAGCGGGAGATTCAGTGGTCTAAAAATCATGGATCATTTCTATCCACCACATCTACTATTTGTAGATGACATCCTGATATTCTTGAATGGGAGTGTCTGGGACACTACCACACTGAATGAGATTTTGAACCTATTCTGCAGAGCAAGGGGAATGGAGATAAACAGAGAAAAATCTACCATCTCCCTATCATATTGCACACTACAGGAATCTCAACTAGCTATTCAAAAGTTTTCCTTTCAAGAAATCGATCTGATGGGGGGACTCAAATACCTGGGCTTCAGACTTAAACCAAATGGGTACAAGATTGCCAATTGGACCTAGCTCATCACAAAAGTGGAAAAGAGAATTAGTTGCTGGTGTCATAGGTTCCTTTCTAGAGCTGGCAGACTTATCCTCATAAAAACTGTCCTTGAAGCCACCTCGGTATACTGGATGTCACTTGCCTGGATACCGAGAGGGCTCCTCCACAGAATTCAACAAATTTGCTGCAAATTCCTCTGGAATGGCAAGAAAGAGGGAAAGACTTTTGCCTGGGTAAAATGGACCAAAATTGCTACTCCAAAGAAGTGGGGAGGATGGGGACTTAAATTACTCTCGGCCTTTGCACAAGCCTTGGCTGCCAAACAAGGCTGGCTCCTTCTTAAACAAAATAGCCTTTGGGCGGAGGTTATACATCATAAATACATATGGCCATCGACCATCACTGACTGGATCAGAAACCCATCTTGGAACAGGAAGGGTATCTCGGTGATATGGAGGGCCATACTCAATTCTATGCCCATTATCAAAGAAGGTTTGCTATGGAAAATTGGGAATGGTGCATCTGTCCGTATTGGTATCGACCCATGGCCGGGCTATGGAAACTCCCATATATTACCAGATGGATTGGTACATCATCTTAATAGCAGAGGTATAAAGTTTCTTGGACAGATTGGGGACCAGCAGAATACTACTTTTTATTCGCAAGCTTGGTTGACTGAACAACACTGGCATATCCCAAATGAATGGAGTAGATCTTGGCAAAGCTACATACAGGCACTTATAGAAACACATGTCAGATTAAGGAATGCAGAGGATGAAATTATATGGGCACTCTAAAAAACGGGACAATACACACCGAAACAGGGCTATGATAAAATCATCGCAGATAGAAAACCTGAGGTCTTAAAAAGCTGGTGGGATACATTATGGAAATTAAAAGCTCCTCCACATACCAGATTGCTAATGTGGAACATATTGGAAAACAAGATCCCCACTGGATCATATCTAAAAAAAGGGCTTTCTTGGGTCCTACCCGGTGTGTGTTGTGCCTTCAAGAAGAAGAATCGACCCATCATCTCTTCCTTTCTTGTCCTACTACCAGGTGCATCTGGTCATAGGTATTCAAAAACTTAATTTGAACATAAATTAGCAGGGGGCGAATATCAGCTCAGTCTGGGAGCTTTGGTGGAGTACCTTGGCAGCGGACAAACCTAGGAACCTTCCACTTCTCGTTTCTTGGCATATATGGATCAAGAGGAATACCATCATTTTTGAGGATAGACTGGTTAACTGGAACCTTCTCCATCCTCTTATCTGTGCGGCATATGATGAACTTCCAAATGACAACAGCAATGGGAGACCTAGGATCATCCGGCAGGAACAGATTAATAAAACAATTTCGTGGGCCTATTTCGATGGGGCTGCCCAATAGCATGGCTGTGGGGGTGGCATTCTTTTCCACCTATCTGAAACTCATTACTTTCAGATTAGTATGGGACTGGGACCGGGAACAAATAACCATGCTAAATTGATATCACTTCGACATCTTTTATACTTTGCCATTAAGAAAAACTGCTGAAATTTGCAAATATTTGGCGATTCAAAGAATGTGACTGATTGGTTTAACATTGTTGTTTGTTCTGCATACTCATTGAAGAATATTTTGGAAGAAATTGTTTTTTTCAAAACATTCTTTGACCAGATATCTGTTTCTCACATCTACAGGGAAAGAAATGAAACTGTTGACCGGTTATCGAAAGAAGCAACACATCGTCCTCTAGGAGAGTGGATGATCGTTGAATTTACACCAGCAGGGACATACTAGTATTTTCATAGGCCTTATATCAATGGGGCAATACAGGGAGGCAACAGCCTCTAATTTCACAGTCTTATGAATATGAACTCTTTTGACTTATGCTATGTATATAACAGTATAATGCTTGTAAATATGGACATCTTCTATGTACAGGAGATACTTTCTGAACACTATTTTGATGGTCATAGTACCAGTACTTGTATACCCTCTGGGTTTTTTCTGTTACTAGTTTTTTGACAGTGGACGAGTGCCACAGTTTCAGCATATGCCTTCGGGCATCTACAACATGTAATTTCTCCTTTGAAATTATGAATTTTCTATTTCAGAAAAAAGATTATAAAAGGATGTCATAGTTGGGGAAATCCACATAATTAATTTAAAGAGGATCCACATGCTCGTCTCAGATTGTCGTTCATTATGTTTGTAGGCTTCAACAATAATGATAAATGGATGTTGTTGCACGGTGGATAGCTAGATGCATAGATTCATTCTGAGAACAATGATACATGGATGTCTCACATGGGGTAAGCGACAAAGTTACTTAACAATAAAGAACAACGTGGGTGGATTCGACCATGCTCTGCAGGGTTGACCTAATCTAATTCCAACGACGATGATGGACAATAGAGTCAACTGATACAATTAGCTAACGCTAGAGGACCGTGAAGATGGAATGGAATGACTACATTAACGAGGATTCCCATGTTCGTCTCAAATGGTCGTCCATTGTGTCCATCTTTAAAGTATTAATGACAATAAACATTAATATTAGACACTGAAGATTATACACCATCTTGCCTGTTATGTTGCTTAGATCAAGCAACATCCTGAACAATTGGCTAAGCGTGTCTTGGGTAAATCTGTTGTAGTCAGTGACCATAAAAATGGGTAACCTTGCCCTCTTTGACGATAAAATTTATCATCCAATTCAGACATCTAAGTATTTATGTGAGCATCATAACTAATTATCTATTTATATGGGAATCATGACTCATGAGAGACAAGAATCTGGCCGTATTTGACTAGACTACTTATCAGTAACCATGTCATCCATCTTCAGACCAAAGTAATATTCATACAACTCAAAGTATTTATGTGATGGCGGTGAGAAGATGAACCAAAGTAATACTTACCCTTTCGACCAAAGTACTTTCCATACAAATCATGCCAGATGATTTTCTTGGAGTCTGTCTTTTATCTAGTATTTAACCTACACCGAACATTCCTTGATAAGGAAGTTCGAACTATAAACAACAACTTGATGCCTTTAGTCATCACGGTGCTATAACAATTGCCTAATAAAGAATATTGTTGGAAGTTATTGTTGGCAGAAAAAAGACTAGAGTCCACGAAGTCTTTGAGCAATTCCTATTTCCATTGCGTCTTCGACACGAACAATTACGCACCAAAATCAACAATGTATGTTGAATGTAACATCTAAGTTTAACAGGTAGGATGTCAAAATCAACATGTTTGATTAGTGGACCAAATGGCAGGCAAGATTTCAAAGAGCACATGTTTGCTCGGTACCCCACAACTTCTAGTGCGCAAGGAAGTTTGCGTGCAACGTTTGAAAAATTACGAGTCATTCATAAATACAAAGGTGGACAAATCGGCCCCATCCTTGCCTTTTTGTCACACTAAACTACAAAAATCTGTCAAATATTGAATTCAATGATTCACTTGTTGTTTCTTTTCTTATTGGTTGGATGCAAATATTATGATATATAATGAATAGCATAAAAGCAAAATAACTAAATTATACACTCATTGAATCCTAGTGTTTAATATTTTTTTTACAAATAGTGTGTACAAATGTTAAATTTAAATATTTAAAATTTTTATTTAATACAATTTTTAATTATTTGATATTTATAATTTCAATAATCTAGATTAAATATATTTTAAAATGAAGCAACTAACAACTTTATTGGGTTAGTTAAGCTTTCTATTCATCTATTTTTATATAGCTATCCCTTGATCCAATTAAGTAAATAAGTTAAGTTTTTTCTTTATTTGAGGAAGTTACACTATAATCTCAATTTGATTGTGATATTTTCATATTAACTAGTAGAATTTCACTATAAAGTTAATGAATTAATGGGTTGAGATCACAGTTTTTATGTACTAGTGTAAGAAGTTTGAGTAATTTAATTGTTTTTTAATTAATTGGTGTTGTATTCCCTTTGGAAGGCTGATAATATTTGGATGTCGAAATTTAAAAATATTGGATTAAATGTATCTTTGTCATTGAAATTATCACAATTTAATAATCCCACTGACCTCTCTTTGCACCTTTTGGGGCAATTGCTAGTATAATACATGCATATTAAAGGTGGGCATCACCCCACTTCAAACTTCGACACCTTTTATATATGACCCTTTTACCATAAGGATCCATGATATATTTATAACATAGAGACACCATTGTTTTACACCTTTTTATATATCTTTTAAAACAAAACTCTAAAAAGTGATGTTGGCCAAGCTTTGGTACATCATCAAAACATACACCCTCATAAAATTTTATGACAAATGAATTTGCAAATGTACTTTCATTGACTATGAACTTTTATTAAAGATATGTGGGGTACATAGGATATCTCTGATGCCTGAAATAAGTTTAACAAACAGATGAAGCATTTCTAAAAACTAGTATCAACCTTATGACACCCATGTAGGAAGGACCTCACCTACCTTTGGCTTGATTCAATTTCCTTTTAATTCAATTTTTTATTTTGTTTATTATAAAAGAGACTTGTTTAGGAATCACAATGTTTTCGAAATTTTTCGAAAAAGCCCATCCACATAAATGTCACTTTAAATTTGATTTTTATTTATGAAATTAAACTCTTATTGCTTTACTATATATTTTTAAAATATGTTTTCAAATAAATACATATTTAATTCATATATTAATTCTTTTAATAAATAATAATAATAATAATTAAAAATTTATGCCTATAGTCAAACTAGCTGTTACTTCCAAACGGTTAGCTCTCTACATCTATTTATTGCATTGCGTGGATCTGGTTCCTCATCTTGTCTTGAAGACAAACCACATTGGCTGGTTCGAAATGCATCAACGAGATTATCTTTTATGTGATTTTTTCGAAAGATGTTGTTATAGAAAATAATAATTTAATTTATATATATATATATATATATATATATATTATGATAAAATTGTTGGCATTACGATGCATGTGTTGTACTTGATGACAACCCACTTGTAGAACAACTCTCTTGTATATGGTAACTAGATGAATCTATAGAAGAGATATCAGATGTGACAGAATACATGGTAGTTGTGCTAACAGATGTGATGCAGGGCAGTTCAAAGGAATCAGTTCAGAAGTAATGTACAATGGCAACTCACTCAGATGAAAGATCTAAGTACTGCAGGCTAACAGCAAAGAATTATAGTTCGGGCCACACAGAATGAAAAAAGAAAGGTATACGTTGGTTCACCTTGACCAAGCCGCGTATACATGCGGGTTAATTGTATAAAAGGAGCGTATACGTACACACGCACTTTCACAGAAGGAAATGCATGTATATCTTGGGAAAACAAGTTTTTGGGTCCAAGTTATTTCTTTGGTTCAAGGTATCTAACCCAAGGTATTGGTCCGTGGTATTGGTCCTAAGTGGTTTTGGTCCATGGTATTGAGAAAGGCCTAAAACTATATAAGGAGGAGAAGATCATTAGGCCAAGTCAAGCAAGTATTGAATAACTGATGAAGTATGAGATCAAGTATGCAGGTTATGGGTTTGTGATGCTTTGCTTGATATGAACTAAGGATGCACCTATATGGCTGATGAAAGTTGATGGATCCGTATCATGAAGACGTATTTGTATTAACATTATGTGGCTTATTCTAGATCTGAATGCTGACACATGTTTTTATGATGATCTAGGTATGAATGAAGTCTGAAATAGTTGTGATGCTTTAAGTTAGCATTTCTAGATTTATACGCAGGTTGGCTTTGGTAAAACAACGTATACACGCTGATTCAGCATACAGAAGTAGCGTATACATCACAGAATGGAATTTGCATATCTGGACGCTAGTTTCCCTTGGTAAAAGAGCGTATACACGCTGGTTCGGCTTATGGATGTAGCATATATCTTATGAAGTATGACCTATAAGGGTTATGGTTGATGTTGCAGTAGTCTGGGTTCTACATTGTGTTATGGTGACAGTATTCTGCATATTCAAATTGGTTGATTGTGATTAGCTTCAGTGTTGATGGATGAAATCTAATGATGAATCAGGATCATAATGACTTATCATGAATGGACTAGATCTGATCACTAACACATGTTTTATCCTCTATGTGTGATTATGTATGAAGTCTGGAAGTGCAGCAAAGTGTTTGCAGATCTACACGCTGGTTTGCTTCAGGGAAGCTGCGTATACACGTAGGTTGGCTTCTGCCAAATAGCGTATACAATATGAAGCATGGTTTTAAGATGGAAACTGATTCTGAATGATAATGTAACTCAGATCTGTGTACTAGTTACAGTGATCTATCGAAGTGATCTATCTGTTGCAGTTGATTGGTTAAAGTATAAATGAATGATTGATTCAATTTAGTCAGAGGTTCAGAGGTTGTCAGTGATTGACTGAGTGTGGTTGATTCAGATTGTGTTTCAGTGATTGGTTGATGCAGATATAGTTGATGAATGTTTTGCAGTGGTGATTGATTTTGAGCTTCAATGTTGTTGATGGGTCCAGTATGAAAATTGGATGAAACATGACCTTCAGATTATGATGTTGTGTTCCAGGAGTATCCAGTCTAAAAATTTATGAAACGAGGTCCCTGGAGGAAGAGAGAAGGTTGTAGCCTTCTGTAGGTCAGCGCCTACGTACTAGTAAACATATCGGCTAGTACAAGAGCTAGGGGGTTGTAGCTCCCTTCCAGTAGAAGCTAGAGAACGAGAGAAGGTTGTAGCCTTTTGCAGGTAGAAGCCTGCGTACTGGTATGAGTCTACGTCAATACAATGTTGTAAACAGTTTTTCTTAATATTAAAAGAAGACAGAGATGACAACAGCAAGTAGTTTTCACCCACATTGTGTTTCCACCTTCAAACATGGTGTTCATGTGTGTTTCTTATGTGTGATGATCTGTTCTGTTTTTACTGCACCTGGTTACTATTTATATGGTTAATGAAGTTCTGATGCATTGATTAAAGATCAACATATGATGAATTAACTGAATCATAAGTTTGTTGGATATACGCTAGTTGCATTAAACACAGTTGCATGTACACGCGAGTTCCCTTAACTGAAGTAGCATATATGAATCTGATTATGGAAATGAAAAGTTATTGATTTGCTAATACTGATTCACCCCCCCTCTCAATATTATTTCCAACAAAAATAAATATTTTAAATACTTTATATAATTATAATTATCTTAATTACAATCGAGTAAACACCACTCATAAATTATTCACTAATAAACTTTTTAGTAACATTCGATATATATGGGTGTAGTCTCTTGGGGTTTCTGATAATTTTAGGGACGCGAATGCAGAGATAGGGTTTGCAGCAGAAGTGCAGTGTTGGGCACCATGGAGAGGAGAGAGCGGGGGAGTTCCACTCCCTCCTACAGTCAGACATTATCTAATCGATTCAAGAAACCTCTAGATGCTGAAACCGTGGTTTCAGGAGGAGGGAAACAGTTGAACAGAGGCACACAGGGGCAGGAAAATATGTAGGAAGAAGTCAAAAGAGAAAAGCGAATAGAAGGAGAAAATCAGAATGGTGACACCAGGAAGTGGACTGGACCTTGTAAGCCTAGGGCAACCATCGCACCCCGAGTGGTATTAAGTAATCCAGTGCTACAGGCGCATCGGGAACACATGGCGACTTATGCAGTCATTTTTAAATTCATGGGCTTATGGCCGACAGAGAAGGCTTTACAAGCATGGATAAAGAATCATTGGAAACCTAAGGGGATATAGATCTGCACCTTGGATCCAAGGGTTTCTTCACTGTAGTTTTTACGAACATTGAGGACAAAGACAGGGTGTTTGAAGGAGGGTCCTACTTCTATGTAGCTGCAGGCCTCTATATGCGGCCTTGGATAATGAATTTTGTCCCAGAGTGTGAGACATTCACATCGGTCCTGGTTTGGGTAAGGCTCTATTCCCTACCTCTAGATTATTGGCAGCCAGAATCATTAAAAGCAATAGGAAATAAACTAGGGCATTTTGTAAAAATATCAGAGGCCACTATGTGGGGGAAGTATACCTCCTTTGCCCGTATATGCATAGAGATGGACCTCTCTGGAGCTCTACCGGATGAAGTAATTCTAGAAGTTTTTTATGAAGAATGAGTGCAAGCGGTGGACTATGAGTATATTCCTTTCAGATGCCGCAAATGCCATGAACATGGGATTTCCCCTTAAACAAAATGGAAAGCATAACTAAAGTTACCTCAGGGAAAGAAACTGAAAGCTTTAACAAAGTGGGGAACAAAGGTAAGGGAGGGAGAAGGTACCAAAAGAAAAGCAACAAGGATAAGTAGCCAAATCAGAATAGGTACAAGGTATTAGAAGAAGAAGAGGAGCAAGATAAAGCAAACCAGACTCTGGAGGACAACCCTGTATGGAAGGAAAAGGAAGACAACATGGAGGATAGGAGGATCTGCTGAACACTATGGAACTGGATAGGGACCAAGAGATGACCCCTAGCGAGGTGGGAACAGAGGATCATGAACTCAAAGATATTCTTGGAAGGGAGCATCTAGATTTGGAAAAGTTTCTAGAGTAGGGAAACACCAAGGGAATGGATTTGCTACCACAAGAGGAGTTCAATAGAGTGCAACAACTATTCCTATGGAGAACCCAGAGGAAGGGTTCGGAGTTAAAAGAAACCATGATAGTCAGAACAACGAAGGGGTGAAAACAATGAAGGTAGCATCAGAACTAGCTCTTGGGAACCCATGCAGGAAAAGAGGTAGGAAAAAACAGAATGAGCTGCTATTAGAATGTGGAAAACTCATGATTGATTCAGGTAAGATGAAAGACCTAACTGGTTACTCGTTTACAAATCTTTCTTAATGAAGCTCACAATATGCAATATCAAGGATCTAGGAAGTAAAAGGAAACAAATGAATCTTAGCAATAGAATGAAAGAAGAAAAACCAGATATGATTTTCATCCAGGAAACAAAATGTTCAGTTGGAAAATAAGAGAAATACACAGCAAATGGCTAATTAAATATGAATATCTAGAAGTTAAAGCAAATAAAACAACAGGAGGAATTCTTACACTTTGGAACCCTCTGAAACTAGGAATACTTGATGCTGAAGCGTCCAGGAACTACCTATCAGTGGTTATTCAACCTTTGGGGGACAAGGAAGTTTATTTGATCACAAATGTTTATGGTCCACAGAAGCCTGAAGACAAACTCAAGCTTCTTACCTCTCTGGAGGATCTAAGAGACAAACATGTGGGCATCCCCTGGATTTTGGGAGGGGACTTTAACATGATCAGGTCCCTGTTCGAAAAAAAGGTGGAACCAGATCATTAGGTAGAGTTTCCATAGAATTTCAGAATTTTAAAAACGATATGAGGCTAGTAGACACAGAGACAAGTAATGGAATCTTTACTTGGAATAATAAAAGGGGAGGAGAGTCTTAGGTGGCCACAAAACTCGATAGATTTATCATCTGGGAGGACCTTATCCTTACAGGCCTTGACCTGTTGGTGATGATACTCCCTTTTGGTGGATTGGATCATTGGCCTGTTCAACTTGAAGCACCTTTATAGGAACTCCAAGAAACAGACCTTTCAGGTTTGAAAATATTTGGCTTACCCATTCGGACTTTATAAGCAATATTGAAAAATGGTGGACAAAGGATATGCATGTTCACGACACTAAAATGTTCCTCTTGCATAAAAGATTGAAACATATCAAACTCAGGCTTAAATATTGGAATAAGAATGAGTTTGGCAACATTTTCAAAGCCAAAAAAGTTGTTGAACGGAAGCTACATGAAATTAACCAGATCCTCATTACAAATGGCTTCAACGAGGGAAGCAAGGAACAAGCTGAACATCATCAACATGAATGGGAAGAATTATGCAAGCAAGAGGAGATATTCTGGAAACTAAAATCAAGGGTACAATGGTTAAAAGAAGGAGAAAGGAACACAAGGTTTTTTCATAAATCAACAATGGACCACAGGTCTCATAACAGGATCTCAATCATCAAAGATTCTCAAGGAAAGCAACTCAATACCCACAAATTAATAGAAGTAGCGCTGGTTCAACATTTCCAAGGCATAGCTAAGGAACCTCTCTTAAACAGATCACAATTCATCAATGACTTTACAAGGCACATTCTTAAGCTAGTGACAAGAGAAGACAATTATAATCTAAACAAGCCTGTGAATGAAGAGGAGGTCAGCGAAGTCATCAAAGAGATGAAAAATGGGAAGGCACCAGGTCCGGATGGTTTTAATGTTGACTTCTTTAAAGCATGTTGGTGGAGGACTCAAGGAAAAACAGAACTGTTTTGAAGGCACTCAATACCTCTTTCATATCCATGATTCCAAAGCAGGATAATGCTATGACACCAGACAGATTCAAACCAATAGCATTATGCAATGTGGTGTATCAAACTCAGGCTTAAATATTAGAATAAGAATGAGTTTGGCAACATTTTCAAAGCCAAAAAAGTTGTTGAACGGAAGCTACATGAAATTAACCAGATCCTCATTACAGATGGCTTCAACGAGGGAAGAAAGGAACAAGCTGAACATCATCAACATGAATGGGAAGAATTATGCAAGCAAGAGGAGATATTCTGGAAACTAAAATCAAGGGTACAATGGTTAAAAGAAGGAGAAAGGAACACAAGGTTTTTTCATAAATCAACAATGGACCACAGGTCTCCTAACAGGATCTCAATCATCAAAGATTCTCAAGGAAAGCAACTCAATACCCACAAAGAAATAGAAGTAGCGCTGGTTCAACATTTCCAAGGCATAGCCAAGGAACCTCTCTTAAACAGATCACAATTCATCAATGACTTTACAAAGCACATTCCTAAGCTAGTGATAAGAGAAGACAATTATAATCTAAACAAGCCTGTGAATGAAGAGGAGGTCAGCGAAGTCATCAAAGAGATGCAAAATGGAAAGGCACCAGGTCCGGATGGTTTTAATGTTGACTTCTTTAAAGCATGTTGGTGGAGGACTCAAGGAAAAACAGAACTGTTTTGAAGGCACTCAATACCTCTTTCATATCCGTGATTCCAAAGCAGGATAATGCTATGACACCAGACAGATTCAAACCAATAACATTATGCAATGTGGTGTACAAAATTATTTCCAAAATAATTGCCATCAGGCTTAAGCCCCTTCTTCCAACTCTCGTTTTGGAGGAACAAACTGGGTATGTGGAAGGCAGACAAATTCTCAACAACATCATTCAAGCTCATGAGGTGGTTCACTCACTTAAGAGCAATAAGCAAGCAGGTGTGATTATGCAACTTGACCTAGAAAAGGCTTATGATAAACTAAGTTGGGCTTACATCAGAGAGTTCTTATAGCATATGGCTTTGACCATAATTGGGTAAGATGGGTAATGACCCTTGTAACTACCTCTAGTTTTTCAATCCTGTTAAATGGCTCACCATCCAAACCCTTTAATCCTACGAGAGGTCTCAGACAAGGAGATCCACTCTCACCCTTCCTCTTTATTCTCATGATGGAAGGGCTTGGCAAAGCTATCAAATCGGCCAAAGTAGAAGGCAAAATCCAGGGTCTCAAACTCACCATGAATGGAGATGCTTTGACCCATCAACAATTTGTGGACGATACCATGCTGCAGGGTATACCCATGGTCAGGGAAGCTCTAGCCTACAAACAAATCCTGAAAGACTTTGCAATGGCTGCAGGCACAGAGGTAAGCCTTACCAAATCAAAGATTTTCTTTTTTAACACTGACATTGCTATTCAGAGAAATATATCTAGAATTCTAGGCTTTCAAAGAGATATGTTACCCTCCAAATATTTGGGAGTACCGCTAACAGACAAACCTCTAAGCAAGATAGTTTGGGAGCTTGTGACTAATAAGCTACAGGACAAAATCTGGAAATGGACAAACAGGTCTTTGAATTTAGCAGGTCGTCTAGTGCTCACAAAAGTTGTCCTACAAATTGTCCCCATTTTTATGTTTTCAGCCCTTCCAGCTCCTAAAGGAGTCATGCAACAATGCATAAATATCCAAAGAGATTTTCTTTGGGGCAAAGGGGAAGAGAAAAAAAAATGGGCCTTGGTGGCCTGGGAAAAGATCTATAAACCCAAGACACATGGAGGTTTGGGACTGGATGATCCTGAAATGCTAAACAAAGTTTTGGGGGCAAAACTTTGGTGGAGATGGCTAAAAGATTCGGCTTCCCCTTGGGCCCAAATTTGGAAACAGAAATATGCAAACAATTGGCAAGACAAGGACCACATTAGAATTTCTGGGCTCATCAAAGGCTCCCACATTTGGAACAAAGCTTGGGAGAATAGATCCATTGTGTAGAAACATAGTTTCTGGGAAATAAAAAATGGAAACCTTGCTTGGTTTTGGGAAGATAACTGGCAACAGAAACCTAAACTGTTAAGAGAAGAATTCACCAATCTCAAGAACGATATTGACAACAAAGGGTTACACATGGTAAATGACTTCTGGGATTAGGAACGAGGAGAGGGAAAATGGAGAATATGGAAGAACCTGGTTTATAGTGATGACTCCCCATTAAAGGCACAGGCAGAAGCTTTAACGACCATCTTGGAATAGAGAAAGATTCTGACATTCCCAGATTCAGACCAGCTGAGATGGGGCAATAACAATGAAGGTAACTTTAACCTCAAAGAGGCCAAGCGCATAACCCTTGGACTTGACTATCCAAACCCTTATGGGTTTTGGAAGGAACTATGGCAGAACTAGAGCTAGATGAAAATCAAACTATTCACGTGGTTAGTTCAACATAAAAAAATTATGACCTGGGAAAATCTTAGGAAAAGAGGGGTATCCGGTCCATCTAGATGCCAGCTATGTGAATTACAAGAAGAAACCATGGATCACCTACTCAACCTCTGCCCATTCACTTCCACCTTGTGGAACTGGGTAGCTTCAATATTCAAACAAACATATAGGAACTTGGGCAGCATTACCAGCACTTTGAAGAAGTGGAGGAAAAATTTCTTTGACAATGAAATAATCAACAAAGCTTGGGCTTTAGTTCCAGGCTTTCTAATCTAGGATGTCTGGAAAGAACGCAATAACAGAATATTCAAGAACAGGAAAGGTTCTCCCCAGAACATCATGGCTCAGATTTTAAATCAGCTCAATGAGACAGTAGGGACCCTTATTAAAAACCCCCTTGAGGACCAACCTAAAGATAAGGATGTGCAGATACTACTGCTTTTGGGTCTTCAGGGACTTGTCCCATAGGGAAAAAACATGAATGTAAGTCATATAATTACTGATAAGGATTTCTGGCAACCCCCCCCAGGGATTTTTGAAATGCAATATAGATGGGGCCTCAAAAGGAAACCCTGATATGGCGGGGTATGGAGGAGTTATAAGAGATGAAAAGGGTTACATAAGAACCATCTTTCATAGCCATTTGGGCAAAGCCACTAACAATATGGTAGAGCTTATGGGCCTTGAGCAATGTCTAGAAATTTTGAGGGACTCAAATCTCCATAATACCATTATTGAAGCTGACTCCGAATTGATTATTAATTCGGTCAAGAAAATTTGCTATGGCTCTGCTCCTGATAAAGTCTCGAGACAGTGGCGGCTTCTGCAAGTGTATCAACGGATTCAATCCCACCTGCAGAACATGAGAACCCTTAGTTTTACTCATGTGCGCCAAACAACTAACAAAGTAGCAGACATTTTAGCTAATGAAGGCATGCGTTGTGCTAAAAGCAATAAAATTTATGATTGGATAGAGACCCCCCAAGGCAGATTGAGGGAAGAGTGTCTCAGACAGGCGAGTGCGGATAGGGAGCTCCATCAAAGCAGGGGAAACTAAAAGGATGTTGACTAAAGGTAACAGGGGCATTTTGATCTTTTGCGGTGAAGCCGTGCATGGTTATCTGGTCTTTGGGCGGGATTTTGTTCTCAGAACACTTCATCCCCAAAGTTATCAGGTGATAGTCAATTTAAAAGACGAGTCTTTTCATGAAAACTAATTTCTCTAAAGAAAACCAAATTCTTTAAAAGCCGAGTCTTTTCAGGAAAACTAAATTCTTTAAAGAAAAATAAGCTTTGTCGGGTGATGGTTATCGAGCTAGCAGTTAGACAGATTGGCAGCAATCTTAGGGATTTCGCATGGCAACTTGCAAGGAGGTTACCATGGCTTTTTTTTGACTTCGGGTCTGGGCGCGGTGTTATCTTCCGTGCTTGTTTCGCTTCAAGGTTGGGATCGGTGGATTTCGGGCAGACTGCATGCTCGAGGGTTATCCCCCTAGGCGGACCCGAAATCCTTTTATAGTGGTCTCTATTTCCTCATCAGGGTCGATTAAGGAATTAAAGAGTGTGCTTGTTTTCGTTCCGATATGGGCCTAGTCCATCAGATCTCTGAAGGCGGATCGGATGGTCTCGGCGCTTGATTGAATCTTGAAGGTCTTGTAGTTAGGTTTGTGGGCCCTTGGCTCGGTGCCCAAGACTTGGTGCGGCTAGTTAACTCTATGGCCCACATCGTCTTTGGGTTTGTTGTATTTTATGTATTTTGTTTATCCAATACATTTGAATAGAAAAACCAACTCTTACTTTAACAAAAAAAAAAAAAAAAAAAACATGTCCGAACAAGTAACCATCTAACCTACATTCGATATATATGACCAAACAAGTAACAATTTAACCTCTTGCAATCATCTTTAAGAGGTAACAGCGCCTCATGTTACACCTTAAATTACAAGCCATCCGTCGAAAAGTGATTTTGAAATTGTTTCTCCGACTTCAAAAACCACGACTGCTGACCGCAGATGCGGACAAGAGTTTTACTATTATTCCTAAAAGATATTCAAGTTTTAATTATTGTTTTTAATTTTCAAACATCTGAGAAGTATGCGACTCCTTGAGGGCTCTTGAGCAGAGCAGATAAGAAAAAAGGGCAAGGGTTGGCAGGGTCTGGAAGAGCAATAGCGCCAATGGCGATGGCTTCTTCTTCCTTCTTTTCACACATCCCTACTCCTTCTGCAAGGGGGGTTACTTTACCTTCTCCCACCAGGTCGGAACGATTCAATTATTTTTATTGTTTTTCCCTTCAATCATTTCCACACATTTTTATCAACCATATTCCTATCTTCGTGCAGATGCTCGATAAACGCTTATGTTGGGCTACGTCCTCAGTGTCCTCAAGGTGAGAGTACATTCTTTTTCCAAATCGTTCGACTGTACTCGTTGTGATTTTCTTCGACTTGCCTCAGTTCCCCTGTATTATCTGAACTTATATTTGCGTTATGTATCAAAGGAGGTACTCTGGTGTATTATATAATCCACTCTATGCAAATGCTTACACGTATTACCTTGTTGTCATATCTGTTTCTGGAGACGGTGAGTGAGGTCAATAGTCCACGTTTTAAGGCAATAAGTTCAGTAAAAAAAAACAAGTTTTACACATACAAAGACGAAGGAAAATATTCCCTTCTTGCTGAATTCATTTGTTTCTGTAGCCCTGGTCTTGAATGTTCTAATATCGCATGTTGTAATTGCTCCTACTTTCACCTTTATAAACTGAAAATGTTCAATGGTCATGGAATATGACTTTTAAAAAGATGCCTTGTAAACTGAAAGTGTTCAATGGTCATGGAACATGACTTTTAAAAAGATGCCTTGTAAACAGAAAGTGTTCAATGGTCATGGAATATGAATTTTAAAAATATGTCATTTATGGGAAATGAGAGAAATAATTTGCTCACATGACAGAAAACTAGCATTAACATTGGCAATAATTGAACAATATAAATAATTGATGAGAACTGCTCTAGATGACAAATGGGTGAGCTGCAAAGCGACTCACAGAAACAGATAATATCTCCAAATACCGAAAAGAAGATGTTATCAAATAAGCATATTAACCGACTGACTACACTTTGTGCGTGTCCTAGTTTACAGCACACTCATATTCATATAGGCTCTACTAACAGTCGGGCACACACAACATTATTATCGCACTAGAGTAGATCCATCTTAGCCCTATATCTATGAAACATTGATAGGGATAATAATTTCTGATATCTGAGGTTTGAGTCTCTTGGCAGTTAATAGATCGAGGGTTAGGGTGAATCTATGTTAGTATGTGTATGTCACCATTTTTTTTATAATGTTGGTAAGAGAATTATGCACTCACACATGAACATCTCCACCCAGCCAGGCTGTAGATGTTGATGATTGTAGCTCTAACAAGTATTTCCGCAAAAGCAAAGTGTCTAAGTTGTGGGAATTGCTATTAAATGACTCTTAGACTTGGGAGTTCACTTTACTAATTAATTAATAAAGTAAATGTTTTTTATAAAGTGAGTTTAATTTAATAAAGTGCCTAAGTTTGGGTACTAGTGATATAAGTTGAATTTTGGACCATTGATTTCAACTCAAGATTAGATTTAATTTTGACTATTGAGATTAGGGATTTGGCATTTTTTTTAATAAAGTGAGTTTAGTTTAATAGAATGCCTAAGTTTGAGTACTAGTGATTTAAGTTGAATTATGGACCATTGATCTACTCAAGATTTGATTTAATCTTGACTGTTGAGATTAGAGATTTGGCCGAACTCAAAATTATAAAAGGAAGCCAAGTGAAAGAGAGGACACATTAGTTATTTTCTCAAGAAGGATTTTGAGAGAGAAAATCAAAAGGACCTTTTGATTTTGTGGGCAAGGAGAGAAATTGCAGCAGCAACGAAGGAGAGGACAACCATTAATCTGCAGGCTGTACAAACCATATGCTCCATCATAGAGGTGATTCGGGGCAGATTTATGAGAGCTGGAAATTTAGGTTTGTTAGGTTTCGTTTGTATTTTTTTCTTAGAGCTATTTTCCCAGTATGGGAGCTCTTGTATGTTTGAAAGTTTTTTGAATGATGAGCTGATGTTGAAGAGTAGAAAAATTGTCAATGTATGAGATTTGTCTTTTTTTCCTGCGTTTTCTTGGTTTTCTAAGTTTTTCCACGACTTTGTTTGGTCAAAGAATTCTAGTAGTGTAAATCTAGATCTGATCTATTTATCTAGGCACTAGTTTTCAGAAATCAACATGGTACCGGAGCTTGGGCTTTGAAGAGAAAAGTAGATCCAAAATTCTTAAGTGTAGATCTATAAGATCCAATGGTTTCAAGTTTTCAACATCAGATCTACAGGGTGCTTGAAGAATTAAGCACATGACAACCATGACAGGTGTTGAAGCTTGTGGTAGCTTTGGAAGGTCTTCTACATAGGCTTGGTGTCTTAGCATGTAGAAGATGATTTATTGTTTCTTTAGGTGCTTGCTTGGTGGAGTAAATGATTTATTTCTTCTTTCCTTAGTCTAACTTAGGAAAAACACAATAAATAAAGTCAATTAATTATTGTGGACTATTAAGTCATTTTCTAAGGATAAATAATTTAATTATTTAAGTGACTTGGAAATAATTTCAACTGTTGATCTCCAAGATCTTCTAGAATGGAGATTAGGGTTAGGGATTTGGGTTTAATGAAGATTATAAAAGAAACCTGATGAAGAGATGAATATACAAGAGAGAGGAGACACAACAAGAGAGCGATTTTATCTAGTGTGAGTAGCTCAGTAGACTGAAGCACATAAGCACATAAGAGGAGAAGTACAAGAGGATTCAAGGGCATATCTAGGAGGTTGAGTTGTGGATATTGTACAACCGAGTTGCTAAAGAGAAAGAGAGGTCGATTTAATTGGAGAAGACTATTTGCTGGAGGTCGAATTTCCTTAGGCATAGTGGCAGATCATAGGGAATGTGCAGGGTCAATTTGCCAGCAAATTGATTGGGCCGAATTTCTCCAGGCCGAATTCCTTTAGAGGCCGATTTTCAGGTGGCTGAATTCCTTGGGTTGAATTCATCTAGTGGGAGCCGAGTTACAAGTTCCAACAGTTGTATTTTTCCTTGTAATTTTCTGTGGGACGAAAACCTTGATTTTCCAGATGAATAAATGATGCAGAATTGTTGTGGGTGAATTATTTATTTGTTGCGTTATATGATTGATCTCTTCGAATTTTTTATTTCTGCTGCATATATTTCTAGAGGTTAAATACTAGTGATTTTATTTTTTGGTAATTTAGAATTTATTTTGTTAATTAAATAAATTGTTGGGAATAAATAATTGCTGTGAGAAAATAAATGTGGGCTGGTATTAGGAGATTGAACATGGTATCAGAGCTTTCTAGATAACTCTGAGAGAGAGATCCAAGATCACTAGGGTTTGCAACAATTTATTTTTTTAAATGAAACAAGTAGAGATTTGTATTATTAAAAATCGAGATTACAAGGTCAAAACCTTTACATATTCCAATATTCCTTGCAAGTTTGAGATTGAGCACAAAGGTTCAATCCAAACCTCAAATGAGTTCCCCATAACACAAAAACTTCAGTCCCTTTCCAACTAAATATTTTCCAAAAAACCCCCAAAATACAGACACATTTACATTCCATTTTTCACTATAATTTTATTTTGATCTAGTTTGACTTCTTGTTTTTCTTGGAGAAAAACTTTTTCCTTTCTTCCCAACTTGAATCCAACCCGCATTTTCTGCAAATTCTGGTGAATTGTTCTTTGACAACAGCACAATATTATTCTTGAGATCTTCCTCATTCACTTGATCTACCCAAGAAGATTCATTTTCAACTAAAATCCTTGTGGTTTTTGAAGGGAATCCATATCCCACGAGGGTTTGTTGCTTTTCCACTAACTCTGCATTCGGGGATTTCTTATTGGCAACCTGAGGATTCACATTGGCAATCATTTTTCCTGCTTAGATTCTATTGCCGAGACTGCAGCATCTTTGACCGAATCTGCTTCGTGCTTGTCTTTAGGTTCTTTCTTGTCCTGAAACTCTTCTTCTTTGAATACTGTATAGTGATCACCTTGTGCACCTTCCCACCATTTGGGCCTCGGGGTTTTTTTCGATCTTTGCTATTCTGAGAACGCTTGGGGCAATTTTTAATTAAGTGCCCCATTTCATAGCATGTTGTACATTGAAACGAGATATTCTCATACACAAATGCGGGCATAAATAACCTTGAATTTTTTTCGGTATTAGGACAACTACAATAGAATTTTCCTAGTGCATTCCTAATGGAGGAAAGCGATGTGTGATTCCAAAAATGCAAGGGAAGGTTCAGAAGCCTTACCCAAATTGGGGTTGTATAAATTGATGCCGATATTGGGTCAAAAGTGGGAGTCCAGGGCTGCATGAAGAGGTCGACACTCCCCCAAAACCACGACCCAACTTCATTGATAGCCTTCTTGTCCTCAATCTTCTCAAAAACCACAGTGAAGAAACCTCGAACCATAGGGATTCTATGTCTCAAGGATCCATTTATGCAGATTGGCCAGCCGCGGCAAGTGCCCATTAAACCTGCAAACCAAACCATTCTCCGATTTTTTTTTCATAGCAGAAAGCTTCTTCATCCATATAAACATTAAGAGAAGAAATTTCTTGTACCACCGAAAGACTAGCACCAAACTTTAGCATAGAGCTGTATGAAACTGAAGAAGAGCTAGCTTGACTGACAACCATAACTGCAAAAGAAACATATTTATTCGCCAAATCACAAGGGTTCACCATTGAACGATTTGCAGAAAATCCATACAAATGGAGCAAAGATTGAGCTGCTAGGGTTTCACCCTAGCTGCTGCAAGTGTTTTCAGAGCTCCTTCCATCTCTCGTTGCGCAATAGAATTATTATTATTTTTCTTAATTTTGCAATTGGGGTTTTGTGACCAAGGTCGATTTGTGAAGATGGCATCACTGAGCAGTTTGCGATATGAAGACAGGTTGGATAGGGACGTTAACATCAATCCCTGGAAGGAGTGAATTATTATGATTCTAAAAATGAATGGCTTGTGGGATCTTGTGAACATAGACATTCAGGTTCCATTAGATCCAAACCTTGCAACAAAGCATAATTACAAGGATATGAGAACAAGGCGTATAATTTTGGATGGTGTGAGAGATCATTTAACTCCTCACATATCAAGGAAGGACACATGACGTTAGATGTGGGTAGCCCTCACCCGTCTTTATCAAAGCACAAACGAAACAGGAAGATGGTGTTGCGGGAGAAATTAAACAACATCGAGATGAACAGATAAAAGTTTGTAACATATTACCTCACGGGGATCTAGCAAGCTCGTGATGAGCTTAAACTTGTCGGGGAAACTAATTGATTTAGAGCTGATGGAGGTTGCGCTAAGCATTGGACCACCTTTGTGGATGAGACCCTTGCTAGGCAACAACTTCTTGATTGGGGCCAGTTGTGGGATGACTTCATCCAAAAGGAGATCTGGGAGAACTTATTGACCAAAGGAAAACGAAAGGGTAGTGAGGAGAAGGATGAGCTTGCTCTTGCTACGCAAGCGAAAAAGGGCAAAGGGAAGGCCAAGCAAAACTAGAGTGGAGGTGGATCCTCACTGAGTAAAAAGGAGAAGGACATGAGCAAAGTCAAGTGCTTTGCATGTCATAAGGGCAAGGTAAAGACAACCACGACAACAACTGCACAGATGAATGAGATGGTTGAAAAGTTCAAGAAGAACTTTGCCTTGTTGTCATGCCTATCCAGAACTGTTACAAGAGGTGTCTAGTTTGTGGACAATGGAGCATCTCATCACATGATGAGATCTCGAGATATTTTCACCAACATGACGAGGGAGCCTAGAGATATGCATGTAGAGCTTCGTGATAATGCCAAGTATGCAATAGAAGGCATTGGCAGCATCGAGTTTCAAACGGACTTAGGTGGTATCATGGAGGTGAAAAAGGTGTTGTATGTTATGTCACAAGGTTCGTCGAACTTTAACCTTGAGGTTCGAATTTTGGCGAACCTTAAATTTTTTTGAGGTTCGACGAACCTCATAGCCATTGACCAAGTCCATAGATCAAAACTCATAACTTCATGTCACAACTCAAGCTTGTAATTTATCCTTATAGTTTCCATGTCCGTGATAACATTTTTGATGTTTGCTAATATTGACTTCTTACTATTTCATCTTATAATTCATTATATCTCTCTCTCTCTCTCTCTCTCTCTATATATATATATATATATATATATATAACCGAACCTAATCATTATCGAACCCGAACTCGAACTCAAACCATGTGACATTGGTTGTATGTACCGGGTTTGGGGAAGAATCTCCTTTCAGTTTTGACCATAGAAGACAGAGGACTAGAAGTTAACTTTACTGGAGGTGAAGTGGTTGTTTGGCGAAAAGGAACTAATCCCAATAGGAAGTGAGTAATTTGGAGAAGGGAGAAGAATCTCTATCTGTTATGGAGGATGGGACACCTACACTACAGGGCTCTTCCTATGTTATGGAGAATGGTTACATATTTTCCGGATGTAAGGGTGGAAACAGGATGGAGTGTGTAAAGGGTGTGCACTTGGCAAGTAGGCCAAGGCAATTTTTCCTCACAACGAGACTAGGTCTAAGGGAGTGCTAGACTTGGTGCACTCAGACGTTTGTGGTCCTATGTTTATGGAGTCGATCATAGGGTCCTTGTACTTTGCGACATTCATCGATGATTTTTCTAGGAAGACTTGGATCTACTTCTTGAAAACAAAGGGTGAGGTCTTCAATCGATTTTAAGAGTTCAAAGCTCTTGTGGAGAACTAGATTGGGAAGAAGATTAAGGTGTTGAGATCAAATAATGGGGGCGAGTATACCTCCAACGAGTTCTAGGATTTTTGCAGGTACCCTACAACCCTCAACAAAATGTGGTTAATGTGGTTGTTGAGAGGAAGAATAGGACTATAATGGAGGAAACGAGGGAAATGATCTATGATCAAGAATTACCTATGTTTTTGTGGGGGAACCCTGCAATACAACTGTTTATGTGCAGTACATTAGTCCTCACAGGATATTGGAGGACGCGATTCTTGACGAGATGTTTACAAGAGTGAAAACGAATCTAATCCATTTGCACATCTTCGGTATTGCAATGTATGTCCATGTTCCCATAGAGAAGAGGACTAAGTTGGAGCCCTTGTCAAAAAAGGACATATTTGTGGGCTACTGTGAGGTCTTAAAGGCTTATCGAGTCTATGTTCCAGGACAAAGGAAAGTGATAATTAGTCGAGATGTTAGATTTGTGAGGGCAGGACTTCTAGGAGGTCTCATGAGAAAGAGCAAGTAGGGGTAGAGGATAGGGACCGAGAGGCTCCTAAGGTTGAGCAGGGACCAATAACACCAGCAACAAGGACATAACTAGTACATTTGGAGGAGGAGCTAGATATTCCTTTGAGCTCTACTGGGAGGAGGCTGAGATGGGCTGAATAGACCTTGAGAGATGCTAAGGAGCATGTGGAGGCTCCTAACAACACTTTCAGGAAAAGTAGACCACCAACGAGATTTTCCAATTATTTGGCCTTGGCGAGCTATATCAGTGAATCCGGGCCTTCCACTTTTGAGGAGGTTGCAGATGAACAAGTATGGAGGGATGCCACGGTGGAGGAGTATAGATCCATCATGAGGAATGATGTATGGGACATAGTGTCGAGACTGGAGGGAAAGCCATTGGTCACTTCTCGATGGATCTACAAGATCAAACATGTAGTTGATGGCAATGTTGAGAAGTACAAAGCGAGGTTCGTGGTGAGAGTGTTCACCCGGCAGGAGGGAGTGGATTATGAGGAGACATTTTGATCTAGACTTAAACAGGAACGCAACAAATTACAGAGATAACCATAAACACAAAATTGCAATGGAAATAATACTTCATTTCATTAATGTAAAACACCGAAATATGCTTACAAACAGTAATGGAAATAAACCAGCTAGGGCGATGGTAGCTTATCTCTGAGAAGAGATGTGGTGGCTACATGCCTCTGAACTGTGTTACAATGAGGCTCAAAGGCCTATTTATTGTTGAGAAACAATGGAAAACCCTTAAACATTCCAAAACCTAACCCTAGAAGATGAAACGCCAAACTGTGGGCCCCGTTTGGGTAAATTGGTACATCAACTTCCTAGGGTCGTAACTTTGGCATACGATCTCCATTTGACACGTACAATAGCTCATTAGAAAGATCTATCCGAGCACTACCACTTTGGAAAGGACAACATCGGTCCATGGACGCATGTTGCCCCCAAATTTCCCAAAAAACGTCGTTTAGGGCCTCAAAACGGCTCTGGAAGTTCAGGACCCGAAAAACTGCTAAAAATAGTAAGTTGTGCTACAATTAAGGAAACTGAAAATGCTGAGAGAAACAATGGTGGGGGTCCAGGTGGACTTGGCAGGTGGCCACCAATATCCACTTGGATCATTCCTCCCCCCTTAGGAAGCAATGGTCCCCATTGCGTTTAGTTCCTTCATGAGATGAGGAAACTTTTGCTGAACTTGGTCCCTGGTGAGCCACTTGCCCTGGTGAAGGAGTTGGCCTGCTTTGACAACTCGATACAGTTGGATATTCTGTTGGCGAGTGTTCTTGATCTGTGTGTCCATGATCCGATTAGTTGTAGCTTGTTCCAAGCAATCTGGATTTAATTCTGTGGGTGTGAGCTGTTCTGCAATGTCGGATGTGTCTAGCAATGGTGGAAAGTATGGCTGAAGGCGGTCCACATTGAACACTGGGTGCAGGCCAAGGAATGGGGGAATGCTGAGCTCAATTGCATTGTCTCCCACAACCTTAGTAATGGTGTAAGGACCATATCGGAGTGGTCTCAATTTCTGATAGGCTCCAATAAGGTGTTCCTTTTGCAAATGCAACCAGACTTTGTCGCCCACCTGAAACTTGTGTGGCACCCGATGTTGATCATGTCGCTGCTTGTAGTTGGCATTTGATTTTTCCAGAATGTCATGGATCTGCTGGCGAATATGTTGGATGTGCTCAATGAAGCTGGTTGCCTTGTTTGTTTTGGACTAGACATGAGCCGAATCTATGTGAGTAGTTGCAAGTGGCATGGCCACATCAATTGGGCATAGTGGCTGGAATCCCAAGCCCACCTGAAAAGGGCCGTGTCCAGTCGAGCTGTGAAGAGCTCGGTTGTAGTTGTGCTGAACATAGGGGAGGCTCTCGTCTCATGTGCGTGGATGCTTTGAGTTGTACATGCGCAGAATGTGCGCAATCATCCTATTGACAACTTCTGTCTGGCCATCAGTTTGAGGATGGAAGGTTGTGGACTTAGTGAGTTTGGTGTCCAGCATTGACCAGAGACTAGACCAAAATGTACTGAGGAACCGACTGTCCCGATCTGAGATGATAGATTGTGGCATCCCAAAGTGCACCCACACTCGTTCAAAGAAGAGTTTAGCAGTGGCTTCTACTGTGATATTCTTCTTGCAAGTCGCCATAATGGCCATCTTCGAGAACCTGTCAACGACCACAAAAACACAGTCATTTCCATGCTTAATGGAAGGAAGGCCTGACATGTAATCCATGGAGATGGATTCCCAAGGTCGACGGATTCCCAAGGTCGACTAGGGGTAGGCAACGGGGCATAGAGGCCTTGCTTCTTGATGGTCGGTTTGGCAATGGCATAGGCAGTACATGATCTGATGTACTTCCCAACATCCTGTCGAAGATTCGGCCAATAGAAATACTTTTGCAGTACTGCCACCATTTTCTCAACCCCGAAATGCCCAGCAGCCCGACTGTAGTGTGCTTCCCAAATCATCTTGGCACACTCGCTTGAAGGAACACAAAGGTGACCCAGGTGGCATAATAGGGCATCCTGGAGGTGAAAATCTGGAACATGCCGACCCTCCAAGAGTGTCTGGTATGTGTGGCCGAATTCTGGGTTGCTTTTGTAGAGAAGTGGCCAATCAGAAGTCTCGTGCCCACAAGAGTTGAGCACGGTGGTTAACGCCATGATCGGTGGTCGACTGAGGCAATCTACAACATTATTGGTGCTGCCCTTCTTATACTTGATATTCAAATGGAACTGTTGCAGGTATGTAGACCACTTCTGATGGTGATCATTCTGCAATTTCCCTTGGGTCTGTATGAACTGCAGGGGTCGGTGGTCTGTGTGGATGACCGTTTCCTTCCCCAAAATGTAATGCTTCCATTGTCGGCAGGCCTGCACAATGGAATACATCTCTTTATCATAAGTGGGATACTTCCGGACTGTGTCTGAAAGTGTTTCACTGTGATATGCCACTGGATGCCTGTGTTGAGTAAGGACTGCCCCAATAGCATAGTCAGAGGCATCTGTCTCGACCTCAAATGGTTGTTGTAAATCTGGTAACACGAGCACTGGTGCCGTGCAGAGGCGATCTTTCAACTTTATGAATGCCTTCTGTTGAGATTCAGACCAAAAGAATTTTGCTTTCGCTCCTCCCTTGGTGACTTGACTCAAGGGCCAAGTGATATGAGAAAACCTCAACACGAACCTGCGGTAGGAGTTGGCAAGGCCTAGAAAGCTGTGGAGCTCTGTCAGAGTGGTTGGAGATGGCCATTGCCGAATGACTTGGATCTTGGCTGGATCCACATGTACCCCTTGTTCATCAATAATGTATCCTAGATACTGAACCTGGGTCATGCCAAAAGTGCATTTCTCCAAATTGGCACATAGCTTGTGTTGCCACAGTGTTTGGAGAACTTGTCGGATGTGGTGGAGGTGCTCTTCCCAAGTTTGGCTGAAGATCAGGATGTTATCCAAGTATACCACTACAAATGAGTTGGTGAATGGTCGCAAGATGTCATCCATTAGCCTCATGAAGGTTGCAGGAGCATTCGTCAACCCGAAAGGCATAACCAACCATTCGAAAAGGCCCTCCTTGGCTTTGAAGGCAATCTTCCACACATCAGAGGGTTTGATTGGTACCTGGTGATATCCTGATTTCAGATCGATCTTGCTGAAATATTTCGCCCCCTTTAGTTGGTCCAGGAGGTCATCAATCCGCGGGATCGGGTACCTATTACGGACAATGATCTTGTTCAGTGCCCGATTGTTAATACAGAGTCTCCAAGTCCCATCCTTCTTTTGTACCAACACGATCAGGCTCCCACAATGCGATGAACTCGGACGGATGTGACCTTTCTGCAGGAGCTCCTGAATCTGCCTCTTGATTTCATTGTTCTCCAGAACGGAACGCTGATAAATTGGTCCATTGGGTAGCGGTGCACCTGGGGTCAGATCGATGGAGTGCTTGACCTGATAGTGCAGAGGAACCCCTGCGGGGGAGGTGAAGATGTCCTCGTACTCCTCCACGACCTTGTCCATCTGTAGTTGTTGTGCAGAGGGGCCCTGTTTGGAGGCCGTGGCCACTGTCTTCTTCTTTCCTTGGGGGCGTATCATCAGGAAAACAAATTTCCCTGTTTTGGAAATGAGCTTACTGCATTGTTTTGTAGTAATCAAAGAGATGGCGGTAGGCGGTGCTACCTCTAGTATCCTGTACAACTTATTTCCCAATGTAATAATAACAACATGGGGCCTTGATTCATACACAACATGTCGCTTCCACAAGTATGGTTGTCCTAATAATACATCACAAACTTCAAGGCGAGCAATGTCACACAATACCTCATCTGTGAAGGGCTTGATGTTGTATGGAAGGCGACACTGCTGGCTCATGCGAAGATCCCGTCCTTGGTGAAGCTACCTGATGGTGTACGGTTGTGGATGTGCTGTGGTCGATAAGCCCAATCGCTTCACGACCTTTGCCGAAATGAGGTTCTTTTGGCTCCCGCTATCGACAATGAACTGTAGCGGGGAGCCCTTTACCCACATATAGGAGTGGAAGAGACGCTCCTCCTCCTCTGGGTCTTCGGGTTCATTTTTCTGGATCTTGGCGGTAGCAACAGTGGCGTTGGGATCCGCATCAATGATCTGCTTCCCTTTGTCATTCCCCTTGTCGGGTTCTGACTCAGAGTCGGAACATGCATCTGATTCTGAAACCTTTAGCTCAGCCACTAGTGACTGCTTGGCCCGACACTCACTTGTGTTGTGAGTAGAGCTCTTATGGAACTCACACCATTTTCCCGTGTCCTTTTTCGGCTTCGCGACGCTGTTCTTTGCTTGCAGCTTTGGCGGGTTGTCTTGGGTTGCCCCGCCTTGGCTTTGTCCTTTGTTCTGTGGTTTAGGGGCACCTTTCCCTTGCTTCGGATTCGCAGATCCAAAGTCTCGCTTCTTTTGTTTAAACTTCTGCTCGACCTTTATGGCATATCGATATGCTGTGCTGAGCGAGGAGATGTTCAAGAATTCTATTTCTTCTTAGATGTACTTGTGCAGGCAGCCGCGGTATTTGAGTATCAAATGCTGCTTCGAATATTTGATACCCAACTTTGTGTGAAGGGTATGGAAAATATTGGTGAACTTCGGCACGTCTTGGTCCCTTCCCTACCGCAGCGTGGTCCACTTTATGTATTCATCCTCATAGCTCCCGACAGGGTAGTACTGCTCCTTGATTGCATCCCAGAATGAATTCCAGGTTGGTGCGGCTGAAAATAGTGAGCCGGTATTTTCATCCTTCTGCTCGCAGTAGGTTTCCCATCAGTCCTTGACGTGGGGAGCTGCTTTGAGAAGAGCGAAAACAATATTTTCCCGACTCGAAAATTCATGAAAAGAAAAATAACCCTCTAGCATATTTAACCATTTATCTACGACATCTGCATCTATCTGACCCTCGAATATGGGGATTTCAAAATTAACTTGTACCTTAAAGGGCGTGGCGTTTCCAAAGTAGTTACTGGAAGCCGATGCGTCGCTTCTGGGTAGCTGTTGAAGGATCTGGGCAAAGCTGTCCATCATCGCTCTTCGTTGTCGCTCGAGGGCTTCTTCGAGCAAGATTTTGATAGGATCTCTTGCCCCCTCGTCTTTCTTCTAATCCGCCATGGGAGGCTGTCGGGATTTGCGAGGCTGGTCTTGCAAAGGTTCGACCAGTTCAAGCCCTAACTCCTTATATCCCGACCTCGTTGGGGACATGCAAAGAAAAACAGAGAAAAAGCAGACCGCTCTGATACCACTGATCCAGACTTAAACAGGAACGCAACAAATTACAGAGATAACCATAAACACAAATATGCAGCGGAAATAATACTTCATTTCATTAATGTAAAAACCTGAAATATGCTTACAAACAGTGTTGGAAATAAACCAGCTAGGGCGATGGTAGCTTATCTCTGAGAAGAGATGTGGTGGCTACGTGCCTCTGAACTGTGTTACAATGAGGCTCGAAGGCCTATTTATTGTTGAGAAACAATGGAAAACCCTTAACATTCCAAAACCTAACCCTAGAAGATGAAACGCCAAACTGTGGGCCCCGTTTTTGTAAATTGGTACATCAACTTCCTAGGGTCGTAACTTTGGCATACGATCTCCATTTGACGCATACAATAGCTCGTTAGAAAGATCTATCCGAGCACTACCACTTTGGGAAGGGCAACATATGGACCCATGTTGCCCCCAAATTTCCCAAAAAACGTTGTTTAGGGTCTCAAAACGGTTTCGGAAGTTCAGGACCCGAAAAACTGCTAAAAATAGTAAGTTGTGCTACAATTAAGGAAACTGAAAACGCTGAGAGAAACAATGGTAGGGGTCTAGGTGGACTTGGCAGGTGGCCACTAATATCCACCTGGATCACATTTGTACTTGTCGCTAGACATGCATCCATAAGAGCAGTTATGTCCATTGCTTCAGAGACGGGGTGGAGGATACTTTAGATGGATGTGAAGACTTTTTTTCTCAACAGGGTGATTGAGGAAGAGGTATATATTGAACAACCTTAGGGCTTTGAGGTGCATGGGCAAGAGTTTCATGTATGCAAGTCGAAGAAGGCCCTTTATGGGCTGAAACAGGCTTCACACACATGGTACACTAGGATTGATGTATATCTTCTTGGTTTGGGCTGCATTAAGAGTGAGGCAGACTCGAACTTCTACCATGTACTTGTTGAGGGTGAGCTACTCATCTTGGTACTTTATGTGGACAATCTCTTCTTGATAGGATTGAAGAAGCTCATAGGGATGTGCAAGGAGGACCTTGCTTCGGAGTTCAAGATGGACATCAACTTGATGCATTACTTTTTGGGATTGGAGGTGTGGCAACAACTAGTAGAGATTTTCTTGGACAGGGTAAGTATGCAGTTGAGATCTTGAGGAGGTTCAGGATGGAAGATTGTAGGCCTATGTCTACATCGATGATTAATAACTTGAGGAAGATAAGTTCTCTCGAGGGTGAGTTGGTGAATCCCACCTTGTACAGGCAACTGATAGGTTCCTTAATGTATTTGGTCAATGCTAGGCCAGATATATGTTTTGTTGTGAACACACTCAACCAATTCATGGTGGAATCGAGATAGGTTCATTGGGTGGTAGCGAAGCATGTGTTGAGGTACCTGCTAGGTATGGTGGACTTTGTACTGAGATATGTTAGAGTTGGTAACAGGGGTACAAAGATTTTGATTGGGTTGGGAGTGTTGTGGACAAAAAATCCACATCAGGATGTTGTTTTAGCTTGGAATCAACAATGATCTCGTGGTACAACATGAAGCAACAATCAATGGCACTTAGTTTAGTAGAGGCAGAGTACATGACAACGAGTATGGCGAGTTGTGAGGCAGTATGGCTTCGCAAGATGCTTGCAGGACTATTTGATCTTGAGATGGGGCCAACAATGATTCACTGTGATAATCAAAGTTGCATTAAGCTCTTTGAGAATCCCGTGTTTCATGATCGGTCCAAGCACATCGAGATCATATATCACTTCATCAGAGACAAGGTCTAGAGAGGTGTTGTGAGATTGTAGTACATTTCCACAAAGGAGCAGGTGGCAAATATTCTCACTAAGCCTCTAGTGAAAGGGAAGTTTGTGAAGTACCGAGATAAGCTGGGGCTGGTGGAGAATCCCTTCCTTGTTAGGAGGGAGTGTTGAAGCTTGTGGTAGCTTCGGAAGGTCTTTTGCATAGGCTTGGTGTCTTAGCATGTAGAAGATGATTTATTGCCTCTTTAGGTGCTTTCTTGGTGGAGTAAGTGATTTATGTCTTCTTTTCTAAGTCTAACTTAGGAAAAGTACAATAATTAAATTTAATTAATTATTGTGGACTATTAAGTCATTTTTCAAGGATAAATAACTTAATTATTTAATTGACTTAGGAAGAATCTCAACCATTGATCTCTAAGATCTTCTAGAAGGGAGATTACGGTTAGGGATTTGGGCTTAATGAAGATTAGAAAAGAAGCCTGGTGAAGATACAATAGAGAGGAGACACAACAAGAGAAAGCAATTTTCTCTAGTGCGAGTGGCTGACTAGATTGAAGCACAGAGTAGGAGAAGTACAGGAGGATTTGAAGGCATATCTAGGAGGTCAAGTTGTGGAGATTATAGGGTTGAGTCACATAAGAGAAAGAGAGGTTGATTTAGTTGGAGAAGCCGATTTGCTAGAGGCCAAATTACCTGAGGCGTAGTGGTAGCTCGTAGGGAAAGCGCAGGGTCAATTTGCCAGCACATTGATCAGGCTGAATTTCTCCAGGCTAAATTCCTTCAGAGGTCGATTTCCAAGTGGCCAAATTCCTTGGGCCGAATTCATCCAGTGGGGGTCGAGTTACAGGTTCCAACAATTGTATTTTTCCTTGTAATTCTCTATGGGCTGAAAAACCTCAAATGAATAAATGACAAAGAATTGTTATGGGTGAATTATTTATTTGTTGCAATGTGTGGCTGATCTCTCCGATTTTTTATTTTTATTTTCGCTACATATATTTCTAGAGGTTAAAATACCAATGATTTTATTTTTCGCCCTAGTTGGTGGCAATTGGTTTCAGTGGTTGCGCAACCACGCTAGCTAATCAAGAAATCAATCAATTGGAGAAGAGGTTGAATTGAATATTTGAGGAGGTTGAATTTCCAGACTCAGGAGGCCAAATTATTCTTGTAAGGAGGTTGAATTTCCAGTTGCAAGAAGTCGAATTGTCTACGCAGAGAAGCTGAAATATCAATCCCAGGAGGAGGTCAAACTGTTCACTCGAGGAAGTCGAATTTCCAGATTTAGAGGGAAGTTGTACTGCTGATCCAAGGAATCCATTTCCAGAGAGGAGACTGAATTGATTAGTTTCAAGAGGCTGAATTCCAATGGTGGATAGAGGCTAAATTGATTTAAATTCCAAGGGCTGAATTGACTACGAGGAAGGTCAAATTTCACTACCCAAAAATTCGATTTGCCAATTTATGGAGGTGCCGAATTGCAGAATCAAGGAGCCAAGGACCAATGGTATTTTTCCAGGTTATTTCCTCAAATTATTGATGTAATTTCAACCTAGAAGTTATTAATAAAATTATTGGGTTTCTTGCAATAAATTTTATCTGTAATTTTTGTGGTTTTGAGTTGCATTTCGATTTAATATCTTTTGACAAAAAAATATGTTGTGATCTCTTAAAATATTTTCTGGGAATTTTAGTTAAATAAATAAAAAGGATTTTTACAGTCCCCTATAATATGAGATCAGAGGATGTTATCACTGTCTTTATGAGGACTCAAGAGACTCCCTTTCTACTTTCTACTGGTACTAGGATCATAGATGCTTAACACTCTTCATTAAGGAGATTTTTAGCCACTGATTTCATATCTTGCACGCCATGCCTTCCCTTGAGATGACCAAACCAATTACCTCATGACTTCCCTGTTGATCCATCATATTGGAGCAACAAATGATAGGTTGAGTTCCAAAGCACACCCGGCAACAAGATGATGAGACCCTGGGTTTCTCCTTAGCCTCCTCCTTTAGGAGACCACCCGATATTATTGACACTGATTCAAAGATGTCTAAATGTACATTACTCCACATGTTCTTAGAGCATTAGAGAGATCAAGTCTAGATGGATCCATAGTAGAGCACACTTTGCCCATTAGACTACCTCCCAAATCCTCAGGAGCAACTGGAGATCTATTCGGAGTTTCCTTTTTTTGACCTCGGTTGTTAGGAGTAGGCAGTGAACCAGTGCTTAGTTCGCCCCCTTTTCCCTCGTTCATCAGACTCAGGAGACCTTGACATCATTGGCCCAATCATTCGATCTCCCTCTCTCACTCTCACTATCTCTCTCTCTTGACAGGTTCTTGTGTTGGGTTGTCCACCTTTCTAGTCTTGGACAAACTCACTTAGTGTTTTATATCACCATACCTTCATCACAATTTTATACATACATATAGGTTTCTTTACTTGTATTATCTTTGGCATTTTCTAGGAGTTGCGTTAACTTGGCACTCCCACATTGTTTTCATACTGGTTGTACTCTTCAGCCCCATTGACCTACTTTTGTGGTCATTTGTTGGATGTTAATCAATGTATCTTATATAATGTTTATTTTTAATTGTGACTAGAGTAATTGGCAACTAGGCAGGTCTCCTACTTGCGTGACACAGGGTTGATTCCCACTGTAACCACTATAACCTCTAGTTGAGGGTTGGGAAGGTGGGACACCCACGAGGTTTTGAACCGGTGACCATTAGACAAGGAGTGCCTTAACAGTGCACTCATTCACCGATTGTTCTACGTTCCATGGGCTATCTTATCTTATCTTATCTCAAACATCTTGAAACAATTAATGGTAATGTTAAAAATTTAAGTAATAGTGACATTCTCCTTTATCTTTCATCTTCATTACTGTTAATTACATGGCATTAGTAGGGCCCTAGAGTTGAATGTTAGACTGCCACACATAAATTTTTTTTTCTTTGAAGTTCGTGTTGTGAGGATCCTTAGTTACATTGTATGGAACCAATTGGTTTAGCGAAAAAAGGCTGGTTTGGTACCGAACCAGCCTTTTCCGGTTATGTGCAACCTGTCGGACCGATTAGGGTCTGAAAATTGCTGGACTGGCCGGTTCTACATGTACTCTTTATGAAGAGTGTATGAGAACACAATGCCTACTAAAGCTTGCCAATACAGAGGTGGGAACATGTACTAGATAAGTCAAGACTCTCATCAGGTAGCCCCACATATAGTATAGCAATAAAATCACCATAACATGTCCATATAATTCATTACATCAAAAAATAGTTCTAAAACAAGACATGAGCTAAAATGTCAAAGGGAACAGAAAAGCAAATTCTACTCTAATGCCCAAAAGAGATTGTCCTCCTATTCTACTGCTCACTAGAGCTTATTCATCCTACACTACCATGGCACTAGATGCTGTCAGAATAGCAAATATTGAGATATTGCTGAATTACTGGCAATGACAATGTTTCTCCATCTAGGTGACTGAGGTAGAGAGAATTTGAATTAGTGACATCATCCACCTTGTAGGGGTTGAGCCTAGTCCAACTTTCCATGCTTACCTAGCTTCTCGTGTCTTCTATCTCACATAAGCACTTTACCACCTTTCTGCAATATCCTAGAACAAGTCTTTCTGTTGAACTTCCCTTTGACCCTTTCTTGATTTTCTGCTAAGTAATCAAAGGCATCCTTGTGATTTTCTTCAAGCTCTACCCACCAATATATCTTTGCTTGAATTTCTTATTGATTTGACATGAAGTGCTGCAAGAACTGATATACTAGAATCTTTAAATGGATGAGTGACACACATTCAATACACCACCTCAAATGGGATTTTTCATGATGCCTCTTTCCTTGTGGTCTGATTAACTCACAAAGCATATTTAAACCTGCTATCCCAACACTAATCACCCATAGTTTTCTTAATTATTGTCCAGAGGTTCTTATTATTGGATTCAGCTAGTCCATTATGTTGTGGCCCGTGGGTTATAGTTTGATGAATGCGACAAGACAATGCCAGATTCAAAATAAAATGTCTGCAACTCCCTAGAACTAAAGGCCTTGGCATAATTTGTCGTTATCTTAGATAGAATGCCAAACCTTGTCATTATCTTATCTTTTAAAAATTCCGTCACATTCTTACCGATTGTTCTCTTTGTGGGGATTGCCTTGACCCCTCATGTGAAATGATTCATGCCAGTGATTATCCATTTAAAACCATTGCTGAAGTTTCCTTTGAACTCTCCAATAAAATCAAGACCTCACTGTTGAAATGTTGCCTCTGGTACCACAGGCTTCAGTGGCAATGCTGCCAACTGCTGTAAAGTTATCTAATCTACGGTAAATAGATTTTTCACTGTAAAATAATTCTTGTAAGAAATTAAACAACCAAAACTATAAGATCTCTCAAAACAACTCTGTATTAAATGCTAGAGTCTATAAACTCATTGTAGAAAACAAATAACAACACTCAATAGATGACTGTGAAAAGCTGTTACTACTTTTCCTTAATATGAACAAGAAAATCTGTTGTAGGAAAATAGTAAACTGCTAAACTGCTGAACATAAAAATTCAATCTCAGATCCATACCCTTGCCTTTCTTTTATAGAGATTAAGGTGTTTAACATTGTTCAAAATTAGATCTAATTCCTAGATATCTGGATTTGCACAAGGATGAGGTAGTGCACTCCAAGGAAAGAATTCATATTCCTTTGGGATTTGTGCTCACTCCAAAATAGATGAATTGCTAAAAACAAGATTGAACTAAACTCAGCATTCTATTTACTTTAATTGGACATGGAGGATAAGGATAACCTTATTCTATCTAAAGCTGGCACATGCATGAATCAATGTTGCATGTTGCACCCTCAATGTTGCATGTTGCATGTTGGATCTGCAGCTGTTGTAACAAAGGTACCCAAATCTGCTGTACATGCTTCAACCCAGAGAAGACTATCTGAGGTACACACTCTGATACTTCCTCTTGCTGATGAAAGTATCCTCTACCACACCAAGTTGGTCTTGAACATCTCGAACTTCCATTTTGCAAGGGGCTTAGTCAAGATATCAACAACTTGTTTATTTATTGGAATGAACTATAGAACCACAACTCCCTTTTGAACCCTATCTCTGATGAAGGGTTACCTAATCTTACTATGCTTGGATTGATGATGAAATATTGAATTTTCAAAGAGTTTGATACCATTGTGATTGTCACAGTAAAACACAACAGTGTCCAATCATCAATGTCTGATTTGTCAGTTTTGCTGATAATTTATAAAGCCAGATGGCTTCGCAATTAGTAGAACTGGTTGCCATATATTTTTTCTATGTTGAATTGAGCGCCACAAAAGTCTACTTTTTGCTGAATTAGAAAATCATACTTGAACTGTAATGTTTCCGAGAGATTAATTGCCCAAGAGATGAAGTAACCTATCGATTGCTGTAGGCTATAGTCATTGATGAAGGGGAAAACCCCAAAATACCCAATGTTTGGGCAGCGGAGGGCAAGTTTTGGGGCAGCTGGGGCAAAAAACCCAAAGTTGGTGTTTGGTGTGAACCTCACTCAATCAAGGAGAAAAATCCCCTCAAAGAAATCTACAAATACAAGAGGGATAGATTCATTTGATACATGAATTGGATTGGATGATTCATCTCTGTATTTCTTAAGCCTGAGGCTCTGAAAGTTTTAAGACCCCTTCTCTCCTATCAATTTCGGTGGTGAAAGTTTCCACCCTAGTTGATAAACTTAAGTTCTATTTTTCTATTTTCCACTTTGTTCAGACACAGGTTATTGAAAAAGTTATGGTCTGCGGAGGATTAACAAGTCTAGCAAATCTCTTCTGGAGAAAACTAATTTGAATCTCCTACTGAGGTCCTGCGAGTTTGTTTGTGGTCAAACCGCGGAGGAATCTGGACAGATCAGGATGGAACCATTCGGATCTTCTCTGTGGCAAGTCGGAATATTATCTCTGAACCCGACCGCATACCCTGAGGCCTAGAAGAGGAGATTCCTGCAAACTGTTTTGTAACAGGCCGCATATCCTGAGGTTCAGCGAAGTGCTCTGTGGCTATTCGAGGGGTTTAATCCTTCTGAGATTCCCGAGGGAATTTCTGTGCTAGAACGAGCTCCTTGAAATAATCGTGGGACAGACCGAAACTCCTGAAATATTACAGTGAAGGGCTCTCATCATTCTGCAGTAATTTGGTGATAGATCGAGCTCCTGTTACAGGTCGAAACCTCTGAAGTATTTCAGCTAGTAAACCGAGCTCCCTGAGATTGAGTGAGATCCTCTGGGATTGGAGCTGTGGGTACCTGTGACAGATCGTTCAACCCTGAGGAAAAAGATAGCAATTGACGCCTTGTCACAAAAGAGTTACATTTATAGTGGGCTGAAATAGTCTGGGTTTGATGTTACCCTCCAAAGGGATTTCTAAGGCCGAAACTGTGACAACAGAAGTTTCTGAAGTAAATCACTGTTGGTATTGAGATAGACAGAGTTTGGTCATCCTGGAGTTTAATTGCAGTTCAGACAGCCCTACAACAGGACGACGATTTGATCCTAAAGCCGGTTAGCCAATTTAGTGTGAGGACAGTTAGTGTAGTTCGGATTAGAAGTAGGCTATACGTAGTAAACTAACTCTGTTGATTCAGAAATAAATTGGAACTGGTTGGAAATCATACTGGATTGTTGACGTACTGAGATCCTGTTGAATTATTTGGGAATTGTACTGGGCTATTGAAGTACTATTAAATTGATGAATGATTATGCAACATTCTTGCACTGTATGATTCATTGTTTATTGAAGGAGCAGTTCTGTTTATTGTGTTTGTATGGAATAGTCTATAACAGCACAAGAAATTGTTGAAACCCTAAACCCTAAGACTTAAGTGCAATAATTGCCCTAGCATATTACTTGAACGTCAACTGAAGCAACACCTTGAAGTACTCCTCCTATCACTAGCACTACCTACCCAATCAAAATATGAAAAACCATGTAGCACCAACCCTCCATCACCAACATAGCTCAGTCCTAAATGGACTATGCCCTTCAAGAAGCAACACCTTGAAGTGCTCCTCCTATCACTAGCACTACCTACCCAATCAAAATATGAAAAACCATGTAGCACCAACCCTCCATCACCAACATAGCTCAGTCCTAAATGCACTATGCCCTTCAAGTACCGGAGCATCTGTTGTAGCAACCCAATGAACCACCATGTGTTGACTGCAAAACAAATGTTAGGCTGAGTGATTACCAAATACCTGAGGGAACCTTTTCAAGCCGTGGGCCATTTTCAAATTTCTGTAGAAAGAAGAATTATCCCATGCAAGAAAAAAATTAATAAGAATATATTTTTTTTTGAACTGATTCAAGAATTTTTAAAATATATGTATAAAAAAAATATTGTTGAACTGTAGAATTGCTTGTTCCAGCCACCACAGAACAAGCAGTGCTACTATTGTTGGAATTAAGATGCATATATTAATTGCCCCTTGCATTATAATCATCCAATCCACAAGAAGCTACAGCCAAGGGTCAAAGCTGTTGTCATTTTTTGACAATATTCATAAATTGAAGTTTGAAATAGGTTGGGTGCAATTTCATAATACAATTAAATTTCAGTGTCATATGATTGAATTGTAGTGCCATACAATTAAAATTCAGTATCATACAGAAAAAATGTATAGGCCATGCAATTTAATCTGAAGCTACTATACATTGCCATTAATAAACAGCGGCCACTTATGCATTGGCCCTGTGCTGTCGACCCGTCTGTACACCACACAATCAATAGCTTTAAGTTTATTACAGTTCATACAACAATCCCATGCTGTCCTCAACCGAAGTTGTACCACTTGTACCACTGTATAGAATTTTGTTGTGCCAATTTTGCATCCGTACAGCCTGCATCCTTATCTGTACAACAACTTGCAGCCATTTGTACAACAATTTCCAACCGTTCGAACTGCAATACAACACGCAAGTCACCATCGCTGTAAATTGCCATCGCATCTGTATACGGACTATTGATTTCTAGTGTTCTGATATCATAGTCTGGCTTATTATTACTGTGTGGTCTGCGTTACCGACCACCTATGGGTAGTGTATATAGGAGAAAACTTTTATCCTAGATGGTCCTCAACCGGCAGTCAGCAGCCCTTTGCAGCGACCAGATAGCTCGATGTGCCATTTTCTCCGCCACTTGAACCAACCTTGTGGTCCCTTTCCCATCTGTTATGAATGTATATTTGAAGGTGGGCCTCCCAACCCCAATGGTATGACTTTTCATTGGTTTAGTTGAGTAATTTTGTTTACTTTGCATGGACACTTTTGGGCATGAATTGGTGGGGGGGAATTCGGCGGAAAGAATAGGTTAGGTCTGTGCTTTTGTCTTCCCTGCTTGATTTGGTGTTTAGCCTTGTATCCTAGTCCCATGTGATCTCCTTTACTTGCCACTAGCTTTAGGGTTTGCACTACATGAGAAATCCCGATTTTGGTTGCGTGGTCCCGCTTCCCGACACCATATACATCGCCCCTTTCCGGTCATTTTGACCCCATTCATCATTTTTTCCATCCGGGTCCACATAGGGTTAGCCTTCCCCTCCCCTTGTCCACACGTTGGGTCGGGCCTGGAACGATGCCATGAGGTTGATACAACTAAAATGAAAAGAAAAAGCATAGTTTGGCCACTTTCAACAGGAAACGTACCACAAAATGCAAAAGATAGCCAGGATGTACAAATTTAGCATGTGGGAAAAAGCCAAAACATGAGCTCTACCCCTTTTCCATGGCCATCACCTTGGTTCCTATGGGTCCTAGATGATTTGCCTCCATCATTAAGGAACCCATGATTGTCCCAACACCTGGTGCACAATGAATTGCCCCACCTTGTGGAATCCTATATGTTACACAACATGCTCTCATCCCCTGGAGCCCTAAGCAGTTATGAAGAAAAATTAATCAAAGGCAAAAGGCATATGAAGAAGGGTGGAAAAAAAGGCCTGGGTAACTCGTATACCACAATTTGCTCCCTTCCAAACTCATATACCCAGGTGTGGGCTTCCCTTTATTATATCTACCCTTGTACCATAACATGTGATCTAGATAATTCCCCTGATCCCCACTCTGTTCTACCACTTTATCATTTGCCACCTACCACTTAAAGGATGTACTATGAACATGTCACCCCCTTCAAAGGATGAAACCACCTAATAGGATCCTTCACTGACCCCCCTATTGAGCTTGGAGACACTTGTACATTCCAAAGCCCACTTCGGAAGGGCATGCCACCACGAAATGCCCCATTAATTCCATGATTTGTAAACTCTTTTACTTAATTATGCTAATGATTTGTTGTATTGGAGGCCAAGGGGATGCATTGGATCTTATGCAGTATTGCAGGTGGGTCTCCATTTGGGGCTTGGTCTTCCTATATGGGGTCCTAGCCCTCTAGAGGGCCACATGGGCACTTGTAGAGTGAGCGTTGAGAGCCATGGGCCTCCAACATAGCAGAGATTACTTCATGGATCCCCAACAATGCCCATTTATTACTCGTGTTCCACCTTTTTGGATGAGGATGATGCACCTGGTTTACTATGCCCAACCAGCTCCACACTTGCACCATACACTTGGTAGATGTTGTAGGACCCAGAGGATGCCTCCCGCTACAGAAGGAGTGCTTATATCATCATCCTAGCCCTTACAGATGGTCTACACACATTGTCGATCCACTTGGAGACCCATGAGGATGTCCTTATGCCCCCACACCCACTTGGGAGCACCAAAGGTTCTTGCTTGGAAAACAAGGGGCCAACCCCTTGTCCACTATGTTGGGAGTCTAGTTTCACATCATGGCACCCTTTGGACTTCACTAGGCCTCCTCAAAGGCGCAAAGACTCACTTTATTGATCATTCGACTTGGTGGGCTTGTCACCAAGGGACTTTATTATTGCACATTGTTTTATTATTTGGGGCTCAATTAGGCCATATTAGGCAAATCAAATTCCTTAGTTATTAGTCAGATGATTCATTTGATCATCATCACTTGGATTGGGTTTTCAACTTTTGTGAGATTTTCTCTATCCCTCTTGGAGGACGAGTTTGGATGATATGGATAAATTTTTATGTTTGGATCTCTCTCTTGTCTTGGAGCTTCATTATTAGCATAATTTGATGATTGAATATATTCTTTTGTACATTTAAGTGCTCTTTTCATGCTTATTCTTGTTATTTACTGTCACATGAATGTTGCTGGGATTTTCGCTTTACAAATCTGAAATTTACTGCTTTCTTATACGAATTGGTGGAAATTTTGATCTTTTATTGCGCTGCATCATGTCATGGGTCATATATGAATGGGTGAATGTTAATAGAGATAATTTGTGTTAAATACATCTCGATAAGTCATCAATTAATACAAATTGATGTATAAAGTCCTTGAAGTAGCTGCTCTCATGGCCTAATGCCATGCGAAGTTGCTTGAAGGCCTACTTGAAAGGGTGAATTGTTTCTGAGCATTAAAATCTCCTTGACTCCATCTCTCCCAAAGGACAAGGCACTAATCCTCCATAGGTGGTCAATTTCAAAGCTTATTTCTCTAACCTCTTCTCTTTCTAGGCCTAACCTTCATAGGTCACGCAGGGCATCAATTATCTCACGTTCTAGCCATCAAAAGACTTCGATCTCTTGTCCTCTATTGCGCTAGGGTTTTCTCTAGAGGCTCTCCAAATTTCACGAAATTTCGACGATTGGATATCGAGATATTGCAATCCTAGCCCGAGAATCGTCTCTTGCCTTAGGTTTCCCTTAGGTTTCCCTTGGTTAGTGACCTCATTTGGATCATTGCATTATATTCCAAGAAGATTTATCCCTTCATCCTCCTCTTCCACAATTAGGTCAAGCCCCTCCTTGAGTGATCAATTCCACCTCCTCGACCTAATTTTGGGTCCACTTGGTCCCTTGTGGTCCCACAACTTAATAACTCCAACTCCACAAATATCACACAAAGACCAAGTCTCCTTAAGGGTTTCTAGGCTTAGGAATCATCTTTTCAAGATACATTCCCAAACCATAGCTTTAAGAATCCTTCTAGCCCTTCCTAGAGAGCCTATCACCTTGCTTCCTAAGCAAGAAAGCCATACAATTGAGTCTCTCTTGTGAATAGGCCTTGGGAATCACTCCTCATCCTCTTATTAACCTATTCATCTATTGATTCCTCTTTATACCGGGTCTCCTCCCATCGGTGAAAGTCTGTAAAGAGCAAGGAGCCTTAGCTGAGGTGATAGCGCGCTGTTGCTCCATTGTTGCCCTTGATGTAGTTTCCCTTTAGGATCCCCTCCTAGGACCCATGCTAGTTTGAGCTGTAAATTTTGGCGTTGTTGCCGGGGAGGAAGCAAATCTACCTCCCTAGTGAAACATTGAGGAATTGATTCATTGATGACAATTCATATTTCCTTTGGTGACTCCATTCATTGTCCATTCCCATAGTTTTCTTGAAGGTGACAACATTCCTCCTTTAACTAGGACCATTGCAAAAAGGGGAGAATGATCCCATCACTTGTTAGAACTGCCCCGCTCCTTTGTAGAAATTTAATAAACTAATAAAACACATAAAATAAATACCAAAAACATAGAAATGGCGGAAAAGGCCTTAGCCTCACTGTATTCCTCTCTTGATGCAATCCAATGTACAAAGAATGATAATAGTACAAATAAATACATGAGGAAGTTTGTCTTAAGATAGTACGTCTATCTTGGACACTATGGTTGAGCAAATTTATCAACCAAACACTAATCTAGGAGACTAACTAGTTGGAGAGAATCTCTCAAACAACTAGGCCTAAACTTATTCCTACCCATGAGGACAAACTCAATCTAGAAAGGCAGGATTAAATCCTAACTTTCATGATTTTAATTAATTTAATTATTTTGGACTTAGAATTGTTTTCATCACATGAGAGTGAGGCTAACATTCCCCCTCTCAATGATAATTCCAAAATAAGAACGAGGAACCATCTTCCAAGTTCTCATGTTGATCCTCAAAAACGCTTCCTGAAAAACCGCCAAAGCTGGATGCTGAAAAAACTCTAATCTGAAGAGAACACGAGTCAGCTGCAAGTCTGAGTCATCTCTGAAATTTTGCTTGACAACTCCATCATGTGCCAAGCTGCAAAAGGATCCATCTGTCCTTTGCTTTCAATCAGCATCCTTTGTCCACTAATAAAATGTTGAGAACGCCTACTGGCGAATCTACTGATGATGATCGCCCACTGGCTGATGACATTGAAAAACAACTCACTGTTGCTTTTGCTGTGTTTGAAAACTGCTCACTGCTGACTTTGCTGTCGATTGCCCACTGGCGAATTTATTGATGCTCACTTGCTGATGAAAATGCCTACTGGCTGCTTCGTTGATGTTGTCGAGACTTTCGGTCTGACAACCACTGTCAATTTCATTGACATTTTCCCCCTTTGTCAGCAGAAAGGAGAGACAATCTTCTTCAAGTTATTTTTGAACTCCCCCCCTTAGGTGTGGGAGTGTTTCACTGGTGTACTCTCCCGTTCAACTGTACGAGAGTGCCATCTTCATTTTTACTGTTGGCTGCAATATGTGTGAGTGAATTCGATTGTAAAACTTATACAATCTTCTGACCGTGGATGACCATTCCCAGGGATCAATCCATGAATAATTGATCTTCAATCTGGTTGATTGTTGTTGTTTGCTGCATTGCGCTAATGAATGATTTGACTTGCCACAATGGTGACAAGGATGGAGATCAAAACACCGATCTTCCAGATGACTGGTTTTTTGACAATGAAGGCATTTTGGTTTGACTGCAACTTCAGTTTGCGTGCATGTCTATTTGTCTGCAACTTCAGTTTGTGTGTATTTCTGTTTGTCTTCAACTTTCTCAGAACTAGCCGATATGATTTGTGCAAGAAACCCTGCATTGACAAACTTAATGGGCCTTGAATAATCCCGGGATATGCAAGTTGGCGTCATCTTTGACATATCCTAAGCTTCGTCGATTTCTGTTAATTTGGATTTCTTCCCATGGCTTGATGATTGGTTTGGAAGAAAGTTGAACTGGATCAGGGACCACTTCGACTTGGATCAGTGACTTGGAATCATCAGCTGTATTTGTATTGTTCAAAGACTTGGAAGCATTACTCTTCTCTAGCAACTTAGTTCTTTGTAGTTTCGACTCCAGTTGAAGATACTCAATCATTTCATGTGAATGTTGAAGATGCACTTGAATATCAACAAGAGTTGTTTTGCTGATGTTCACCATGTCGCCAGCTGATGATAAAATCAAATTGTTAAGAATTTGGGACATTTGAATGTGTGTCGCCATGTTAGCTTGCTCACTTTGAATTCAGGCTGGCTTGTACTGTTGCTTATTGCTGATGCTTTAAACACTTGCTAGAGTTTTATAATTTGGTTGCTTGAACTCTTGATTTCGTGCTCGCTTGATGATGATCGCTTTGCTTGAATGCTTCACTGACACTTTGTGAATGCTTGAATGTACTCACTGAATGTGCTGATTTTTAAAAAGGAGGGGTGTCGAACACTGTCGAAAATGCACCCAAGAGACAAATGACAAGTTCAATCTTGATGACTCAGTTGAAGAATTACTTGACTTAATGTATTCACCGTAACAATTCAAATTAGGGTGTCGGTTACAACCGAGAATGCACTAGTACAATTCAGTTAAAAAATGTTTATCTGCAAGTGATACAAAAAGTGTTGATGATGTTGATGTCGTCTTGGCTTGAAATGCTTGATTTTGTAGCTTCATTAACTCGATATGCCTGGAGTGAATGATGTTGAATTGCTTGTTGATGTTGAATGCTGATGTTGCCAACTTTGATTATGTGTTGTAGTTGCGCAAAAGCGTGTGATTGTTTGTGCTTAATTGAATGCTCATTGAAGCTTCTTAATTTCAAGTGCTTTGATTTGAATGGAATTGTTTATGTGCATGCGTTGCCTTAATTTGTTATGTACGTCGTGTGTACCATATTAGAAGGATAGTGTCAAAACTAGACACAAAAAAATAAGCTACATCAAGAAGCATGCGCCATCACAAACATACACATGGTGTACCTAAGATTCCCTTATTCAATTTTGAGCGGATCTAGGATACTTCAACACCACAAAAAAATATGTCTTTATTAAGTATTTGAGTACATCAACCCAACATCTTCATTGAAATTTCTCAAGCACAAAGTTTGAGAACTCCTCGGAGGTAAATTGTCTTCAAAAGACTGTATGTTCATTGACTCAATTTCTCTCAAAGTAAAATATTACTTTGAGATACTCCAATGACTTTCTCTCAAACAAATTCACTTATCTCTCCAAATACAAAACACTTATCACTCTAAATACAAAATACACCCTCACTATTACATACCACTCTTATCCCTCCATAAAAAAATGATGATCACTCTTTAAAAAACCTTTATGATCATGCTTTTACATACTTTCCATTAAAAAATAATTTTATGGGTTTTCTAAAATCACTTTATAAAAAAGTGACTTGACATTTCAAATGTGCATGTAAAAACTATAAAGCACACACCATCATATGCTTATGCATGTAATTGGTTGAGAGATCAATTATGCACCATAAAATATAATTCGTTGGAGAGACTTTATAATCCAACTCAACGAAATAGTAAACATATTGCTCGAACACCGAGTAGTTCCTATATTGAATGAAAATGATGCGATCAACAGAATAAAAGCTCCTTACCAGGATTCTTGTGGAATTTTATGGGATAATGACAGTCTGGCTGCTCTCTTGGCTCTTGAATTAAAGGTTGATCTTCTGATTCTTCTCAACGATGTTGATGGACTTTATACTGATCCTCCAGAAGATCCACGTTCAAAGCATTTGATTTCTCGACAACTCCATTGCGTGAGCCCAATATAACATTGATTTTCGATACAAGGTCTATCATAACTCTCGTTGTTACCATACTAAGGTCGAACCAAAAACAATGAGGCAATGCAAAATCTTTTTATGAGAAAATCACATCAAAAACAATGGAGCAATGCAAAATCTTTTTATGAGAAAATCACATCATAAGCGAAATACCATTTTTATGTGGTTAGTTTTGCTAGAATTTGTGTAGGGGCGATCAAGTTTAACCGGAGTGGAGCAACTCCTCTTCTAGTTTGCTTCCGAGAACCCGTAGATTTCAGTTTTTTGGGAAAATTTGGAGGCTTTGAATAGAATTTGGGAAAAGACAATAACAGAAATGTCTGTGGCAGTGGACAAATCAGAAATGATTTTGGAGTTCTGCAGAATTCCATTGATAGATATGCAAGATTTCTCTCAAGATGAAATCAATTTAGCAGCCCAAAATTTAGATGAGCTCAGGGTTGATGATGTGGTTGTGCTGAAGATTGATCCATCCATCTTTCAGGAGAGTGGTGGAAGTCGTAAGCAAACATATTCAAGATTACAGTTATCTCAGAAGAGGGAGGAAGTTGAAAGTCTTTCTTGGTGTAGAGCTGGTCTTCATGCAGTCTCAAGGTGTCAGAATATATTTAATGAGAGTGAACAACAAGAGGCCTAGTGGATTTTGGAGAAATTCACGGACCCTAAGACAAAAAGTTGAGGCTGCTTGTTACCTCGGCCTCTTGTGGCAGAAAAACTTGCTGAAAACAAACAATCTTTTGAGTAAATTCAGCAATTGACTACTCCCAAGCCTGGAGAGACTCCTGTAGCGTTCAAACTGCAGTGCTCGCCAGAGGAATCAAACAGTTGGCGCATTAAAATTGCAGAAGCCAAGCAAAGACTTCAATACTTTCGTTTCTTTCGGACGAATAACACTCTGCGCCTTCTTCTACCACTTCTTGGCACATATTGACGTGCTCGACCTTCGAACCTTGGCCGGTCGTTTCCAAAGTCAAAATAAGGCTATTATGGTCTTTCTTCCAAAGACTTCATAATCTCAAAGACTTCGGGAGCAATAAGGCATTGAATCCTTTTGTTCTGCCATTAACTCTTCAAACAAACCCTAACATTTGAAGAAATCTACTATCAGTTTAGCATCCATCTGCCATTCAATCCTACACCATATCTACGTTAAATTATCCAACGAAACTTGCATTCGAGTGCCTGCTCAAGAGCCATGCTTGCGGGCCACATGTAATTGATGATGCCGACTTCTAACTAAGACAGAACACGTCACTCTTAATTGCGACTCCTGACTCAAAGAACTGCTTGACAACAATATATCCAGGCATTCGAACGCAGATCCGTAGGGAAGCTTATTCACGCTCATTCCTCTAATACTCGTCACCAGATCAAGCAGCGGATCTGAGAGCAAATACTCCACTTTGAATGTGAGTAGTCCAACACTCTGGACATGCGCAAGACTCCCTGGGCCTCGTTCGCCGACATAACTCACTGGAACAAGTCCTCAGAATGATGCTCCCTCCATTAGTAAATCTCTCCAGGCAGCGACTCTCTCCTCCTCAAGCTCACTAGACAACCACTATCAAAATGATATATCTCAACAAAATATATATAAACTGTCACTCTCAGACTCCACAAACATATTTACAGAGCATTTAAAAAATTAAGACTTCCCTATTTTCGTGGCCCTCCCTGGAGGGAGTTAAGCCAGAGTTTGCTTTGATACCACATGTATAAATTTAATAAACTAATAAAACACTCATAAAATAAATACCAAAAACATAGAAATGGCGGAAAAGGCCTTAGCCTCATTGTATTCCTCTCATGATGCAATCCAATGTACAAAGAATGATAATAGTACAAATAAATACATGAGGAAGTTTGTCTCAAGATAGTACATCTATCTTGGACACTATGGTTGAGCAAATTTCTCAACCAAACACTAATCTAGGAGCCTAACTAGTTGGAGAGAATCTCTCAACCAACTAGGCCTAAACTGACTCCTACCCATGAGGAACAAACTCAATCTAGAAAGGTAGGATTAAATCCTAACTTTCATGATTTTAATTAATTTAATTATTTTGGACTTAGAATTGTTTTCATCACATGAGAGTGAGGCTAACATTCCCCCCGTCAATGATAAGTCCAAAATAAGAACGAGGAACCATCTTCCAAGTTCTCATGTTGATCCTCAAAAACGCTACCTGAAAAACTGCCAAAGTTGGATGCTGAAAAAACTCTAATCTGAAGAGAACATGAGTCAGCTACAAGTCTGAATCATCTTTGAAATTTTGCTTGAAAACTCCATCATGTGCCAACCTGCAAAAGGATCCATCTGTCCTTTGCTTTCAATCAACATCCTTTGTCCACTGACAAAATGTTGAGAATGCCCACTGGTGAATTCGCTGATGATGATCGCCCACTCATTGATGAAGTTGAAAAACAACTCACTGTTGCTTTTGCTGTGTTTGAAAACTGCTCACTGCTGACTACCAAATAAGTAGGGGAAGGGAAGACATCAAAGAGTGCATCCAAAATTTTGATAGGGTAGTTAGGGATATTCCCGATCACTTTAGACCCCTTGATGCCAATATGCTTGACAAATTGATCAAGGCTGTGGGTGGCCATTTTACTTATGCATTGAGAGATAAGAAACTTGAGACCTTAGCTAAGGTTAAAGAAATAGTCATGGAAGTTGAACAAAATCTCCGAATTTCAAAACTGGGTGTAGATGAACAACCTAAAGCTAAGGTTGAGGTCAAAAAGGGAAAATCGAAAGACTAACACAAAGAAACCCTTCTAGTGATCCTTAAGAAAATGGAAAAGTTTTCTAAATAAATGAACTCATGGGATAGGCTCTACATGAACAAGCTCACTGCCTTGGAAAGGAATAAAAAGTCAGCTATATCCCTAAAGGAAAACCTTTCCATAAAAAGCAAAATGAGGAGTATAAGCCAAGCTCATCTGGAGTCCCCAATGCTTTGGCCCCAACCAATGTTGTGGAACAAGATTCGTCCTCTGAGGAACAAAATGACGAGGATGAGAGTGATGATGAGGACGTCGATGAGCAGGCCAACATCGTTGAATCCGAAGCCTTCAACATCTTGTTAGGAGGTTCATATACCCATCCTCCCATTAGGGAAGTGACCCTCAAAGAAGAAAGGACCGAGCCAATCCTAAATGCCAACAATGGTGGAAGATTCAAAGGGGTCCCATATTCACGAAAGAACAACAATGATGACCCCACAACTTCCAAGGAAATCGACAAGGATGAGTCAATCCCTACGCAAGTCTCTTAGAAAGAGCCTCCCTCAAAAGATTCCCCCAAGAAGGATCCTTCGAAGAAAGCCAATCCCAAAAAAGATACTCAAAAGAAAGAGACTATCAAAAAAGGCAAGGGTAAAGAGGTTGGACTTGACATCGATCTAGAGACTGTTGTAGGAAAAAGACCGTACAAGTTCCATTAAAGGAGATTGTGAAACTTCCCCGACAAGAATGGGAAGTCAAGAATTCCCTAGGTTTTGTAGAAGAAGAATTATCCGAAGCATTGCAAAACATTCACCTTCCTGATCTAAACCCAGGGCATGAGCCATTTCTTCTCACCTTAGTTATTAATAACCTTCTATTACATAATTGCATGTTAGACTTGGGGGCTCCCGCAAACATCATGCCTCTAAAAGTCATGGAGCAATTGGGTCTTAACATCACTTGAAGGTACAAAAGTGTGTGTGGTTTCAATTCCACGCCCGTGCAAGTGGAGGGCCTTATTAAGGATCTAAAGGTTTCTTTGGCTATGAACTCCGATATATCATTGCTTATGGATGTGGTGGTCATAGATATCCCTGATGTATGGGGAATGCTTTTATCTAGGAAGTGGGGAGCCACCGTTGGAGGTCATCTCCAAATGGACTTGTCATATGCCACTATTTCGCAATCTGATGGAACCCCCTTCATTCTTTATAGAGAACCTGCCTACCCTACTCATGTGGTCAAACGAGGACCAATCCCATATTACAAGACCCGTGAGACTGAGAAGCTTTCTCCCATTCTCCCTTCACAAGAAGTCTGTATTCTCAAGCGACCAAGTCACAAAGAAAACAAAAAGTGGAGCCTAAAAAGAAATACAAGATTGGGGATGTGGTCTTGGTAGATAAAAACCCAATAGCCATTAAGATTCATGGGAAGGTTGGGGAGGATTATTATTACATTGCCAAACTCAATGACGAAATTTGGTTGCAATCGGTCAAGTTGAGTCGTATCACCCATTTCCTTGACGCTTGACATTGTACTGTGTGCATGTTAGGGTAGGATGCATTGCATGCTGATTTTCTCATTAGAACGAACATCATATGATATTATCATGGTAGATTAGTTGCATTTAGATTAAAATTGCATGAAAAATGATTTCATTTTCTTGTTGATTTTATGGCCTAATATTAAGCATGGGTGATTATAAGACACCACAAAAACACGCTTCTCCGTTTGCTTGGTCTTTGATATGTGCAGGTAACAGGTCTGCGGTACCAAGAGATTGCTGGTGTTCTCATGACCTCCCGTTCGAGTAGCTTTGCACACCGTTCCAAGAGTTCATGTCCCAATTGGAGCCAGATGTTACCCACCACCTGTGGGTAGTGTATATATGAGAAATGTTTTCTCCTAGATGGTCCTTGTTAGTCGCCACCTGTGGGTAACATCATAAGAGATTTGTTTTTTCTCCTAGATGGTCCTCATTCCGTAGCCAACAACCCCTTGTAGCCCCCAGATAGCTCGATGTGCCATTTCCTCCGCCACTTGAGTCAATGATGTGGTCCCTCTCACATCTGTTATGAATGTATGTTTGAAGGTGGGCCTTTCGACCCCAAAGGTATGACTTTTCATTGGTTTGGTTGAGTAATTTTGTTTACTTTTCATGGGCACTTTAGGCATGAATTGGTGGGGGGATTCGGCGGAAAGAGTGGGTTAGGCTTGTATTCTTGTCTTCATTGCCCAATTTCTTGGTTACCCTTGTATCCTAGTCACGTGGGATCTCCTTTACTGACCATTTCGCTTTTGGGTTGTCACTACATGGGAAATCCTGATTTTGGTTACATGGTCCCGCTTCTTGATACCACCTACATCTCTCCCGTTCCACTCATTTTAACCCCATTCATCTATTTTCCCATTTGGGTCCACTTGTGTCCACTGGGTCCACATAGGGTTAGCCTCTCCGTCCCCCTTTCCACACCTTTGGTCAGGCCTAGAATGATGCCTCGGAGGTTGATGCAACTAAAAAGAAAAGAAAAAGCATAATTTGACCACTCTCAACAGGAAATGTACCACAAAATTTAAAAGATGGCTAGGACATACAAGTTTAGCGCGTGGGCAAAAGCCAAACATGAGCTCTATCCCTTATCCATGGCCATCACACTGGTTCCTATGGGCCTTAGATGAGCCCCCTCTATCATTAAGGAACCCATGATTGTCCCAACCCCTTGTGGGCGATGAATTGCCCCACCTTAAGGGGGTATCCACTGCTACATATTACACATCATGCTCTCATCCCCTGGAGCCTCAAGCAATTATGAAGAAAAATCAATAAAAGGCAAAAGGCATATGAAGAAGGGTGGAAAAACAAAGGTCAAGGTAACTCATGTACCATGATTTGCTCCCTCCTACACTCACATACCCAAGTGTGGGCTTCCCTTATTATAGCTATCCATGAACCTTGATATGTGGTCTGGATGATTCCCCTGATCCCCACTCCATTCCATTATTATATCATTTTCCACCTACCACTTAAAGGATGTACCATGGACATGTCACCCCCTTTAGAGGTTGAAACCACTTAATAAGGTCCTTGGTTAACCCCCTATTGAGCTTGGAGACACTTGTACATACCAAAGCCCTCTAAGGAAGGGCATGCCACCATGAAGTGCCCCATTGTTCCCATGACTTGTAAGCTTTATTACTTGAGTATTCCAATGACTTGTATTGGAGGGGAAGGGGACGCATTGGATCTTATGCAGAATTGCAGGTGGGTCTTCATTTGGGGCTTGGTCTCCCTATACGGTGTCCTAGCCCTCCAGAGGGCCACATTAGCACTTGTAGGGTGAGCATTGAGCGCCATGGGCCTCCACCATAGCAGATATTACTTCATGCGTCCCCAACACCAATCATTAATTTTTCGTGTTCCACTTTTTTGGATGAGGATGATGCACCTAGTTCACCATGCCCAATCGACTCCACACTTGCACCATACACTTGGTAGATGTTCCAGGGTCTAGAGGATGTGTTCTGCTGCAGAGGAAGGGCGTACATCACCATCCTAGCCCTTACAGATGGTCTAAAGGCATTTTCGAGCCACTTGGAGACCCATGAGGATATCCTTGTGCCCCCACATCACTTGGGAGCACCGCAGGTTCTTGCTTGGAAAACAATGGGCCAACCGCTTGTCCACTATGTTGGGAGTCCATTTCTACATCATGGTACCCCTTGGACTTGATTAGGCCTCCTTAAAGACCCAATGACTCATTGTATTGATCATTTGGCCCTCTTGAGAGGCTTATTCATGTATTATTAAGCTATTTGTGGGCTTGTCACCAAAAGTATTGTGATTATGCACATTATTTTATTTTGGGGGCTCAATTAGGTCAATTTAGCTAAATCGAATTCTTTAGAGAGTGTATAAATAGAAGTGAGATGATTCATTTTGATCATCATCACTTGGATTGGGTTATTCTCTCTTGTGAGATTTTCACTATACCTTTTGGAGGACGAGTTTGGATCATATGGATGAATTTTGATGTTTGGTTATCTCTTTGTCTTGGAGCTTCTCTATTGGCATATATTGATGATTGGATATACTCTTTAATACATGTAAGTGCTCTTTTAATGCTATTCTTGTTATTTACTTTGTCACATGCATGTTGCTGGGATTTTCACTATACTAGGCCGAAATTTACTGCTTTTTCTTATGCGAAATTGTGGAAATTGTGATGTTTTATAGTGATGCATCATGTCATTGGCCATATATGATTGAGTGAATGTTCCTAGAGATGATTTGGGTTAAATACATCTTGATAAGTCATGAAATATTACAAGTCGAAGTATAAAGACCTTGAAGCAGCTGTTCTCATGCCCTAATGCCATGCAAAGTTGTTTTAAGGGCCTCCTTGATTGAGTGAATCCATTCCAAATATTAAAATTCTCCTTGACTCCATCTCTCCCAAAGGACAAGGCACTAATCCTCCATTGGTGATCATTTTCAACGCTTATTATTTTCACCTCCCTCTTTTTCTAGGCCTAGCCTACATAGGTCACCTAGGGCATCAATTATCTCACAATCTAGCCATCCAAACACTTCGATTTTTGGTCCACAACTGTGATGAGGTTTGCTCTAGAGGCTTGCCAAATTTGAAGCAAATTCGACTGTGGGATCTTGAGATATAGCAAACCCTAGCTCAAGGATTGTTTCTTTCCCTAGGTTTCCCTTGGCCAGTGACCTCATTTGCATCATTGCATTCTATTCCAAGAAGATTTTCCCATTGATCCTCTTCTCTTCCATAATTAGGTCAAGCCCCTCCTTGAGTGACCAATTCCACTTGACCTAATTTTGGGCCCACTTGGTCCTGTGTGGTCCCTCAACTTTATAACTCCAATTCTGCAAAGATCACATAAAGACCAAGTCTCCATAAGGATTTCTAGGCTTAGAGAACATCTCTTCAAGATACATTCCCAAACCTAGCCTCAAGAATCCTTTTAGCCCTTCCTAGAGAGCCTACCACCTTGCTTCCCAAGCAAGAAAGCCATACAATTGAGTCTCTCTTGTGAATAGGCCTTGGGAATCACCTTTCATCCTTCCATTGATATATTCATCATTGTGATTCCAAATATACTAGGTCTCCTCCCATCGGTGAAAGCCCGTAAAGAACAGGGAGCCTTAACCGAGGTGACAGTGGGCTATCACTCTATCGTTTCCCTCGACCTAGTAGTTGCTCTATAGGATCCCCTCCTAGGACCCTTGCTGGTTTGAGCAGTGATAGTCCTTAGCCGGCAGCCAACAACCCCTTGCCGCCACCAGATAGCTCAATGTGCCATTTTCTCCGTCCACTGAGCCAGCCATGTGGTCTGTTGCCCATTTGTTATGAATGTATGTTTGAAGGTAGGCCCCCCGACTCCAAATGTATGACCTTTCATTGGTTTAGTTAAGTAATTTTGTTTACTTTTCATGGACACTTTTGGGAATGAATTGGTTAGGGTATTTGGCGAAAAGAATGGGCTAGGTCTGTGCTTTTATCTTCCCTTCCTGATTTGGTGTTTAGCCTTGTATCCTATCCTGTGGGATCTCCTTTACTAGCCACTAGCTTTAGGGTTGGCACTACATGAGAAATTTCGATTTTGGTTGCGTGGTCCTACTTCCTGACACCATATACATCACCCATTTCCGCTTATTTTGACCCCATTCATCATTTTTCCCATCCGGGCCACATGTGTCCATTGGGTCCACATAGGGTTAGCCTCCCCCTCCCCTTGTCCACACCTTGGGTCGGGCCTGGAACGATGCCCAGAGGTTGATGTAGCTAAAAAGAAAAGAACGTTGGACACCTAATCCTCTAAGGGTTGGTTTGGAAGCTGAACAACTAAAGGGAGTCCAAGGGACCACTTGGAATATAAAACCAAGGGTCATTCCTATGTATTATAAATATGTATCTTTGTGAATAAGAAAAACCATCTAATGTTTATCTTTCATATTGCCTCTGCCATATATGTGTTTAACATGGTACCAAAGCGAGACTATTCTGGCCTGCTCTAATTTTAGCATCTTGTGTTGTGGCCTTTCTTTTCCTACTATGTCTGCTTATTTCATTGTTGTGCCTCTGACACAGAAACACTCCTCCCTCAGAGCTATCTAGGCTATTCTTCATGCTGTCATCTTTGTATTACTTGACTATACCAGCATTGCATTCATTGCCCTTGTTAGAACTCTTTCAAATTGCACCTATCAAAGTGCTGCTTGTGACAATGCACTAGAATGAATGAATAATGAGACCCTAACGCTCCCCTAACCATGTGTTTTTCTCTGCATATCAACTATGCCTGTCAGAACTGAACTTAAGCGTTTTCTCTCTATGTGACTGAGCTGAAATCGATTTTAAATCTGGGCGATGTACATCCCAAGCTCCAGCGTTGAATTCTCTGTGCGTCGAACAATCTCCAACATTTCTGCATGCACTGTATTGAATGTTGAAGCATCTCTGTGAAGTATTGGAGACAGTGTGATGAATGGACCGAGTTTTGCGTCGAATGACTACCTGGAGGTGTTGAACGGTGTGATTGCAGTTCAATGGCGTGTGCGTGACTGTACATGTTAAACCTCGTGCTTCATCCACGACTCTCCTCCGTGTTGCAACATCAAGCTGAGACCAGGAAGATCAGATGCCAGGGATGTCTCCAACTGCTTCATTTTCATAGCCTGCAGATCCATAGGTTTGAGACGGGTAAGTTATCAGTTGTGTCTGCGGAGGTGTGAATATTGGAGCAAAACTCTTTAGACATGGTGAAAATTATACTCTTGCATGTAGTAAATCATTTACATCTAGTTCAGCTACTTGATGATGAACATTATCGCCACAATTTTTTATAAGAGTCTCTAACAGAGTCAGTGCAAGAATCTGGATCTTGGGGTTCTTATTTCCGATGTGCTTCTTGATTGATTTAATGACTTCTCCTTAAATAAACACTGGTATGAGCTTCCTATGCTCTAGCTTTCGTAGGGCGTTCTTGACAATTGTTGCAGTAACGTGTTTGTGCTTAATCCTTGACCTACCACTCTGCCACTTTGAGAAATCTTGAAATCCCTGGCAGTTTACCAAATCTGCATCTGTTACCTTGCATGCAGTCAGAAAACCTCTGCTTTCCTCAACACTGCATCTCTCGTCCATTACTCTTCTGCATGCCCTTCCGCATGCCTCTTCAACTTTCCGTGCTACGTGCTAAGAAGAATCATCCTTTAGCACTGACCGCAACGAATTTTGTCTTGATGACATGCTCAATGTGAAAAAGTTTTCCATATAAACTAGCTATTAAGCTAGCTAGCAGGGAGGGCAAACAGTGAACCATGTGAAGCAGAGCCTGATGATGGAGGCAGAATGACGGTGTCGTGTTCTTTGTTCCTCATCACCTGACAGGCTTTGTTTTGGTTGATCTTGTAAGAAGAATGCTTGACTTCCTTCCCGCCAGAGTCAACCGGTTATATACTCCAACCCGTCGTCTCCTGCTTGCTTGATGATTGCGTAGAACTAGGGAATAACGATGAACTGACCCTGTTTCATGCGCGTAGTGCCATTTTCAGTTACAGATAACACCCCACTTTGAAATTCATCTCCGCAAATTGAGAAGGGGTTGATTCAAATTCATTGGACAACTTTCCATCGCTTTTATTTCTTTGCCACTGTAGAGATTGAGTTCGGCTTGGATTTTGAATTCAGGAATTGAGGGGCACGAGAGGGAATTTTGCTCCACAAACTGACTTTCAGCGTTTTGGTGGCAAAGCTTTTCAGATGCCACCTGGATACTGGATTCGTCATTGGAAAAAGGAAGTAAAAGTTAATGCTTCGAGTACAAGTTGATCAGGAAATTTCTCCTTTCAGAATTTTCATGAATTTTTGACAATGCAAATTAAAGTCTATTCAAAGTAGGGAGAACTGTCATTTTAATGAAGTTAGGGCAATTTTACCTCTCATGCAGAATTTCTCCTTTTAGATTTCTGTGAGTTTTTTCTAGGAAGATTAAATATATGCGAAGTAGGGAGAACTGAAATTTTGTTGAAGATAGAGCAACTTTACCTCTCCTGCATAAAAGAATAGAGTTCTCAGAGGCTTCTCATTTTCCGTTTCACACACAATTCAGTGGCAGGGTACACGTAAAGTGTAGCTTCTCTAGTATTTTTGAGATTTTCAACTCCTTCTAAGTTTGCATTACGAACAACTTATATGGTGCTACAATTGAATTACGTGCGTTAAGCGGTGAATAATTTGGTTATATGCCTCTGCATTGTTTGTATGCCATATTGGTTGCCCAAAGCTCCAGTGTTGTTCTTTTTCCGTTGAATATTTTTCATTTGCGTTGAATTGAAGTCTACTCAATAAAAGGTTGAAGGGAATACTGAGTTATTTGGAGATTGAAATTTGGTATCAGAGCCATCACTTCCACAACCTCCTTTTCACAACTGAATTTAGGTATCAAAGATCATTCAACATTTGAAGGTGGTTGGGTGCTTTGAGTTATTGGGAGACTGAAAATAATTGAAGTTTTTAAATGGCTAAAATTGACAATTTATTAGAGTTATTGAGAACTTTAATCCTTTCAACTGTTGAAAGCACAGTTATAGTCAGCAAAGGCACTCTCACAGATATTCAAACCTCTCTGCAAAATGCACAAGAATAGATTGATTTTTTGCAACTTGAATCTCAGCTACAACAAGAGGAGTTACAGAAGTATAGTCATGATTCTGAACTTGTCTTTGTTCAGGACAATTCTTTGTTTGAGACACACTCCCATCAACAACCAAAAATTGATCAGATCATTGAGCCCCTCTTAGGAGCAGTTGTACATGCAGATGCAGAAATTCAGTTTGCACTTCCCAAGTCGGTCATCAGACCTTGGGAAGAGCTTGTCCACAATAATCACAGAATTGGTCTTGGATATGACAAGGACGTGTCCTTTCATATTCCAGATTACTCAAAGCCGATCCAGTTTCAGAGCGCTGGATTTCTTCATGACAATTTATCTTCAGCTGTTTCAGATTCTGTTCCTTTTCCACAATGACAACAACAAAATGTTAAATGCCAACATTGTGACTGAGTTGGCCATATGAAAGATCATTGTTTTGATCTTCATCCATTTAAGCACTGTCATAAAACCAATCATTCTTCAAACAAATGCTTCAAAAACAAGTCTCTTGCAAGATCAAAGATTCATCTTGGATGGATCGCTTCTTGGCAATGGGCTTCAACAACCAAGAAGATATTTCAGTCACATGTTAGAACTTGTTCTAGAGTATTGAACAGTCTTGCAGTTGAGTTTTCTCCATCATCTCACCTTATATTTGACAGTGGAGGAAGTGATGGTCATCACAAGCTTCAAAGCCACATCAAGCGAGCCTGAGCCACAACCTGCCATACAAGATTCAGAGTTGTAGCCAAAGACAAAGATGCCCCTGAGCATGCCTTCAGTTGGTGATGCCTCTTCAAAGAATTGTGGACACTTCCTCTAGCAGAAGACTTCAACTTCTTGCCGGTTTTGGAAGAGTTCCAGGAATTGCATTAAGCGTTCCAGAGTTGTTGGTCATCCTTAAACCATCACAGGTTGAGACCTCCCTTTTCAGATTGAGGTTCTCCCTTTTTATGTGGAGTGAGATCTTTCTTTTAAGGTTGAAGGTTTCCCTCTTCAAAACATCAGGAGCACTTCCTCTAGTAGAAGATCTTAGCTTCTTGCCATACTTGGAAGAGTTCCGGGAACTGCACTAAGCGTTCTAGTGTTGGTGGTCATTCTTAAACCACCTCCCTTGATACCAACATTTCAGAGAGCACATTCAACCTAGTGTTGCCATGCGTTTTTGCACATTTTGTATTACAACTCTCTTCTTGGACTCATACATAACCCTTTCAGATTAAGGGGTGGGAATGTTGGACACCTAATCCTCTAGGGGTTGGTGTGGAAGCTGAAGAGCCAAAGGAGTCCAAGGGACCATTTGGAATGTGAAACCAAGGGTCATTCCTATGTATTATAAATATGTATCTTTGTGGATAAGAAAAAAAATCTAATGTTTATCTTTCATATTGCCTCCGCCATATATGTGTTTAACAAAGAAAAAGCATAGCTTGGCCACTTTCAATAGGAAACATACCACAAGATGCAAAAGATGGTCGGGACATACAAATTTGCAAGTGGGAAAAAACCAAAACATGAGCTCTACCCCTTTTCCATGGCCATCACCCTAGTTCCTATGGGCTCTAGATGAACCCCCTTCCATCATTAAGGAACTCGTGGTTGTCCCAATCCTTGTTGGGCAATGAACTGCCCCACCTTAAAGGGGTATCCACTGCTATATATTACACAACATGCTCTCATCCCTTGGAGCCCTAAGCAGTTATGAAGAAAAATTAATCAAAGGCAAAAGGCATATGAAGAAGGGTGGAAAAACAAAGGCCGGGGTAACTCATGTACCACGATTTGCTCCCTCCCACACTCATATACCCAGATGTGGGCTTCCCCTTATTATAGCTACCCTTGTACCATAACATGTGATTTGGATGATTTCCTTAATTCCCACTCCATTCCCCCACTTTATCATTTGCCACCTACCACTTAAAGGATGTACCATGAACATGTCACCCCCTTTAAAGGATGAAACCACCTAATAAGATCCTTGGCTAACCCCCCTATTGTGCTTGGAGACACTTGCACATGCCAAAGTCCACTACGGAAGGGCATGCCACCATGAAATGCCCCATTGTTTCCATGATTTGTAAACTTTTTTATTTGATTATTTTAATGATTTGTTGTATTGGAGGGTAAGGGGACGCATTGGATCTTATGTAGGATTGTAAGTGGGTCTCCATTTGGGGCTTGGTCTCTCTATACAGGATCCTAGCCCTCTAGAGGGTCACATGGGCACTTGTAGGGTGAGCATTGAGAGCCATGGGCCTCCACCATAGTAGAGATTATTTCATGGATCCCCAACACCATCCATTGATTACTCGTGTTCCACCTTTTTGGATGAGGATGATGCACCTGGTTCACTATGCCCAACCGACTCCAAATTTGCACCATACACTTGGTGGATGTTGCAAGACCCAGAAGATGTCTCCCGCTATAGAGGGAGGGCTTATATCATCATCCTAGCTCTTACAGATGGTCTACATGCATTGTCGATCCACTTGGACACCCATGAGGATGTCCTTGTGCCCCCGCACCCACTTGGGAGCACCATAGGTTCTTGCTTGGAAAACAAGGGGCCAACCCCTTGTCCACTATGTTGGGGGTCCAGTTTCACATCATGGCACCCTTTGGGCTTCATTAGGCCTCCTTAAAGGCCCAACGACTCACTTTATTGATCATTCGACCCTCTTGAGAGGCTTATTATTGGATTGTTGAGCTATCTTGGTGGGCTTGTCACCAAGGGTTGTTATTATTGCAAATTGTTTTATTATTTGGGGCTCAATTAGGCCATATTAGGCAAATTGAACTCCTTAGTGATTGTATAAATAGAAGTGAGATGATTCATTTTGATCATCATCACTTGGATTGGGTTATTAGCGCTTGTGAGATTTTCGCTATCCCTCTTGGAGGACAAGTTTGGATGATATGGATGAATTTTGATGTTTGGATCTCTCTCTCTCTCTTATCTTGGAGCTTCAATATTGGCATAATTTGATGATTGGATATACTCTTTTGTACATGTATTGCTCTTTTCATGCTTCTCTTTGTTATTTACTTTGTCACATGAATGTTGCTGGGATTTTCGCTACGCAAATCCGAAATTTACTACTTTCTTATACAAATTGGTGGAAATTTTGATCTTTTATAGCACTGCATCATGTCATGTGCCATGTATGAATGGGCGAATGTTCCTAGAGATAATTTGTGTTAGCTACATCTCGATAAGTCCTTAATTATTGCAAATCGAAGTATAAAGTCTTTGAAGTAGCTGCTCTCAAAATCCACTCATGCAAATTAAGAAGCTTAAGAGTGATAAGTAGTCATTGGAAAACTGAATAGAACAACTTATCTAGAAAGAAGCATTGAAGTCTTTAGGAAAAAAAAGTCCAAGTTGAGGAGAAGGGAACATATACAGATACTGTTAATATCACGACTTAGAAAGATGCTAGTCCAATTAAAGTAAAGACACTCAAGTGCTGTAGTACAGATGATGGAAATTCCAAGTGAAGATCCGATGACCAACCAAGCAACATTAGTGTGCGAAGAAGAAATTATACCAAAAATAAACCAAGAAAATCCTACAAGCATGATAAGGGAAAGTCGTGCTACAAAGACACCTTATCGACATCCTAATCATAAGAGTAGATATTTTGACTAGTCAGTGTATCAACATTGCTTAGAAAAGACACATTTAAGTTATCTTGTAAAGAATATCAATACTAATAAGACTTGAAAATCCTATAAGCGTAATGTGTGGCAAAGGATTGAATTAGGATGATTAAATCATGTTATAGTTTGACAATCCTGCTGAATGCTTAAAAGTTCGTACCCTCTCACACCATTAACCATGACAAATAAAAAAACAAAGAATTAGGTGAAGATATTATAAGTGAAAGTAAAAATGTAAAGCCTTTTCATCAATATGCTTTGAGGACAAAGCATTCCTAAGGGTAAGACTGTAGGTTTTAACCCTGTACAGAAATTACCTGTATACGAATTCTAGAAACAGAAAATAAACAATGGTGAGAGCATAAAACATAAAACAGATATACACAGAGATATTCCCCTAGATCCCAAAACCGAGACTACCAGATTGATTTTTTTTATTATATTCCTTTCAATGTTACAATACATATATATACATGCCGAAGCATCCATAAACCCCAATCCATTGACTCTGGATTTGAACATAACCATAGTTCCTTTGACCAGATATACAAAATACCATGGGCAGAAAACTATTATGCACAAAACCATGTGCGAAATCCATGCACAAAAACATAGGTAGGTCCGCCCACCTAATATAGGGTCCAAATTTTTTTCCTCAGGGCGTTGCCTCGGATCCCATGCAGAGGGGCTATTGCCCCCCTGCAAACCCCCCGACAGGAAGGGCTGCCACCCCCCCTGTGACCCCTCTGCTGCGCCCAACGCAACGAAGGGGTATCTGACCGCCCCCCCCGCTAAACCCTCGACTTCACGCCTGGGGCTAGTTGTGGAAAGAATATAACACACAACCAACATTCTCCCACTTGTTGTTTCCTTTCCACAAGGGGCCACATGAGAGCTTAGTCATTGGTCCAGCCCTGCGACACCCATTGTTTCTCTACACCAAGAAAACTTATTAGTGCTCACAAACTTCGTCAATTCATTTGCAGTATTCTTCAAAGTGTCCACCATTACCAACAACACCTTTTTGTCCTCAACCATATCCCTCACAAAGTGATACTGAACATCAATGTGCTTTGTCTTTGAATGATAAGCAGGGTTCTTTGCCAAGAAAATTGCATTTTGGCTGTCATAGTCTATCCTTATAGCTCGCTGTACTAACCCCATACTTGAACACAATCTCTACAACCAAACTGCTTCCTTGCTTGCATGAGTGACTGCCATGTATTCTGCCTCTGTATTTGAAAGTGCCACTACAGACTACCTCTTACTCATCCAACTGACTGCACCTCCAAATAGGTTAAACACATACCTTCTTGTAGATCTTCTCTGATCCAGATCTCCAACCCAGTCTGCATCAACAAAGGCACGGATGTCCAAAACTCTGTCCAGTCTTGGTCTTCCTTGGTAGCACAAACCATAATCACTAGTGCCATGCAAATACCTGAAAACCCGCTTCACTGTTGTTCAATGCTCCTTCCTTGGTTTTGACATAAACCTGCTCAATACTCCCACTGCATGTGCAAGACCATTGCATACATCAGGCTACTGATTTCACTTGCGTATGGAACACGACACATGTCCTCTTCCTCTTCTTGTGTCTTGGGACACTGTTCAATAGATAACTTTACACCTACAGGAATAGGAACCTTCACCAATTTACTATCCTTCATATTAAACCTCTGCAATTTTGTCTCGACATACTTCCTCTGTTTAACCAGAGCATCCTCTTTGCCCGATCTCGTTTAATTTCCATGCCTAAAATATAGTTTGGAGCACCAAGATCTTTCATGTCGAATTTGGAGGACAATTGGGTCTTCAATTCCTGGATAATTTCTTTGTTATTTCCAATCAACAACATATCATCTACAGACAAGACCAAATAAATAACATGGTCACCAATTAATTTAAAATACACACAGTGATCTACTTTGCTTCTGGTGAAGACAAGTCCCCTTATATATGTATCAAATTTCTGATACCACATCCTTGGTGACTGTTTTAACCCATACAGAGACTTTTTTAACCTGCATACCAGTTCTTTCTTACCCTTCACCGCAAAGCCTTCAGGTTTCTTCATATAGATCTCTTCTTCGAGATCCTCGTGAAGAAATGTTGTCTTCACATCCATCTGTTCTACCTCAAAATCAAAAGCAGCAACAACAGAGAAAAATAATCTAATAGAAGCTAACTTCGCAACAAGAGAAAAAATTATCACCAAAATCAATTCTCGGCACCTGGGAATAACCTTTTTCTACCAATCGAGCTTTTATTTCTCCACCTTGCCTTCTTCATTCATTTTCTTCTTAAACACCCATTTGTTTCCAATGGGTTTCTTTCCAGTCGACAACTCCACCACATCCCAAGCCTCATTTTTGTCCAAAGATGCCATTTCATCAACCATGGCCTCTTTCTAGAGTTTGCCATCTTCTGAATCTGCTTCCTCCCTCACAGTTCTGGGATCATCATCAGTAATAGATAAGGCAAAATTTGAACAGAAAACAGATGGACTATACTTTTCTGGCTGCCTTCTTTCTCGAACTGATCTTCTCACAATTGGAGTTTGTGGCTCTTCATCTTCTGATTCCTCTTCTGCTGTAGAGTCTGATTCTTCCTCCTTTAGTTCAAACTCTATCTTCTCAGGTTCCTTTGGTAGGACTTCATGTTTAATAACATCTTTCACCTTTTTAAACACCACATCTCGACTATACAGAATCTTCCTTGTTTCTGGGTTCCAAAGCTTATAACCTTTCAAACCATCCTTATACCCAATAAAGATGCACCTTTCAGACTTACTATCCAACTTGGTTTTTTTCTCCTTTGGAACATGTACATATGCATCAAAGTGAAATACTCGCAGATGTGAAAGAGAGGGTTTTTTACCAGTCCATACCTCTTGTGGAGATTTATACTCCAACGCTAATGAAGGTGATCTATTGACTAGGTAACATGCAATCTCCACTGCCTTTGACCAGAGTTCCTGTCCTAACCCAGCACCATTGAGCATGCTTCTTGCCTTTTCCATCAACGTCGTGTTCATTCTTTTTGCAACTTCGTTTTGCTGAGGTGTGTATGGAGTAGTCTTCTGCCGTGCTATAACACACTTTTTATAGAACTCTTCAAATTCGTTCTTGCAAAACTCTCTATCATTATCTGTCCTCAACACCTTTATCTTCTTCTCTGTCAGGTTTTCCACCAGAGCCTTAAATTCTTTAAACCAGTCAAAGACTTCAGATTTCTCACTGAGGAAATATATCCAGGTATTCCTTGAGAAGTCATCTATAAATGATACATAGTACACAGACTTACACAGTGATGGAACCGACACAGGGCTAAACACATCACTGTGCACAAGCTCTAATATCCATTTTGCCCTTTTAGTAGCAGAGGGGAAACTCATCTGATTCTACTTCCCATATACACATTGTTCACAAAAATCGAAATCCAGAGAGCAATTAGAGATAACTTCTACCGTACTTTTACCATGAAGTATTCGAAGGCCCTTCTCTCCAATATGTCCAAGCCTTTGATGCCATAGCATGGTCTTTTCTCCAGAGACCACTAGATTTTCTACTCTAATTTCAGGAACCACAAAATTGTTGCACCAATCAATAACAGTGCTACCTAGAAGCTTGTACAGAGTTCCAATCCGAACTCCCCGCATCAATACCAATTCTCCTTGAATCATCTTGCAGGTATCTTTCTCGAACACTGTTTTAACCCCTGCATCATCCATCATGCTCATAGAAATAAGATATTTAGCCAATGCAGGAATATGCAGAACACCTGGAAGTGTTTTAATCCTTCCACCTTGCAACTTTAGCTTGACTTTTCCGTGTTCGACGATTCTAGCCTTCCTGTCATCCCCTAAGAAGACATCACAACCATCATATTTCTCATACTCGCAGAACCACTACCTATGGGGAGTGAAGTGAAAGGATGCACTTGAGTCAATCAACCATGCCTCATGATCTACATGTGTACTTGAAGAAGTCAAGTACACATCTCCACCTTCATCTGAGGTGGTTTTCGCCTCTAGTGAAGGAGCATCATCAGATCCTTCCTTTCTCAGGAGCTTTAGATCTACAATCCTTTTTGAAGTGCCTTTCCTTTCCGCATTTCCAGCACACTCTTACAGGTTTTCCTGGAGATTTAGATCTCCCTCTAGATTTAGAGGGAGATTTAGATCTCCCACTCGAGGACTTATTTTTGTTTATGTTCTAGGACTGTCCTCGTATAAACAATGCATCTCCATTCTAGCTCTCCATATTTTTCCCTCTCATCTCCTTCGACAACAAGGATGAGACTATTTCATCAAATTGCAAGGTAGTTGTATTGCTACCTATTGCAACAACCAGACTATCCCACAAATCTGGTAGAGAACACAACAAAATGATGCATAGATAGCAACTGACTTACCAAAGTATTAAAGGCGTTCAGATGCTCTGTCATAGAGTTTCCATTCTTCATCCTCAGGTTATACAACTTTTTCAGTAGGAACAATTTATTCACTAGAGACTTAGATTGGTACAAAGTCGCTAACTTGTCCTACAAAGCCTTCGCCGAAGCTTCCCTTGATACATTCAACAATACTAAATCTGAGATACACAACCGTATTGTGCTCTTTGCTTTTCAATCCAACTTCTTCTACTCTTCATTGGACATTGCCGTTGGTTTAGTACCTAGATCTATCGCGATTCACAGATCTTTATCCACCATCAGATCCTCCATCTTGAGTTTCCACAACTCAAAACTTTGACCATTAAATTTCTTGATCTTTATCTTTCTACTGCTCGCCATCTTCTTTCACTGCAAGAATCAATCCCGCAGATTTCCCACTGAATAGGGTTTAGCACAGGCTTGAGTAAAACCCCTCAGCTGCAAAGGCGTCCCCTTGAAGCTGAAACAACTCTAATACCAAATGTAGGTTTAACCCTATACAAAAATTACTTGCATACGAATTCTAAAAACAGAAAATAAACAATGGCGAGAGCATAAAACATAAAACAAGTATACATAGAGATTTTCCCCTTGATCCCAAAACTGGGACTACCAGATTGATTTTTTTTATTATATTTCTTTCATTGTTACAATATATATATATATATATATACATGCCAAAGTATCCATAAATCCTAATCCATTAACCCTGGATTAGAACATAACCGTAGTTCCTTTGACCGGATCTACAAAATACCATGGGCAGAAAACTATCATGCTCAAAACCATGCACAAAACCATAGGCAGGTCCGCTCACCTAATATAGGGTCCAATTTTTTTTCTCGGGGTGCTCACTGCCCCCCCTCTAACCCCCCCGACTTCACACCTGGGGCTAGTCGTGGAAAGAATATAACACACACCCAACAAAAGCAATGTTGTAAACATAAATATGTACAAATAATAAATATTAATTCATAATTTATAATTAATGAAGAGACACATGAAAGGACACGTTTTAATGAAAAGACGTGACTTCATATGAAAGGGAACTCCCACCTAGTATTTGATAACGGGGCCCTTGTTTGTAATCATATTATATCATATCATTTTTACTCATACATTTTATCTATTATTTATTTATCTGATATATATATATATATATATATATATATATTCCAAATATTTTGGATATTTTATTATTTTCTTGGAGGACGCACTTGCGAAAACACTTCTTTATCATGCCTTGAAGTTTGTTACATGTAACTAAGCATTCATTATTTCTATTATTGTTTGACTCATCTCATGAGTTGGTTATGTGAGAGAAAATTATTTAATACCTTTCCTTTGGGATAAGGATGTATCTATATAACTCCAAAATATAAAATGGATCTCAACAACTCATTGATACTTTTAGTAAGAAAGTTGTTAATTGTTATTCCTCAGAACTAATGGATCTAGGAAACAATTACTTGTTTATTGAAAGAGAGATGAAGCTCACTCTATTTAAAGAGTAGCTCTCTTTTTCATTTGATGCTTGGATTTGGGGGCTTTTCCTGTTGAGCTTTGTTGAATAACTTGAAGGCAATGGGAGGCTAGACACTTTTACTGTTGTCGCATATGTGCTTGCGCTATCTTGTTGAAGACTATGTTTGGGAATTATTTGCATCAAATGTAGGTGGATGGGTAAAAAATATAGGTAACATTATTTTTGATCAGGGAGATTGTTCCTTTATTTAGAAGAGCTAACGTGTGGTTCATTCCCCTCCGAGCCTTTGTGTTTTGATGCTGGAATTTGTCCATGTGTACTTTTCGTTTTAATTTGGGCTAGCTACTTTTTTACATATCCTTCAATAAACACCAATGTCTCAGGGTTCGCTGAACTTGAATCTTGAGGTTCGAAGTTTGGTGAACCTCAAAACAAAATTCAAATTTGACTTAGGTTTGGTTCATGTTCCCTCTTCAGACTTCGGCAAAATTTTGATTCAAATTTGCTCCTTGGACCTCCATACGCCCAAAAAATGTGTGGTTGAACAAAATGTATGAAATGTCACCTCAAATTGCTGGATTTAATGCTTAAGTTTCTAACTGAGGCCCAAATTTTATTTTGATTGGACAAATGTGTTTGTAAATCCAATGGGCATGAAACCTGCATGGCCTATAGGATTTTGTGCTCTGTTAGTAGGGCCTTCACATCAACAAGAACCTGTGAAGCACATTTGCAGTGTTATGGGTTATTCTGAGGTCTACATGAATTACATGGAGAGAGCATCGAGTTACCAATTTTTAATGATAAATAATTTTTTTAATTATTTGAAAATTTTGAAATATGTATGTGGATAAATCTGATAGCATATATATATGGATAAATATGAATTTGACTATATATATATATATGGTCGAATTCAATGGCGAATCTCATCCTAACTTTATCGAAATATTTGAATTTGAATAGAACTTAATTGTTTTCAAACCCAAACTTGAATGCTAAACATGTGACATAGTACAAGATTCAGGCAAGTTCCAAGTGCAAAAGGATGCTTGTGTTTTGACAATTATTCAATTACGAAATATTGTAGGAGGTCTGAGTTATTTACCAAATTGGCTTGACCCATTAAAGGGAAAGTGCTTATGCTCTATTGGATGAGTAAGACACACTTGAAATTATAATTACAATAGCAAATGCAAGCTTATGGTGGATGGCTAGTTATTTCAGTGAGTCTTATGCATGGAGTCAGGAAGTGTTGTCATATGTAAATACCTACCATGAAGAATGGCTTTTCTTATGTTGCAACGTTTTTTTTTTCTTTATTCTTTTTGTGAAAATAGATCATACATTACATTACAAGTTGATATGCATAGGCTTTATGCCATATATGGTTATTCTTAAACAATCGGCAGTTCTTTCCTTATCATCAAATATAATTTAAAATTAAATATTTCTCTTATATGTTTTCCTGCATAATGTATTTCCTGGGGAAACCCACTGGGCACTTCCCCTCATTTCCAGGAGGCTACCTAGGGTAAACCAGATTTTGTAGAAGCTGGAAGCGTTGTCATCTCATACATTAATAGAAATGGGGTGGGGAGGATAACAATCCATCACACAACCACTCAGGCTAGAGTCAGTGAACGAAATATTTCTCTTATGTATCCCTTATCATGTGTTAAATGATTGACACATCTAAATGTCTACTTGGTTGATTGATGTTGCTGATATTCCATTTTTGGTCTATTGTGAGGATTGGCTTGTAACAGGACATTATAAAAAAATTTCAGATTCTGTTCTATAATGGCCACAGATAAAATTATAAGATGTGTAGCATTGTGAATTTATACTCGTCTTGGAAATATACTAGTCATGTATCAAATCATTGACACATCTAAATGTCTGCTTAGATTATTGCTGTTGCTGATATTCCACTTTGCATATATTGTGATGATTAGTTTGTAACAGGCCATTAGAAGATAAATTTCAGATTCTGTTCTATAATGGTTGCAGATAAAAATATAAGATGCATGATATTATGAGTTTATACTCATCTTAGAAACATGCACTAATACACGGGGATCCGCTTTGTAGGTCTCTTCCGCAATGAAAGATCTGATTTGTCAATTTCTCTTCATGAGAAAGTTCAGCAGAGTCTCATATCTAGGTACTTGAACTGTTCTGATCCTTCTAGTGCTTTATTGTCTTGTAGAAATGCGTTCTTGCCATTCCATGTCATGTCTGCTCAATCTATATTATGTGTTAGCACTTGAATTTGGTTATCATTTTTCTTAAGATAAATGACAGGCTGGATGGAGAGGTGAATATATGCTGTAAAAGCATAATAAAGAAGTTTGAAGGAGCATCTCTTTTAATGGGTGGTTAAATTTTAGATGCTTTTGTCCTTTTGCTTTATGTATTGCTCGTTAATTATGATCTTTCATATTTGTCTGAGAAATCTTTGTGTTTGGTTTGCTCGTAGGTCCTCTTTCTCTTGCTCCCTTGAGTGCTCCTATTGTTATGATGTACTTTTGATTAGTGATTATAAGTCTGAAGTGTTTAAGTGGTTGGATTCTAGATTGTTGAAGTTGACACCATAGAGATATGGCTTCAACATTGTACCAGAGGGAATGTGACCCTTCCTTCCCTATGCAACACTGCTTTCACTGTTCAGGTCTGTTTCCGGTCTGAAACAAGGGTCTTCAGCACTTTTTTTGAACACTAGCAAATTTGTAGGCCTTTTTTCACTAGTGCCCTCCTTCGACAGTTTTTTGATATTTTCGGTGGAGTTGAGGGGATTCCTTGCCAAATTGTGCCCTTTTTAGTTTAGTGCTTGCATCTTTTCTCCTTTTCAGCACAAATACTGTATTTTTCATGGGAATGCAGGTCTGAAACTAGTTTTTTTCAGTTTTGTTTGAAGACAGCAGTTTAAGGTCTTTTATCCTTTTCACCATCAGCACTGTCCTCTTTTTGGTGTATTTTGGCTTTTCCAGCAAATTTGAGGTATTTTTTTGCAGCTTGGTGCTCTTCTACAGCAGCATACCCTATTTTTTTCTCTGTTTCAGCCAAACTTTACTGCTATTTTTTGGACCAATACTGGTATTCTGTGGTTTTCTCCTGTTTTGCAGGTTTCTTGTGAGACTTTTTCTAGTAGCATTATTAATGGGGAGCCAGGAATTCAGAATTTAATTTTAAAGGCTTCTAGGGAATCTCTTTTAAGTTCTCTCCTATTTGATCTAGAGGATTGCTTGATGGCAACATTGTCTGGGTCTTTAGTTGATCTATGCGACTATTGACTAGTAGCATTTGCCCAAAGGGCTACAAAACTGGTTTTTTGGATCAACTTGTATCTAGTGGTTGAAATCCTTCGTGGATCTTTTAGTGGGTTTTCTTGATGTCTTTACGGAGGCTTTCTTTTGCTGGATTTGATGAATTGTTTCTTTGGTAGATCTGGCTGTACCAGATTCGGAAAATGATCTTCATGGTTTGGACTCCACATTATTTTGGGGACATCCTTCATATTTCGGGGGTTGGTACCTTTCTATTGGATATAGTGGTTGGTGATGTGAGGCCTCTTGTTAAAATCTGGGTACCAGAGGACAAGTGGTTCCCTAAGGCTTTGATCTTTGGCCTAGGGAAAAGTGTCCAAAATTTATTTTTACTTTTCTCCTAAAGTGTCTGTATAAGTGGTAAAGTCAATTTAATTTAAAAGTGACATTATAAGTGGTAAAGTTACGTTTAATTTAAAAGTGACTTTATAAGTGGTAAAGTTACATTCTAATTTAAAAGGTGACTTTATTAAAGTCAATGAAGAATTAGAAAGTGAAAAAGTGACTGTGGAAATAAAAGGCTAAGTGGGTCTTTATTTAAGTGGGTGAGTTAAAAAATAGAAAGTGAGGATTAAATGCACATTTATTCTCATCCCTAGATCTAAATGAATCTCAGCCATTAGATCTTAGGGTAACCCAAAAGGTTATTTAGAGAATAAAAGGAGAAGAGAAGAGGAAAATATCAATTCATTCTTTCATGAACATTTGAGAGAAAGAGAAGAGAGAGCAAGGAGAAAATTTCTGAGCAGTGAGGTAGTGAAGGAGAGCAGCAAAAACATTTCAACAAATTTGGGCAGCAACATTTATTGGCATGCATCCCAAGGCAGAACAGTACAGCAGGAGAAAGACACAGAGATCAAGGAAGAGGAACAACACAAAAATCGAGGAAGAAGAACAACAGTAGGGGCACAGATTTCAAGGCAGCCGTACTGCTGAAATCCGTACGGTTTGTACAACAAGTTCTGGACATGTTTTCGAGGCAGGGCACACAACATTTAATGCTGTTTTGTTGGAAAATTTCTGTTTTGGCTGTTCGCTGGTTGGCACAATTTTCGAGCCGGAGTGCAAGCATGGAAATCGAGATAAGTTGTAATTTGTGGTTGCTGGAATTTTTACTGTGTATTTCAGTTTCTCTGTAAAAGCATGTTCAGAAATAAAGAAGAGCTCTCAAACTGGTTTTCCCCAAGAGTTGTAGGAGGTTTTTCCAAGGTCACATTGACAAAAACTCAATATTATTTTCTGTGTGTGGCTGTCATAATTTCGCTGTGTTTTATTTCTGCAATTTTAGCAGTTGTGAAATCTCTAAATTTGTGTTTTCAGAAAAATAGTCATTTCCAGATTTTAGATTTTTTATCATGCTTGGATTTAAAACAAAATGCATGGAGTGATAAGGAAAACTGATAACCGGAGTGGGGGTTGAAATTTCTTCATGGTATCAGAGCTTGGTTGGTTGAAAAGTGCAGTTTGGGACAACGGAGTTATTAGAATAATGCTACTTTAGTGATTAATGTTGTTTCTATTTCCTGTCTTATTAGCAGTTTCTTAGACAAAACTTGTTGTTTCTATTTCTTAGTAGAAACTTTCTGTTTCTATCTTTGTAAATACATTTGTATTATTTATTGAGCTTCATAGCTCATTGTAAATCAATTCAATACATTCATTGATTATGGTATTAGAGCACGGGTGTTTGTTCGAAATAATTTTTCATTTATGGTATCAGAGCACAGGTGTTTGTTCGAAATAATTTTTCATGTGTGAAAAATTTTGTGCTTCATTTCGAATTTTCGCTCTAGGTTTTGAATTTGTTGCATCATTGCAGATGCCATTGTTTCATCTGAGTGAGTGCTTTCTAGCTGTTTGAGTTGTTCTTAGGTGGTTTTGTGAGGTTTTCATTGGCCCAGACGCTGTTTGATTTTTTTTTTACCATGTGGATTTACGCTGTTCGTGGTGATTAGAGACTTCCAGAGTGACAGATCTGAAATCGGCGAAGCGGCCCTCTGCCTCCGCGTCCAACATCGGATCTGTGCCGCGAGTGTGGACTGTTGGTGACAATACCATGAATGTCATCACCACGAAACTGACGTTTTTTCATGGCGCCCGCTTCTGCAATCGGCTAAGAGGCCGCTGCTCGGGCTGAGAGACCAAGGCTCGAATCTTGGTCGATTTAGCAATTGACGACAAGGCACAGGAAAGACTGCTGCATCGGCAATTGATGGATGAGTATATAGACGATATTTCGTGCAGGCAAGGAACGTTGAATCTGGTTAACTATACCCGACGTCGCATTGACTGTTCGACGCTGAAGGTCAAGGAGCTGAATCCCTGAGATCTGCCAGTTTCCCGGTCGCGTATAATCTTTGACTTCTATCGTCGGTGGCCCAAACAAAACTCCCGACGAAGCAACGGTATTCGACCTTGGCTGAAGCACAGGAGCCTCGACAAATCAAGAAGCCTGTTAACTTGGAACGAAGTCCGTCCGGAACACTTCCAATTTTTTTTGTTGTTCCAGTTTCTGTTCTGGAACAAATGGACAAAGACTGTTCCAGTTTTTGTTCCTGTCATTTTCCAGTTTTTGTTTCGGACGACTGTTCCGCAGAAGCACGGGGAAAAGAGTCTTTGCGGAGGCTATATTCATTGCGGAACATCGAGCCTGCTTCTGTTGTGGCATAGCTCTGCCCGAAAATAGCGTTTGGAAGACGCTTTCCTCACAACGTTGGCTGTTGGTGAAAAACACGAGTGCTCAGCGTCAAGTAGTCACCTATCATGGCAGCAATCTAAAGGAGATCAAATCTCGTCAAATCTGGAACTAGACATAACAACACGAGGGCTCATATCCACTATTCTGGTGGGTCACATATTTTTTGGGACAGTCAACATAAATTTCGGTATGTTATATAACTTGTTTTTTGCATAGTGCAGTCATTGTGGAGACCACGAATTGCTGGTAACCTGCCCGTATCAATTTCTCAATATATGTTTTTTTTATTCTTCAAGAAAACATAGATTTTTTGCATACACCAACATCTGTCAGATTCTGTCCGGATTAGCCGGATCTCCTTTATTGCTTTCTTGGGAAACGTGCAGATGGCCTCACTAACTAATCTAATGTTGGAAGGTGGTTAGCGCTTTAATGGCACAAATTATAACATCTGGAAACAAAGAATGTTGACCATTTTTGAATATAGGCGTCTTGACCAGCTCGTTCTAAACAAAGAGCTCTGCCCTGGTACAGTTGGCACCGATCAAGATAAGTTTGATGATCGAAATCGAGAGGCCATTATGCTTCTCAAGCTCTCTGTGACTGATGATTAGTTACCGCAGATTCCTTCTGGCAAGACAACTGCCGAGATTTGGCAACATTTGAAGGAACTGCACGAGACATTTGACAAGAGTAGAGCTTTCTTTCTCAAAAATCAGTTGTTCTTCATCATGATGGACGAACATATGCCTTTACAGGAACATCTTAACAAGATTAAAGACATTTGAGATCAGCTTGAAGCCATTGGTCGAACCATGGAGGAAGAAGATATGGTAGTCATCACTCTGAAAAGTCTACCAAAATCTTATGAGCACTTCATAGAAACACTCTACATTACCTCCACTAATGTCGATCTGAAGTTTCCAGAGTTATGCAACAAACTCATGTAGCAGGATCGTTGGAAACAACAATTTGGTAGTGGTGCTTCATCAACGTCCTCAGAAAATGCTTTCGCTGCCAAATATCAGTCCTCTCAGTGTTTTCAGCAGAAAGGTTCTTCTCAGCCTTTTGATCTCGCTAAAAAGAAAAATGTGCAGTGTAATTACTGTCACAAGTTCGGTCGCATGAAGAAAGATTGCTGACAGAGGATTGCTTCTGAACAGAAGAAATAGGGAGGGTCCCATCAGACAGCGAATGTTGCAGAACATTCCGAGCAGACAGAATCTGCCTTTTATGCCTTTAAAGTTTATGGCTAAAATGTCTTTAGATCATGTGCCGTCTTCTGCCTGGTACATTGACTCTGGTGCATCACGCCATTTCTCTCACAGGCGTGACTGGTTTATTGACTTCTCACCTTTCAGTGATTCAGTAGTATTCGACGGAGGTGAAGAGTACACAGTGGTTGGCAAAGGTACAGTTCAGATTCAGTCTGGTGGGCGCACACTCATCTTCCTGAATGTGTACTATGTTCCTGGTATGGAAATTAATCTGCTGTCTGTCAGCCAGATTATGAGGAACTCTCCTCAGCTTGATGTAGTGTTCAGTGCGCACAAGTGCTCCATTATCGATAGGGACACTAGTCTTACGGTTGCTGTTGGCCTAGAGGATCATGGTCTATACATGCTTCTTGACACTAAAGATTCTCCAGAAGTAGCTCTAGCAACTCGTGTTTCTCCCATCAACACTCTGTGGCATCAGCGATATGGGCATCTAAACATGCAGTATCTCTCTCAGCTCTCTCGAGAGGGACTTGTGTCAGGGTTACTTGATATTCAGACTCAGTAGTTGGGAGTATGCGGCGCCTGTCAAGCTAGCAAGCAACATTGGTCTTCATTCAAGGATGGAGAATCTTGGCGTGCATCTAAGGTACTCTAGTTAGTTCATGCTGATATTTGTGGTCCTATGAATACACCTTCTATTACTGGTTGCAAATATTTTTGCTTATTGTAGATGATTTTAGTAGAAAGATGTGGGTGTATTTTCTAAAATATAAATCTGATGTATTTAGTATCTTTCAGAAGTTCAAATCCTTAGTTGAAACAGAGTCTGGCTGTAATATCATAACTCTTAGGACAGATAAGGGGGGGGGGGGGGGGGGAAGGGGGGGGGGGATTTTGTTCTTCTGCTTTCTCCAACTTCTGTGATACTCATGGCATCAAACGCCAGTTAACTACACCTTACACTCCTCAGCAGAACAGTGTTGTCGAACGTCACAACCGTACGGTTGTTGAAATGGCTCATTCCATGTTACAACACAGGAGTGTTCCGAACAAATTCTGGGCTTAAGCAGTATTTACTGCTGTCTATCTTCTTAACCGATCGCCTACTCAGGCTGTTAAGGGGAAGACTCCCGAAGAGTTTTGGTTTGGCTACAAGCCTAAGATCAGTCACCTCAAAGTATTTGGCTCGGTTGCATATGTTTGGATTCCAGTTGCTAAGCGCTCTAAGTTGGATTCCAAAAGCCAGAAACTCATGATAATAGATATAGCCAATGGTCATCTTAGCTTCAGTCGGGACGTAGTATTTGATGAAGACAGAGGATTATTTTAGTCTTCTCCTTTTGAGCAATGTTCTGAGGATCAGCCTCACAATGTTCTTCTTTTGGTAGGTCCACCTGATGGGAGGGATGATGCAACATCAGTATTTGATGATACACTATCTAAGCTTCCTCCGGAAAATAACCCTCCTCTTGCTGCTCCTATTGTTCTTGAGCCTTCTCCGCCTCCTCCTGATATTGGTTCCTCTACTCTCCGGCCTAAATGGTGGGCTAAAACCATTGGTGATCTCCGGGATAATGAGCTCCTTAAAGGTATAACTTCTAGACATAAGAACAAACAACAGTCTACAATAAATTTTGCTCTTATGGCGAACTTGCACAGTATTTTTGAGCCTCAAACCTATTCAGAGGCTAAGGGTACACCTGAGTGGGAACAGGCTATGGAAGCTGAATTCTAGAGTCTTCAAAAGAATCACACTTGGACCCTTTCTGATCTTCCTACAGGGAAAAAGCCCATTAGCTGCAAATGGGTGTATAAAGTCAAATACAAAGCTGACGGAACCCTAGACCAGTATATAAAGCTCGCCTTGTTGCTCGAGGGTTCTCATAGAAGGAAGGCATTGACTACGAGGAGACCTTTGCTCCTACAGCGAAGATGAGTACCATACGGCTTGTCCTTGCCTTAGCAGCTCAGTGCAATTGGAAAGTCCATCAGATGGATGTAAAGAGTGCTTTTTTGAATGGTGACTTACAAGAAGAAGTCTACATGACGCAACCTCCAGGATTCAAGGTTGCCGGTCAAGAACAGAAATTCTGTAGATTAGTCAAAGCACTATATGGTCTGAAACAAGCTCCTCGGGCTTGATACATGAAAATTGATCAGTACCTCACAGATCATGGTTTTCAGCAGAGTCCATCTGATGCAAACCTGTATATCAAGCATATTGGTGATGATATTCTGTTTGTGGTTGTCTATGTGGATGACCTTATTATTACTGGCAGCTCAGCACATTTGATCCATGGGATCAAACAGGAGCTGTGCAACACTTTTGATATGACAGATTTAGGACTTCTTCATTACTGTTTGGGGGTTGAAGTCTGGCAGACTGAGAACAACATCTTTCTCTCTCAGTCCAAGTATGCTAGAAATCTTGTGGACAGATTCAGAATGCAGGATTGCAAACTTGCCACGACTCCTATGGAACCAGGGCTCAAACTTTCAGCTCAATCATCCTCACCCGTTGTGGATGAAACTTTATTCAGGCAATTAGTGGGCAGCCTCATCTACCTTACTGCCACTAGACTTGACATCAATTTTGCAGTGAGCTACATTTCACGCTTCATGTCAGCTCCTAAGGCTGATCATTGGATAGCCGCAAAGTGTGTGCTGCGTTATGTGCGTGGCACTCTTGATTATGGACTTCTGTACACTCGAAGTTCCGATCCTATACTCAGTGGTTACACGGATTTTGACTGGGTCGGTTCGGTTGATGACCATAAATCTATAGCTGGTTATGTGTTTAGTCTGGGATCCGATGCTATCACATGGACTAGTAAGAAGTAGTAGGAAGTGGTTCTTTCCTCAACAGAAGCAGAGTATCGGGGAGCAATTAAGGCATCTTGTGAGGCATTTTGGCTTCGACGTATGCTTGCGGATATGCATGTTTCCTAGGCCGGTCCTACTCCTTTGTTCTGTGATAATCAAGGAGTGCTCAAACTTGCCAAGAATCCAGTCTTCCATGAACGAACAAAGCATGTGGAAACCCATTGTCACTACATACGACAACTTGTTGAAGACGGATCCATTCAGTTGTTATATGTTCCCACAACGGACCAGCTAGCAGACATTCTCATCAAGCCCCTTGGTTCTGATAAATTTGTAAAATTCAGAGGGTCTCTAGGCGTTGTAAATAGATTGAGCATTAAGGGAGGGTATTAGAATAATTCTACTTTAGTGATTAATGCTGTTTCTATTTTCTGTCTTATTAGCAGTTTCTTGGACGAAACTTGCTGTTTCTATTTCTTAGTAGAAACTTGCTGTTTCTATTTCTTAGTAGAAACTTGCTGTTTCTATCTATGTAAATACATCTGTATTATTTATTGAGCTTCATAGCTCATTGTAAATCGATTCAATACATTCATTGATTAGAAGTGAAAATTATAGCAAGCTGATTTTTACACAGAAAACATAAACCTTTACCACAGATTTGAAAATTTCAGTTTGGTAGGACAGTGAAACATGTCTTTTTGGGTTTGAGAGTTGAAGACAGGTTGGATGGGCAGGACAACTACAGTGCATGGAAGGAGAGAATCCAGAGTATTTTTGAGGAAGCAGAAGTCTGGGGCATTATGGTAAATACCACACAGAACCCAGTAATTGTCCCTGTTGACCCTGTACAGTTGGCAGAGTTTAACAAAAAGAATGCTAAGGCAAAAAGATTGATTCTGGAAGGAATCAAAGATCATGTCATTCCTCATGTGAGAGGAAAGACTTATGCACATGTTCTGTGGACAACCTTGGCCAGTCTTTTCCAGGGCTCAAATGAAAACAGAAAAATGGTCCTAAAGGAGAAATTGAAGGCCATTAAAATGACCTGATAGTGCTACAACATACCTCACAAAGATCACTTTAGTGAGAGATGAGTTGGCAGCCGTAGGTGAGATCATTGCAGCCACTGAGTTGGTGAGGATTGCTTTGAATGGTCTTCCCAAGACTTGGGAGAATTTTGTGGATGGCATTGTTGCACGGGAAAACCTTCCCGATTGGGAGAGGTTATGGGATGATTGCATTCAGAATGAGATCAGAAAGAACCATCTTGGGGCAGCCAAACAGGTGGAGGATGATGACAATATGGCATTGTTAGCAAGAGGCAAGAAGGGCAGAGCAAAGAAGTAAGCCTCCAACAGTGGAGGAAAAGGCAAAGGTAAAGGCAAGCAACAAAACAAGGAGAAGGACTGTTCCAAAGTCAAATGTTGGAATTGTCGTTTAATCATTGAAATTTGTTTAGAACGTCGTTTAAATTTTCTCGAAACGTCTTAGCGACAACCAGGAAGTCCCCAAGTCCATGATGAAGTCCCCAACAGTTTGAGGATGTTTCCTAAGGGTCTATAAGTTCCTGAAATGTGGGAATGTAGGGTATATGAGTTTTTTTGGGGGTATATGTCCCCGTGCAACATAGGCTATAAATAACAATGCATAAATAACACATATAGCTGAAAATCAAATTTGAAAATTACACAAGTTCTGGTTAGTTGGAAACTTCATTGAAATGCTCAAGATGAAACATATATACACACCATGGTCTTCTCTCAAGGCTAGTACAAATCCTCTCAACTTTCCAAACCCTAGATAGAGAAAATCAATGAAACCCTAGCAACCAAGAAGTTCCAATATTTGTAACATCCCCTTGTTCTATCCCTGCTTATTCTAATGATGATTGTGATTGTAATGCCAACGCCGAAGGAGCATGACTGGTTGGACCTGTTGTACTTATTTCTCGTAGGTAGTTCTTGGCTGCAAAAACTACGTTGAGAAACCAACTCGACCAGTCTTTAGGTTCAAGTTGGCCCTTGAACCAGAGGGGGCTCCCTCAATTGTTATGAGGCTTTGTTTAACGCTGTTCACTGTCACTGGACAACAGCCTATGAAGCACAATGGCCAGATTTATGATTTATTTTGGGTGGTTTCTAATGATTGTCCAATCTCTGTTTATGAATAAATCCCTCTCTTGCAGAGTCCTTGGTCAAAGTGCTAGCATCCAATTTGACAAAATAACATGATTTTTAAAGAATTTGACAGAAGAATATAAGGGAATTCATGATAATTAAGCAGTCATACTGAATACTTAATCAACCAGATAGAATGGATGCATGTAGAAGATTTCTACAGCCAAACAAAACACATTCAAAAGATGATAGAAGGCAACAATTAATAGATGTAGAGGAATTAACCAAGACAAACAATCTAGTTAATTAATCTCTTTAAATGATTATAACTTTGCAGGGGATTTCAGAGAGATTGACACTCAATCTATTCTTACCCAGATCTCCTATGTTACTTTGAACATGTGCAGAAAATAAGGTATGAAAGCACTAGAAAAACATACAGGAAACACAATTTTTGTCAAGAACTGGAGCTAGAATACTTCAATTAGGATTTCTGTAATAAAAGCTTTACAAAGTGACAGGGTTTTGGCATCAAAAGCCAACCCTATTACATCTTTACATAAACTGTTTTATAGAACTTACATAACAGTTTGCAAAATAATAGAATCCTCATAATTACAATATTGAGATATTATAAATATCTTTTAAGTTCATGCATGAAAAATATAAACTTCAGAAAATATCTAATGAACCCTAGAAAAACTGTAGGCAAATATGCTAAAATCTAGGCAAAAATAGAGTGATCTGGTCAACTGTCTAGCTGGAAAATAGAACAGGTCCCTCTATAGATTATCATCATTGTTTCAACAAAACAGGTCCCTCTGTATACTTTATCAACACTGCTCCTGGATGTCTTCTGTTGCTCTGCGTTTTTTTGAAAAAACTGCTCACAGACTGGCCGTCGGCATTACTGATTTTCCGATCAGAGATATTGCTAACAAGCAAGAGATCAATCCTTTCGAATATCATCGACAACAGAGATGATAACGTCTCTGTTTTGTTTCAAAATCGCTGACAGACATGCTGTCAACTTTTTCATGTAGGTTTCATTTATTGATTGGTATGCATAACTTTGTTCAAAATAGCTAACAGACACACTATCAAGCTTATCAAAAACCGCTGACAAAGGCATTGTTAGCTCTCTCGATTTGCATACAAAATTGGCAGGCCAATTGTCCATGAAACGAAAAAACTGAGTTTTGGATTAAACAAGTGGACAAAAATGGTTTTGATACCTTGGCACATTAGTTGAGGGTACTGGCAGCCTCAAGTAACACATTCAACTTGTCTAATCTCTGTTTCTTGTTCTGTCTAGTCTCCATGGGCTTTGCTTTGGCAACCTGCTTATTTCTTTTCTTATTGGGGCTTGCAGGCTTCTTCTCAGACTTTGTAGGCTTTTTCTTAGATTTTGTAGGTTCCTTGTTGATGATTAAGTCTTTCAGAGGCACATCATCTATATCAATGACTTGTTTAGCTAACTCTGGGTTGCTTCTAAGCTTGATTTTGCACTGCCGTTTGTTTGTTGGCCTAGTGTGCCTATTGCCCTGTCTGAGAATATTAGGTGCTGGTTCATTTTCCACTTCTTCTATCACTGGCTTTTTGCCCTTCAAATCTCTAGGTGTAGCTTTGTTTGCAGGAGAGGTTTCTAAGGGTAGAGTTGAAAAACTAGCGGAACCAATGTCTGTTCATGGACTTCCAGACGATGTAGGCTCTGGCTTATGAAGCTGAGCACTCCTCCTTGGATAAACATTGGAAATTTTCGGGGCAACTGAGGTGGATGGAGCTTTTGAGTTTTCATATATGATAGGAGTCCGAAAATAGGTGTTGATTTGAGGTAGCATCGGATGTGCTCTAGCCACGAAAATTGGTGGAGAGGCTAAGGCACACGAGATCTCCAATACCCAAAAAGGGTTTGGGCAGATTCTAAACAGTTTGGGAAATAATAAAATAATTAATATTTTTAATGGAGTCCTTAAGTCTAAACTTAGGGAAAATAAAATATTAATGTGAATTAATATAAAATTGTGTTAGAATGGTCCAAAAGTCATGGATCAAGCTAGATCTAATCTTAGCCGTTGATTAGGGACTTAATCTCGGCTGTTGATTTGAGGGTCACTTGGAGAAAACTTCAAGTTGATCAAGATTTCGACTTTCCAGGGCAGGGTTTGCTGAGGAAGTTGAGAGAGTGATCAGAGTTGCAGCGGGGGGGGCAATGAATACATAAGCAGAGAGGCAGAGATACTACCGGGAGGATCAGCACAGTAGCCAGGAGAGAGGGACGCAGAGCCAACGAGAGGTTCATGCAGAGCCAGCGAGGGCTCACATAGAGGCAGCCAGGAGATGCGCAGTGCCTTAGAGAGCCAGCGTGGGTGACACAGAGGCTCTAAGGGTTGACACAGTGCTTCCAAAGGCTGATGCAGGCCAAGTCAGAGTGATGTTGGGTAGACATTGGGCCAGAAAGGGTTGACGCAGTCCTTAGAGGCTGACGCTAGGGTTTTCATGGGGCAAATTGAAGCTGAGGAGCTGCCGGAGTGTTTATCCGGGGTTTCAGTGGGAGCATCTGTCTCTGAAGGAGAGGTACTACTGCCGAGATTTTTCTTTGTTGTGTGAGCCGGTTTTGGCACCCAGATTGTATTCTGAAACTACTTAATAATTAAAACCCTCGGATAGTTGCACTGGTTTTCCCGCATTGGGCTTTTCTGGGGACATTAGTCCAAAAACAACGGTGTCACTTGTGTGCTTGTTTTGTTTCCTTCAGTTGATGATCTGTAATGTGTTGAGCATGTACTTGTATTTATTTTCATTATTTACATGGTAAATAGCTTGTTAATTAATCAAAACAAGTAGGCAGAAATAAATAAGAAAGTACATGAAGGGTTTCTAACAGTTAGACTTAGAAATTCCAACATGGTATCAGAGGGTGGTTGTAGATCATAGGAGAACTGAGGACATCAGCCGAGCAGAGCAACAGTAGCAGAAAACAACTGTCCCGAGTGACAAAAGTTATTCCTAGCAGAGAAGCAACAAGGAAGGGGTGACGCAGGCAAGTCCTGAGTGACAGAAGCTGTTCCTAACAGAGAAGCAGCAAGGAAGGGGTGACACAGTGCCTGTGTCATCAAGTTCGAACCAAGAAGAGGCAGCGCAAAGGCTGAGGGAGGCAAAGACAGGCTCATGCAAAGCCATGCAAAGGCCAGGAGGGCTGACGCAGTTGGCTGAGGAAGCTAATTTTGTTGGTGCTGGGATTGCGCAGAGCCTAGGAGCTCTAACCTTCAGTGTTGCTGGGGTTTAGGAGGCTGTGGGTAAGTTGCAGAGTGGAGCTGGTGGGGTACTATAGTTAGAACAATACCTAACAGGGCAAGACCAAGGAGGAGGGAATTGCTGCCAAGGATTTCTAGCCAAGAAATCCAGATCTGTGGTGCAACTGCACTAGCGATCGGAGTGGGGGCATCTTGACATTGGCAGAAGGGTTTCCAGGAGGGAAATCGAGGCTCGGAGGGAGTCACACCGAAAAATTCCAGGAGGGAAGTAGAGGAGTAGCGAAATGGCAGTGCACGGAGTAAGAGACCAGGACAAGCTGGACGGAGCCTCAAACATCATAGTCTGGAAGGCCAAAATCTTATCCGTCCTTGATAGAAATCGTGTCAAGCACTTCGCCTTGAAGACAATAGCAGTCCCAATTGACTTGGCTAATAATGACAGGTACGAGGACGCAATGGCGAGGGCTAAGAGTATCATCCTTGATGGGGTCAAGGACCATATAGTACCACATACTGCTGAGAAGAACACGGTAGAGGAGATGTGGGAGGCCCTGACAAAGTTGTATCAACATACTTCCGTGCAGAGGAAGATGCTCCTAGAAAATCAACTGCGGTCATACCAGATGCAGAAGGGAGAACATATCAACACCTTCCTCGGTTGATTGAAGGAGATCCGAGATCAACTGACTTCCACAGGGGCCACGCCAGATCTAGAATTGATGGTGAGAACAACCCTGAACGCAGTCTTAGAAGACTGGGAGGTGTTTGTCCAGAGCATACTGGGCATTGTGACCCTTCCAAATTGGGAGGAACTATGGGCGGCTCTTCACCAAGAAGAGATCAGGAGGCTGACGAAGACGGGAAGCAACGACAAGGGGATCAGAATCAAGGAGGAGGAGGTGGATGCTGCCCTAGCATCTAAGGGAAAGCAGGAGAAGCGGAAGAAGAATGACCTCTCCAAGGTCAAATGCTTCCACTGTGGGGAGCTGGGTCATTATGCGACCCAGTGTCCGAGGAAGAAGTGCAAAGGAGAGGCCTCTGAGACCAAGGCCGCGCCAGCAAGGGCGGAGAAGGAAGTGGAGACAGATGAGGACTGTGCCATGAGTGCTCACACGCCACTTGAGCGAAAGTGGGGAGACATCGAGCTGTAGTCAGACGGACTATAGGCGATGAGGGGCAGGATCCTCGAGGTACCCAACCTCTTGGATGATACCTTGCTACGAGAGCCCCGATGAGGAGTAGCAACACTGGCGGATGTCAGTAGAGATAGATGCAGCTGGAGCGAAAGAGGGAGCTATAGTGCAGGATTCCAGGAGAGTGTGAGGTACCAGTGCGAGAAACACGAGAGTGTTGCACCAGTGCAGGATGGCACAGAGAGGTGTGCAACGGTGCGAGATGCATGGAGTAGTTGTAGTGGCGGAGAGGTTAGAGAGGGAGCACTTGTCAGCGACAGAGGGAGTGTCAACATCGTGGGCGTCTCTAGCCTGACATAGATGTTAGAGTTGGGAGACCAATTACTTCCTTCTCAGTAACTGAGTTGTAGTGCAACAGTTAGCAGTGGTAGTACTATGGGCAGTAGGATACAGCGGGATGAGAGGGAGTTGCCGTACAGATGCAGCAGCGACAGTGGCAGGGCCATGGGTAGCAGTATGAGATGCAGTAGTGCAAATGATGGGTAGCAGGCCTAGTATCAGCACAGGTATCGATGCTGGATGATCAAGGTGATACTCAGTGAGGAGTATTACTAGAGCACAGTTCGTGCTAAGAGTTAGTGTTGATTTGAGGTAGCATCGAATGTGCTCTAGGCACGAAAATTGGTGGAGAGGTTAAGGCACATGAGTCCTCCAATACCTAGAAAGGGTTTGGGCAGATTCTAAACAATTTGGGAAATATTACAATAATTAATATTTTTAATGGAGTCCCTAAGTCTAAACTTAGGGAAAATAAAATATTAATGTGAATTAATATAAAACTGTGTTAGAATGGTCCAAAATTTATGGATCTAGCCAGATCTAATCTTAGCCGTTGATATGTGACTTAATCTTGGTCGTTGATTTGTCAACGATAAAAATATAAGAGGAGGCTTGAGGGTCACTTGGAGAAAACACCTAGTTGATCAAGATTTCGACTTTCTGGGGCAAGGTTTGCTGAGGAAGTTGAGAGAGTGATCAGAGTTGCAGCTGAGGGGCAATGAATACAGAAGCAGAGAGGCAGAGATAGTACTGGGAGGATCAACATAGTAGCCAGGAGAGAGGGATGCAGAGCCAGCGAGAGGTTCATGCAGAGCCAGCGAGGGCTCACATAGAGGCAGCTAGGAGATGCGCAGTGCCTTAGAGAGCCAGTGTGGGTGACGCAGAGGCTCTAAGGGTTGACGCAGTGCCTCCAGAGGCTGACACAGGCCAAGCCAGAGTGACGCTGGGTAGACGTTGGGCCAGAAAGGGTTGACGCAGTCCCTAGAGGCTGACGCTAGGGTTTTCATGGGGTAGATTGAAGCTGAGGAGGTGCTAGAGTGTTTATCCGGGGTTTCAGCGGGAGCATCTGTCTCTGAAGGAGAGGTACTGCCGAGATTTTTCTCAGTTGGGTGAACTAGTTTTGGCACCCAGATTGTATTCTGAAACTGCTTAATAATTAAAACCCTCGAATAACTGCACCGATTTTCCCTCATTGGGATTTTCTGGGGACATTAGTCCAAAAACAACGGTGTCACTTGTGTGCTTGTTTTGTTTCCTTCAGTTGATGATCTGTAATGTGTTGAGCATGTACTTGTATTTATTTTTAGTATTTACATGGTAAATAGCTTGTTAATTAATTAGAACAAGTAGGAAGAAATAAATCATAAAGTACATGAAGGGTTTTTAACAGTTAGACTTAGAAATTCCAACATGGTATCAAAGGGTGGTTGTAGATCACAAGAGAACTTAGGACATCAGCCAAGCAGAGCAACAACAACAAAAAACAGCTGTCCCGAGTGACAAAAGCTGTTCCTAGCAGAAAAGTAGCAAGGAAGGGGTGACGCAGTGCCTGCGTCATCAAGTTCGAGCCAAGAAGAGGCAGCACAGAGGCTAAGGGAGGCAAAGACAGGCTCACACAGAGGCCAGGAGGGTTGACGCAGTTGGTTGAGTAAGCTAATTTTGCTGGTGCCGGGATTGCGTAGAGCTTAGGAGCTCTAACCTTTAGTTTTTCTGGGGTTTAGGAGGCTGTGGGTAAGTTGCAGAGTGGAGCTGGTGGGGTACTATAGTTAGAACAATACCTAACAGGGCAAGACCAAGGAGGAGGGAATTGCTGCCAAGGATTTCTAGCCAAGAAATCCAGATCTGTGGTGCAGCTGCACTAGCGATCGGAGTGGGGGCATCTTGACATTGGCAGAAGGGTTTCCAGGAGGGAAATCGAGGCTCGGAGGGAGTCACACCGAAAACTTCCAGGAGGGAAGTAGAGGAGTAGCGAAATGGCAGTGCACGGAGTAAGAGACCAAGACAGGCTGGACGGAGCCTCAAACGTCATAGCCTGGAAGGCCAGAATCTTATCCGTCCTTGATAGAAATCGTGTCAAGCACTTCGCCTTGAAGACGATAGCAATCCCAATTGACTTGGCTAATAACGACAGGTACGAGGACGCAATGGCGAGGGCTAAGAGTATCATCCTTGATGGGGTCTGTTAGTGTCGGTCATGATGCCCTCCATCAGTGATCAAAAAGCTCTTTGCATATGCATAAGTAGGTGTCTCATCGAGGTCAGTTTTGCATTCCATTAGGCATGCCATAAAACTGATGAAGGAGCTGGTCCTTGTTCCCTTCTTGGCTTTGCTGGATCAGGTCATATCATTTAATGAGCTTGTGTTACGCTTGTTTTGTTTTGTCTTGAAGTCCCAAGTCTTAGGTCTAGGGTTTTGGTCAAAAATCACTGCAAGGTCATGAGTCAGAGGTCTAATAGTCCCCAGCAAGCCGGAAGGAGGTATGTAAATATGTTCCATTGATATTTTTCATCAGGTACAGCTCATTTATACCTTGGATTTAAAAACCCTGTTTTTAAACCCAAGGTCATGTGAAATTTGCAAAAAATAAGGAAAATCTTCAAAATTCTTCAAAATGCCGGCAATAACCCTGGTCTCCTCGCCAGAGTCCATCAGATGGTCAACCTGCAAAAAGAACGGAGTTAAAGCACTCAAAAGATCAAATTCAGGACAAAGTGAACTCAAAACAGTGTTAAAAGTGAATGTCAAAATAGAACATTAGAGAGTGGGTTTTGTAAATTAATTTTTTCAAATTGAACCTACAAGAGGTAAATTTCCCTCTAAACATCTTCATTATGCCTCTATGAGCTAGCAAAGAGGAGCAAGAGGGCGAAAATAGTGAAGGAGGTCGAATTGCAGTGAAATTGGAGAGTTTCTCTGGTGCGCGACCACTCGGGCAGGGTGCGCGACCACCTGGGCGGTGCGCGACCACTCGAGCCCTCCTCCGCAGTGCAAATTTTACACTGGCGCGACCACTCGAGCTGCGCGCGACCACTCCAACCCTGCGCGCGACCACTCGAGCTGTAACTTGCAGAACCGGCCCAAACTCACTCAAATTGCCTTGTGACTTGTAAATTGCTCGAGGTAGGCCTCTCAAATGTTTTGAATGTTGAAAATAAGGATGATGAGCTTGTGTTTGTGCATTTTTATCATCAAAATTATGAAGAGAAATAGGTTAAGTGATTGCTTGTTCTTGTAGGCAATTTTGCTAGAGTTATGTTTGATTTCAAGGTTTTTAATTCCTTTTTATTCCCTCCATTACTCCTATTAGATTTACACTTGTCATCATGTGTCTCAATTTCATCTCATTTGCAAAGAATGAATCTCAATTCCCCATTCCCTACACCTAAAACCCTAATCCCTCTCATATGCATCCCTAAACCCTAAACCCTCTATATAAATCTGTCCCAAAACCCTAATTCATTCCCCACAGCAATATCATTATAAAAATATGTAAAACCACAGCAAAGATCAAATAGTGATGTGAAAATGAAAGAGCAATTGCAATAATAAAACAAAAAGACAAAAAACAGAGAAAAAGATTACTATGTGTAGCCAAGTTATTGCAAAGACAAAAGAAACTTATTGCTGTGTATAGTCCTCATAAAAACAGTGAAAAGGAGGCTGTTATTCATAACAAAAACAAAGTAAATACAGCTGTACCTATTTGTTAAAGGACAGGTTGCCTTGAAATACTGTTTGTAAAGGAAGATTGCTGTGTTTTCAGACCCAAACCTATGTATTTTTTTTTCTTCTATTCCCCTAGATGCAATACATCTCCTGTATTACATGCTACCCCTTACCCCCTGTTGAAAAATGTATTGTCCTTTCCCTTGGTGACCTTATTACATGTCTTCCCTAATAAAGATATTTCTTTGTAAATGATTTCCCGATGATGAGAGATGAGATAACATGTTTGACATTTTGTGAATTATTCCTTAAAAGTTCCCTGTTTTTATATATTTTCCCATTCCTTATGAAAAAGTCCCTCCCCTAACATTTCCCTCATGATTTTTTCCCCTTGAAAACAACATACTTCTCAGCATTTTGCAGGCAGGGCAGCAGTCAACTTTGTCTATTTTCTCCACCTTGCTCAATAACACCATGTCAACCACTGAAACTAATGAGCAAGGTGATGACCGGTCTTCTTCTACGGAGGTTGAGGCACAACAGAGGCCTCGTAGGGGTGGCAAAGGTGGTCATCATAGGAGAGAAGAGCCCACATCTTTAGCAGAATTACAGGCTTGCCCATTGGCAGTGACTTGTTTCCAGTACATGTCATGTTTCCAGTTTTGCGAGAGGCTTGCCCAGATTCAGCACCACAGGGAGTTGGCCCGACTATTTGTTTTGCGCCTTCATGATGGGCAGGTTACTCTTGCAGGGGTGAATTTTGTGTTTTCTCCTGAGATGATTTCAGAGGCTACCGGGATACCCAATGTGGGTGAGGTGTGGCCAAAGCGCAAATGGCTGGATTTTGCTTATTTTGAGCCATATGTCAGGCCAGCATTCGTACATCACTTGTCAGGGAACTTTCCTTTCAGATTCCTCCGAGAGGAGTATGCTCCGATCATGCGGCTTATCATGCATTACTTTACATGTGAGGGAAGGTTTTCACGAGTCTTTGCTTGTCACATTCGCCTGTTGATGCACTTTACCCGAGTGAGGATGATGAACATCCCGGTTTACTTCTTCCATGATATTCAGAGGATGGTGTCCGTGTTTCAGAGGCAGTCCCCAACTCAGCAATACAGGAGTTTGTGCCATCATGGTCTCATTCAGCTCATTGTTTCCCATCAGTTGAGTCAGCAGGGCATTCCATGGGCAGACTTCATTTCTCATGAGGTTTTTACAGTGCCACCACAGCCACAGCCAAAACCAGAGGTCATTCATGAGGCGGGAGGTCCATCACACCAGCCCGAGATTATTGTTCCGAGACATGTGGCTTCTTCACCTCGGGTCACCTATCAGAGAGGTCCTAGGACCTTATTTGCAGCAGCTCGACGAGTATTTTCTCCACAGCAGGTGGAAGGGGTCTCGTCATCTTCTTCAGATCAGCGAGTGTTATCTCCACACTAGGTGGAAGGGGCCTCGCATTCTTCATCAACAGAGGCAGTACGGGAGGGCAAGCAGCCCATGATTGAGGATGAGAGAGCTGGTGATACACATGATGATTTCATTGGTCGTGATGCCCGCTCTCCTTCTTCAGATTTTTATGAGATTATCAGGCAGAGAGAGGAGGAGAACCTCGTGTTGCAGCAAAAGCTCCAAATGGCTCAATGGACTATCACTTATCTAGAACAGCGCACCAAACAATTAGAAGAAGAAAAAGAACTTGATGAGCTATGGAGGATCCGCAGTGATCGAACTTTGAACCGTAGGAGGCCCGGTGACCCATTGCCTGCTGACCGGGAGTCCATGCTTATCCGTGTGAATGCACACTTGGAGAGACTGTTGGAGAAAGCCAACCAAGACAAGAGGCTGCTACGGAACATGAAAAATCATTATTGGGCGAGAATGCATGTTTGCAAAACAAAGATGAAGGTACTCCAAAGGAAGTTGTCCGAGGCCCGCAAGAGGAGGAAGAAGACCAACCCGCTCCGTATCTTGGCTGAGGCCTCTCTTACTTACCATGATACTCATTAGCCTCCTCCTGGCAGCAAACTCAAGAAATTTTGAGAGTTTTGAGGCATTTTTGGCATTTTTGAGAATTTTACAGGTTTTAGCCATTGGAGTGGTCTCACCCCGCGCTCGACCACTCGGGGGGACAGCTCAGAATGAGAAAAGCTTTGCATTTTTGGAATTGTCATACAAAAATACACTTGCCTATGCATGGGGTCAAATTTTTATGGAGATTTGGGCCTCCAAAAGCTCAAAATACATGCAAATTTTGACTTTCTGCCCCTTTTTTGAGTTGCAGAAAGCTGTCTTGGGAGAAATGACTTTTGAGGGGTCAAATCAACTCCAAATTCAGAAATTCCAGTGGGGTTGGAAAGTAGACTCATAGACCTTTCCAACAAGCTATCTTGCACCTGATTTGGACACCAGGAAGGCCCTCAAACACAGCTGCCAATGTGCGTGACCACTCCAAGGGAGGGGCACGACCACTCAGGGAAATTTCACCATTTTGACTATTTCGAACTGCAAAACACTGTTTTTACTTTGGTTGACTCTTAATGCATGTAAATGATGGATTGTTGGGTAATTTTCATGGCACATGGATACATTTACTCTCCTTTAACACTTCTAGAAGTTTCCTTGATGTAAATAGTGAATATTAAATGCATGGATGGGTTACCTAAGTTTTAGAGGCAAGTTGTTTTGACTGCCTATTATCTAGTGCTCAGTTTAGAATTAGTTGAAACAACCCCTAGGAAGCTGAGCTCGACCCCTAGAGGTGGGGAAAGGAGTTAGATCATCTATATTATGCCTTCTCTTGCTCATTTTCATGGTTGTACTCTTGAGGGAGAAGCTCTATTGTATATTTTACTTGTATCTCTGCAATTTGAGGAAAAGGAAGGCCAGGGTTTTGCAGACATCATTGTGGATTCTTGTGGATTATTGTGTTGATGGTGTGTTTCCTACTTGTCATTGTAAGTGTGTTTATGTGTTCCATCTCTTATTCTATTGCTGCTAATTAAACAAAAGAAGTGATAAAGTTTGAATTCATGCATGCCATGCTCAGCTTTCAATTTTGTTTAATATTTATGTTTTCCACTGTCTAAAGAGGATTCAAAGTCATTGTTTGCCCTCTTTAGCTCCCTCTCTTTCTTCCTTGATCATCCATCTCAGCTTAAGGCATCAGCACAAACTCCTTCCTTGCCCCAAAGACCCACTTGCAAAAACTGAGCTCAATCCCCGCACCCTGAATTGCACTCCCTCCAATTGCCACCAAAAACCCCAAAAACTTTAAATCAACCTTCCTAATCAGTTTACTAGCCTAATATCAGTGTTAACTTGTTGGTCATCTCACCCCATTGAAAATTTGCCGAGATAGACCGGAGAGAGCCTTCTCATACCCCGTAGGGCTAGCTACGAGGTGAAATGGTTTGATGTTGCCTTGAAGGTTTACCTTCCTCAGCCTAGGGTGAAATCTCAAGCGCTAACAGGGTCAAGGACCATATAGTACCACATATTGCTGAGAAGAACACGGTAGAGGAGATGTGGGAGGCCCTGACAAAGTTGTATTAGCATACTTCCGTGCAGAGAAAGATGCTTCTTGAAAATCAGCTGTGGTCATACCAGATGTAGAAGGGAGAACAGATCGACACCTTCCTCGGTCGATTAAAGGAGATCCGGGATCAACTGACTTCCATAGGGGCCACACCGGATCCAGAATTGATGGTGAGAACAGCCCTGAATGCAGTCTCAGAAGACTGGGAGGTGTTTGTCCATAACATATTGGGCAAGGTGACCCTTCCAGATTGGGAGGAACTATGGGCGGCTCTTCACCAAGAAGAGATCAGGAGGCTGACCAAGACGGGAAGCAACGACAAGGGGATCATAATCAAGGAGGAGGAGGAGGTGGATGCTGCCCTAACATCTGAGGGAAAGCAAGAAAAGCGGAAGAAGAAGGACCTCTCCAAGGTCAAATGCTTCCACTGTGGGGAGCTGGGTCATTATGTGACCCAGTGTCTGAGGAAGAAGAGCAAGGGAGAGGCCTTTGAGACCAAGGCTGCGCCAGCAAGGGCAGAAAAGGAAGTGGAGACAGATGAGGACTGTGCCATGAGCGCTCACACGCCACTTGAATGGAAGTGGGGAGACATCAAGCTATATTCAGATGAACTACAGGCGATGATGGGCAGGATCCTCGAGGTACCCAGCCTCTTGGATTATACCTTGCTACGGGAGCCTCGATGAGGAGTAGCAGCACTGGTGGATGTCAGTAGAGACAGATGCAGCTAGAGCGAAAGAGGGAGCTATAGTGCAGGATTCCCAGGAGAGCGTGAGGCAGCAGTGCGATAAGCACAGGAGTGTTGCACCAATGCAGGATGGCACAGAGAGGTGTGCAACAGTGCGAGATGCATGGAGTAGTGCCAGTGGCAGAGAGGTCAGAGAGGGAGCACTTGTCAGCGACAGAGGGAGTGTCAACATCGTGGGTGTCTCTAGCCTGATAGAGATGTCAGAGTTGGGAGATCAGTTACTTCTCAAGAACTGAGTTGCAGTGCAGCAGTTAGCAGTGGCAGTACTATGGGTAGCACGATGCAACAATATGAGAGGGAGCTGCTGTACGGATGCAGCAGTGGCAGTGGCAGGGCCATGTGTAGCAGTGCAGATGATGGGCAGGAGGCCTAACATCAGCACAGGGACCAATGCCGGATGATCAGGTTGATACTCAGTGAGGAGTATTACTAGAGCACTGTCCACGCTAAGAGGAAGTGTTGATTTGAGGTATCATTGGATGTACTCTAGCCACGAAAATTGGTGGAGAGGCTAAGGCACATGAGATCTCCAATACCCAAAAAGGGTTTGGGGAGATTCTAAACAGTTTGGGAAATATTAAAATAATTAAAATTTTTAATGGAGTCCCTAAGTCTAAACTTAGGGAAAATAAAATATTAATGTGACTTAATCTCGGCCATTGATTTGTCAACGAGAAAAGTATAAGAGTAGGCTTGAGGGTCACTTGGAGAAACACTGAGTTGATCAAGATTTCGACTTTTTGGGGCAGGGTTTGCTGAGGAAGTTGAGAGAGTGATCAGAGTTGCAGCTGAGGGGCAGTGAATATAGAAGCAGAGAGGCAGAGATAGTACCGGGAGGATTAGCGCAGTAGCCAGGAGAGAGGGACGCAGAACCAGCCAGAGGTTCACGCAGAGGCAGCCAGGAGCTGTGTAGTGCGTTAGAGAGCCAGCGTGGGTGACATAGAGGCTCTAAGGGCTGACGTAGTGCCTCCAGAGGTTGACGTAGGCCAAGCCAGAGTGACGTTGGGCAGACATTAGGCCAGAAAGGGCTAAACGTAGTCCCTAGAGGCTGACACTGGGGTTTTCGTGGGGCAGATTGAAGTTGAGGAGCTGCCAGAGTGTTTATCCGGGGTTTCAGCTGGAGCATCTGTCTTCGAAGGAGAGGTACTATTGCTGAGATTTTTCTTTGTTGGGTGAGCCGGTTTTGGCACCCTGATTGTACTCTGAAGCTGCTTAATAATTAAAACCCTCGGATAGTTGCACCGGTTTTCTTGCATTGGTTTTCTGGGGACATTATTCTAAAAACAATGGTGTCACTTGTGTGCTTGTTTTGTTTCCTTCAGTTGATGATCTGTAATGTGTTGAGCATGTACTTGTATTTATTTTCAGTATTTACATGGTAAATAGCTTGTTAATTAATCAGAACAAGTAGGCAGAAATAAATCATAAAGTACATGAAGGGTTTCTAACAATTAGACTTAGAAATTCCAACAATAGGAACTTGATCTGAGTTTTCTTCATCCTTCTGATAGTTTGGGGTCTGCCCCTTTTCCTCCTTGTAGGTTGAGGCTGAAACCCTCCCCAGAAAAGGAAATGGTTCCAAGTCCTTCCTAGTTTAATCAATTGGCTTTCTATTAAATGTTTTATTAGTGCCTTGTGATAAACAAAATGTGATGAAGGGTCAACCCTAGCCCTATACCTAGTAGCCATGTGCTTGAGGCTTTCCAACAAGTAGAAGCAGGGATTAATCCTAATCTGCCCATCTAAATGAGCCAAGAAGTAGAAATGATACAAATTGACTCTGTTATAACGACCCTCACAAGTAAAATATTGTTGGCAAAGCGACAGGGGGGCACACCATTTGTCTTGTAGCCAGCCCTTTTGAACTCCAACTTTCTAGTTCTTTGCTTTGTGCTCCTCTTTGAAGAAAGACAGAACATTTATGCCGGCTAGGATATGACTGTGAAAGACCCTTTCTCTGTCCATGGGCAAAGTTGTGGCTTTGACAACAGTGTGCTCTGTGACTTCAAATGCTAAACCACCAACCTCTACATGGCTACCATCGAACCCTACTGCAAATGATTGGGCTACCAAATCGTGATAATCGGAACACTGATAGAAGAACTGACTCCACCCTGCCTGCTGGAACAAATGTAGGAGATCAGGGTACACATCTAACAAGGTCTGGTGCTTTAGGCTCAGTTCGGTCTAGCATGCCTCCCTTTCCCATTCTAGCTAGCACTATCCATGAGATTCGATACTGTGTCTCTGCAGTGGAAATAGTTTGAATTGCCAAGTGAAAAATCGGATAATTTACCAATATAACCACTCACATGATATGAGGTGTAAGATACATTGAACACAATTACTTGTTATGTTAAAACTTAACATCACCCTTATTCATGATCACAAATCAGAGTTCGTTTGATACAGAGGAATTGATCACATGGCATTCTCAATAATTACATTAGTAAGCATGATTAAATTTGTTCTTTACCATTTCGATCATAACAGAGACACATGTGCCCAAAATACTGACACTAACATGGTCAGCACAATCAACATTCTAAATATTTAAAATGACTTAATCATTGACAATTGGTCTGTCGATAAAATTAAGAAAATAGTGCTATCCTCATTGTTAGTGATATTCACTTTCCCATTGTATTGGGTCCCAAAATGCTATTAGGAGTATTAACCTGTTTATTACAACCTTAAATGTTGACAATGCAACTGTCAGCATTTTATAAAAATTTAAAACATGAAGTTTGTTGTGACATCTTTGGCCAACACCTGTGCGCTGTTCTCTCTACCTCAGACATCAGGGAAGTGGATTTATGCTGACAATGCAATTGTCAACATTTTATAAAAATTTAAAACGTGAAGTTGGTTGTGACATCTTTGGCCAACACATGTGCCCTGTTCTCTCTACCTCAGACATTAGGGAAGTGGATTTCTAGGGAACCCCTTGGCGGTATATGGTTTCAAGTCGGGGAGGGGGGGTTATGAAATTCACAAGAATATGCCACGTGATCAAAGGTGGTAATATCAAAACAAGACTTCGGCCCCGCCCGCCCCCAACTATTAAAGCTCAGATGACCTTGGGGGTGCCGAAATGGAATATAAACTGTTGATTCCCAAGATCCAACATCTGCCATTGAAAACTGCGAGAAATTTAATGGTTGAATTAAAACAATAATTTTAATTTTAAACTTAAAATTTTATAAAAATATATTCGATGATATATTTTAATAAAATTAAAATCATTTAAAATTAAAATTATTATTATCATAACAAAATAACCCAACATCGCTAATTAAACCATTTTATCCATGATAATTCACATATGTATGATAATGTGGCCATGAATAATTGGTAAATTTCAAAATTTTCTTGTAACTTTTAATGGTGTCAAAATAAGTTACAACAGGACCTCTGGTTAAACATATGCTAATTTTCATTTAAAAACTAATTAATTAATTAACACAACTGAGGGTTAGACAACCTTGCAGATCCTTGGCCCGGGGGAAGCCTGCTTGCTCACCTATTTTTACTTGAAGTCGCTATAATGTTTGAGGTGTGCTTGTTTGCTTGTCTTGCTTGAGAAGTGACGACCCATACCCACTGAATAAATTCCAAGGTTGCTTGTGTACTCTATGAGTCAGTTATCTGGCAGGTGTTATGCGATGTGATGGGGTTTGAATTGAAGTTGGCAAAGTCCATTGATGATCATTATAAAGTGAAGTAGTGGAAATGATGCCCTCACCTGAAGAGTGAGGTGGTGGTGTAATAGGCGAAAACACCTCTTAACAGATGAAGGGACGCAATTGGACTGGGTGGTACAAAACGTTTAGGCAGTGTCCATTCCTTAGACTCGCGCTCGTAGATCGAGAAAAGGATGAACCGAAGAGCCAAATCAGGCTCTAGTAGTTGCAGGAAGAGGAGAGAAGGGGAAGCAAACACACAAAGATAGGAAAAAGAAAAGAGGCATGCATTGGATGCTTCGAGATTGGGAATGGTCGGTCTTAGCTGCCTCATATTCCCATGCTTTCTAATGTTTTTCCATCGAATTGATGGCCTATTCTCTGTGGCCACTACATTGAATGGTTTTATAACCATTGAGTTCTTGTGTAGGCCTGTGTGGTTTGTGTGATCTTAAGCGAGTGAATAGAGTACTAAGTGTTGGTTGTTGAGTTGGTGAAGCACTAGAACAGTGGACTCCATCTCTTGAATTCGTGTTCAACCCGTTGGTGTGAACCCTTTCCCTATGCAAGCATTTCCTCATACTTTGGATCGAGCTTGGGGGTGGTTAGCTGCAAGAAAGGTTACAGTGTGGCTGACCTATTGTTGGGTGGAGAGTGGAAGTCCCTCCTTCAGTTGCCAACCATTTCAAGCTATTCAGATAAGTATTCTTGGTTATGCATGTTAGATTATAGGCTATGATATGTCTTATTGTGCTTATGACTAATGATTAATCCCGTTTCATTTATGTAAGAATGCATGATTCATTATCTAATCATGGTTGACTAGCTAACTTGTATATCTATGGTGATTATGAGTTGCTTGAGTTATGTGGTTTTAGCCTTCTTAGTCATTTGCAGGTTGTCTGATATGTCCCTAACTGGTGATCTAAAATCACTTAGGACTAATCTGTGATTTCATAAGTTTCAGTTATCTTTATATCGTTATAAGTTTGGGCAACTCACTATTGTGACCATGTTTGTGGGTGATCTCATTAGTAGTTCAATCTATGTGCTATGTGTATGGATTAATTCTACCTTTAGAAGGGTGTTGAGATCTTTGTTTGATCTTAGTGAGGGCTTTGTTTTATATGCCTTCATGATCATGATAAGTTTATGGATCTATGTGTTGCTATTATCCTAATGGTTTACTGAGTTATTTACATGAATATACATGGTTGCTTGATATGCTTCAACTAACATGTTATGGTATGTGATTTCTATAATCTAACATGCTGTGAATATCATGGATGTTGGCTGTTTAAGATTGTTGTTTGTCTATCATGGCAAAGGGATAAGAATAATACAATGTATCATATATTAGTGGATTTGATAGTGTTGTTTGGGATCCATTATGTGGTTTGATACAATGTTGTGTATCTAAATTTAAGGAGTAGTATTAGCTATAGGTTAGCTTGTTGAAATGTTTGATAGCAGGCATGTTGATGGCTCCTTTGATTGTATTATGGCTATGTATAATATTTGGAATGTTCAGTGTTTAGATGAGGGTTTCAATTCTGTAAAATGGGTATTCTGAGCACTGCCCTGCTTCAAGGAGAACCTTGGCAACGATATGTGATTTCTATAATCTAAAATGTTGTGAATATCATGAATCTTTGACTATTTAAGATTGTTGTTTGTATATCCTGGAAAAGGGCTAAGAATAATGCAATTAATCATATATCGGTGGATCTGATAGTGTTGTTTGGGATCCATTATGTGGTTAGATACGATGTTGTGTATCTGAATTTACAGAGTAGTATTAGCTATAGGTTAGCTTGTTGAAATGTTTCAAGGAGAACCTTGGCAATGTCCCTTGAAGTTCTTAGAATCTCTAAGTTTTGAGAAAATCAATTTTGTGTCCGTATTTGGCCGGAGTTTAGTAGGGCCATGAATTTGGGTCAGATGCACTTTGTGTTTGGTGAATATATCTGGGAGTCCGGAAATCCGACCAGTCGTTCCTTGTGCATTTTTAGAAATGGGCTAGATAGACATTTCTTTGGATTTCCACGAAGAGTGCAGAGTATTCCCCGCTAGGGTAAATATTTGGGCAAGGCCAAAGTGAAGTGCAGAGTATCTAAGACGGGCCCTGCTGGGGTAAATATTTGCGCAAGGCTAGATTGAAGTGCAAAGTATCTAGGATAGACCTTGCTAGGGTAAATATTTGTGCAAGGCCAAATTGAAGTGCAGAGTATCTGGGATGGGACCCACTAGGTAAATATTTGCACATGGCTAGATTGAAGTGCAGAGTATCCGAGATGGGCCCCGTTGGGGTAAATATTTGCGCAGGGCCAGATTGAAGTGTAGAGTATCTGGGATGGGCCCCACATGGAGGATTATAGGCGCGAGGCCGGATAATCCATGGAAGTGGAATTGTAATTCAGGGACCGAGGGTTGTGTATTTATGATTTTTAGTTAGCACCCAAATTCTCGCTTGGCTTATGTATAATGAAGAATTGTGGAAATACATGGTGGGGTAGGCCTAGTGGGTCTCGTTGGTGTGCAATGAGGTGGCAGGCGCCATGATGGCTTGATGTGGCCATGTGGGTGCCACGTAGGACCACAAGCAACATGGCAGAGCCACGCATGGGTGCCACGTGGCAAGTTTTAACGTGATAAACTTTAAAAAGGCGCAACTTTCAATCTAGGAGTCAGACTGAGATAAAATTTATATCATCGTAAAGCTCTCGATGAGATGAACGTGATGGTGCTATTTATTTTGGGTTTTTGACAAAGTTGGAAAAATACGATTTACGTAACCTCATCTTCATAATTGAACTTGAGGGTCGGGTTAAGTCATAAATAACACCTTCCATAACCTGAGATAGTTCAAGGGGGCTAGAAGGGAGTGTTACAATATGCAAGAATTACTCCAACACTTCTTGCAAGGCAAGATGTCCCCTCCAGTTTTTTTTCACAATTCCACCTTACAATTTTATAACAAAACCCTAGGCTCCAATCTGGAAGGGATAAACCCTAGCCAAAGACCTCCAAGATGCTCGAAGATACTCCAAGAAGAGTAAGACACCCTAGTAGTTTGAGAGAGAGATAGATCACATGTGAAGACTCATAGAGAGTCTAGTGTACACTCTTTTGTAGATCACATTTCATCACAAGAGTGAATACACATGGGTTAATGAACATATATGAATTGAAAGACTACCTCCTCCCTCTATTTGTATGAGAGGTAAGGAAGACCAACAATATAATGTGGGCCCTAACCCTTATGAGCAATGTACAATGAGCACATATAGGTCAACACAAGTGAGACAATACAATCGAAAGTACATGTATAATGCTCCAAGGTGATTTCATGCATAATAATGGCTCCAAGGTGATGTAGTGATGCAGGACAAGTTCACATTCCGCCATCACAAGCGTCCACTAACTACATTGATCCTCATAAGCAGTGTACGCCATTGGGTCAGATACTTTTGCCAAAATATTGTTGAAGCCCCAAGCGTCCTTGAGCCATCTTCAATCCTTCAAACATGAATCTAAGTTACCTCATGCCAGCTAGGGGTTGATGCTCTTCTTCAAGTCTTAAAATGCTCCTCATTCTATGTAGGGTGCTCTCCAAATAAGTGCATCCTTGATGGGGTCCCAACGAAGGGTGTTCACCAAAATATTACGATAGCTACAATGCCCAAGGGAAGAACACTAAGCCAACATCCATCTAAGGTGAAGCATCCAATGAACAAGCTATATTGATTGTGCAAACCATCAAGGGCTATGTCTCATGTGCCAATCCATCTTGGACCATCTAGGGGCTAAACATACACCATGTACCTTAAATATCATGAAGCACCCCAACCATGGTGTAAACACTTTTTGAGTAACCCTAAAGGCTAACATATTCCAATAGAGATAAAACCTAAACAATGATAATAGGAAAATAAACAGGCAACAATGGGGCAGCTGCACACTGAACAGTGAATTGCACTTGCAAATCCAAAATAGAGGAGGAAGATGTCTTTGATAAACACTAAGTGCTAGTTCTTTGTATTGATAAAATGATATGAGATACATACGAGATGAAGAAAACCCCAATTTTTATCAGTGGAGTAGAACAAAGCCTAACTTAATTTAAGTCACTAATAAGGGCTATTAGGACTTTATTACTTGAAGTGGCATTTTTACAAATATAACATTGTGAATAATCCATGAGCATACTCATGAAATAGCTCATGTGCCCAGAGTTTAATATCTTTTAAATGTGTTGTGGTTAGGTACACAACATGCCTGCCTTCTTAAAAATGCTTTTCCTCAAAGTTGGAAGTTTTGTGAAGAAGGGCTAATAAAAATGTTGGAAAAACTGAAATGATGTGTTATTTCCCTAAGAAAAGTCTAAAATATGTGGTGTAGTGACTCAAAAATATAAAAGAAATGCCTTTGGATCCTTGTGCAACATCAGATTGCCCAATTGAGGTGATTAACAAGTGCCTAGAGGAATAACTTTGGATATACACAAGGGATAAGTACAAGAATTTGGTTAGGTGCGTACATCTTTCAAAATATTGGTATAGCACTACCTTCCATTCTTCTACGAAAATGACCCCCTTCAAGGAATTATATGGCTATTAGCCTAGCTCAACTAAGGGGTGGATCATTCCAACTATTAGAGTCTCTATGGACATCGACACTTTATTAGAGATGCGAAACACCCTTAGCATTCTCAAGGATAACATCTCTATGGCAACTAATCGTATGAAGCAACATTTTGATCAACACTGCTTGGAACAACTATATGTAGTTGGAGATAATGGTCTTTCATTGGTTGTAGTCATACAAACAAAGTTCCTTATTACAATAGGGTAAGCACAAGCTCTAACCTAGGTTCCATGGGCCATATAGAGTGTGGGCAAAGGTTTGGGAGGTTGCTTGTGCTCTAGAGATTCCTAATGAGGGGTGATTCCATTATGTTTTTCATGTCCCTTGTTCAAGGCGAAAGGTCCACAATGAAGTCATCACTCAGATAGAGATTCCCTCGATAAATGACCAAGGCAACTCATGTTGGACCTGTTACCCACCAAAATGGGTAACCCCATAGGAGGAAAATTTTCTTCTACATTTGACAACCAAATTGACATACAACCAACCCGCAACCCCAAAAAACCACTATTAGACAATAATATGCCATGTGCCTCTGCCATTTGCATCAACTATGTGCCTCTCACCATTTGACATTGACGTTTGGATGAGGGTGGGCTGCTATTCAAAAAGGATTTTGACCATTTTGCAATCAAGTGCTTATACTGTTTGTATTGGGAATTTAGTATGGATAACAGGGTGATCTGGAAGATTGACAAACCTTGACCATAATCTTGTTCTCTCACCTTACTAAGGGGTTAATCTTTGACCCTAGTCCGGTGGAGCCTCCCTTAAGGACCTTTGGGTTATAGGAGGGGAACTACTTGGAAAACCATGATTGAGATAACGTGTTCCATTTTCCCTATACCATACTTTTCCTTGCCATATTACAAGCCCCATATGTCACCTGCATTCGTCAGGAACAACTTGTCATTGGTTCTTAGGGATTCGACACTCATATGTTCACATACCTTGAATAGTGCTTGGAAACTTTGCCCTGGGAAGTTGATGCAACTAAAAGAAAATGAAAAGCATATCATGGCCACAATGAAACAAAAGAAAGAAAATCAAAATGCAAATTATGGTCGAGACATAACGATTAACATGTGGGCAAAAGCCTAGCATGAGCTCTACATCCCTCATATGGCCATCACTCGGTTCTTGAACTGTAATATCAGGGGTATCCCTCAAACACAAGCAAACTCCAACCAGAGATGGACTGGGAGGGTGTTTACCAGATATGTCACCTCTAAAAAGAGGACGAGATCTGGAGGCTACCTGGCCCTTTCCAGACTCTGTCTAAGAGTATAGGAGAAAAACACACAAGTGGTATAGTAGCCGGGAAGCTCAAAGAGATAAAAAGTAATAACAGTAGTGCAACATACAATAATGTATACATGGAATATAAGCAGATACTCGAGAAATGCAGAGAGAAATGCTAAGCCATTTTATTATATTGAGTAATGGAAAGAGTACAAGAGGTGATCAGAAAGATAGCACCTCGACTTGCACAAGGCAAGTGAAGAAATACACCCAGAATGGTAAGGGAATGGCCTCTCTCTGAACTGCGTCCAAGCTGTCGAAGAACTGCTGTGCTGCTGCTACTGCTGGAATCAAGTGAGGATTTGGGGCTGTTCCCCTCCTCAGAAAATGCTGAAACTCTGGAATCCACCTCTGCTCAATAAACCCAGAAAAGCCCAGAAAGCTTTTCTAAAATAGCTGACCCCGAAAATCACCCCCTTGAGGATCTACGTTATCCCTCAAGGCTCTGCGCTGCCCTTGAAGAGAATCCTCCAAAACTCTACCCGAGACTCTGCCAAAATCCTCCAATATGCAAGGGCTGATCCCTTGCTCAATCTCCAAGCTCAAATCCTCCACATAAACCCAATCTGGAGCTCCTACCAAAGAGACTGCGTCCTCCTCTCTCAAGACTGCGCAGTCATCAAGATGTTCAGTTCCTCCTCAACTCCAGAGATTACTCCTCTTGCAAAATACTTATGAAACTACCTTGCCCGAGCAGGCACTCGAAGTCCCCCGGGGCCCCCGGGGCTAAGGGTGAGATCTCCGAATGGAGACACTCGATGCACGAAATAGTGCTGCAGACAGGCTAAACAGCCAGCGTGCTCTAAGTCGAAGTGACTAGCTCAAGTGCAACATAATCCAATGCCCCAAATAAGGAGGCTCCTCTCTCCTTTATAGCGTTGGCCTCTCTCAAAACCCCAAGGACCACCTCCTCCAACGTAGCCTCTCTCTCGCCACGTGCTCCTTCTCCATCTACGCAGTCTCTCCAAGTGTCTACGTGGGCCCCCTTCTCTACGTGGTCCTTTGGCCCCCTTGGCTCCCCTTTTAAGTTATAACATTGTGCTACTAGGGAGTGACTTTATTCAAAAAGTGAGTTATGTCCCCCTTTCCTCACCTTTTTATTTATAAATAACTATAGAAGGCAAAATTGAGCAAAATCGAATATTCCAATTAGCCATGGCTAATTAGGAATATTACATGAACACATGATGCTCCATTACATCAAAAAGGAACCCTTGCATGTCCCAACCCCAAAGAGCGATAAACTGACTCATCTTAGACAGGTAATAAAACTACTACATCGTACAAAGCAAGATCTAAACCTCGAGCTATAAGCGGTAATACTAGGAATAACCAAGAAGTAAAAGGCACACAAGAGGGGTGGAAAAATTAGGTCGAGCTGATAACTCATGCATCCATGAATGTTCCCTCCTCACATCTATACACTTGGGATTTCTACACCCCCATCAACTGGTCCCTTTGACCATGGAACTTAAACATGAAGTCTACTTCCCTCTATTACCACATTATTATACACTAACACCTATTAATTGAGGAGTGTACTAGTGAAATGTCACTTCCCCTTAGGGAATGAAAGCACCTAATAGCCGTTGCAAGGACTTGGTCCTGATTTTGGAAGGGATCTTTGTTTGAAGTATTAATATAACCTTAACATTCAAGTTTGGTTCACCTAGATGCATTACTGGTCTCTACACTGATGGATGGTTGCTTTCACTAGAATCCATGTTTTTCTCAAGTGGGTCACTACAGCCAAGGCCTTGGGCACCCACTCCACTAGTACGTAGGCCCTTCAGAGAAGTACATGACCTAAGCAAATGCAACGTTGAGAGACTGGAGCCTCCTGACAACATTAGCATATGACATATGCCCTAGAGTACTTATGGGACCTAGGACATTGGTCAACTTTGACTTGGTTTTGAGGATTCTTCATGATGACACCACTAGGCCCAATATGCCCCCATGATGGCCTTGATGCAACCTAATTTGCAGGAGTTGATTCAGAGCCCAAATGAGGATGGTCTCCCATTGAGAGACTAGGGAGGGCTTGTTGCACTAGAGGGGAATCCCTAATGGTGGAGAGGAGGGCTATGGAGACCACTTCATGGCACCCCAACTGGAACTTGGGACCCCACAGGAGATATTGAGGTGAAGTTGAGGGCCATGCCTCAAATTTTGGATCATATAGGCATCTACACACATTTGGATACCTCAACACACTTTGGCATGGCATATTGATCCCAAATTAGGCATGACGTCAACAATTTAAGAGGCTACGACTCACACGTGTGGGTTAATGTGGCTTAATTTGTTGTTAGCTAATGGTTTGGCTTGTAACCCAAGGTCATTTATTATCAAACTTGATTTTAGGGGCTTCATTATGCGAAAATAGGAGAGCTAAATGTCATATAAGTAGAGGTTAGCCTCATTTCATTTTCATCATGAGTTATGATCTAATTCAGCCCTCTTAGAGAATTCAACTTAGCTAAATTGTATCTTGTATCTTGTGGAGATGTGATCTATTGAGGATTTTTGCTTATGGAGCTATTCTTTGGTATTGGAGATGTCATTTTTGAGCAATAAAGGATTTATTCTGTTGAGAAATTGGGAGGCTTGTGATTTAGATTAGGTTTCTCTTTCTTTGATAATTGCTTGTGAAGTTTGTCGACCTTTTATTAATCTTTATTATGTTCTTTCATCAAATATTTACCAAAAGCGTAAACATGAAGATCATAGGAAAACAATGAACACAAGATATAGGCTTCAAGCCAGGGCAAAACCACTCCAAGGGGAAATCCCAGAAAAATTCTCTGCTTTATAGAATTAGATCAAAGTGAGATATCCATGACCCAATACCAACCTTCTAGATGCCAAGTCAAACCCTCCTTCCTCACAACAAATTCATCAACAACAAGAGACCAACAACAAATCTTCAACAAAAGATGTGATGAGGCAGAACTTCTACGAATCTAAGCTCCTTTTTTCTTGTCAACTTTAGATGTCGGCCCTCATTCCTTCTGCGAAATTTTAGAGCAAACTGAGTGACTTTTTTGTGTCCTAATGAGCTCAGCCCACCCTCTATTTATACTGTGTAGAGGGGTTCGAATAAACATGACCTTTGGCATAGGGCCGACTTGACAGGGAGGGCGATTAAGCATCTAGAGGCAATTCTGACTCAAATTACATATTTGAAAACTATTTTTCCAAGTTATAAATGAGCTTTTAAATTTGACCAATTTAAATAATAATGAGCATGAAGAACATGCTTCAATAAAATAATAATTTGAGTTGAGCATGAAACCCGTGCTTGAAAAATATTTTTTTTTTCTTCCTTTTCTTCTTTTTTCTTTTTATATAAAATATACAATGACATAAATAATTATGAAGATCGAACCTAGTTACATTTTTCAACACTCTCTCTTAACTAGGGAGGTGTTCGTAATTCCATAATCGGTACAAGGGTACTCTCAAATTGAAATATTCTCATAAGAAGAGTCAGTTTGATAAGCTATCTTTAGGTATCAACATCATAATCAACATTGTCAAATAGCAACATAGCAAGGTCTTGACTAACAAGCTCGAACTCTCCACAAGATTAGAGCACAATGTTGGGAGGCATACATATGGACACCACCATAGCCTCTTAAGGCACATACCCTATCTGGATGTTCACATGATATGTCCTTCCAGGACTATTCTTATCTTGGATTCCCAATCCTCAAAGAATATCGGTCCTCTTTGACCACTCTTATCTTTGATACCCAGTGAGATCCTCAAAGAGCGTCGGTCCACGGTACTACCTATCTTGGATTCCAATCCTCAAGGAGTACTAGTCCCAAATGCTTATCCAATCCTCCATTCTCCCTCCCAGTGCCTTCACTAGATCTACGATTGTTAGTCCTGGTCTATTGCATGACACATGGAGAATAAAGTGTCCATCATGACTCCCTCTCAGTCAAGAAGGAGATCCTTACTCCTCAAACATGAAGTAGATTTCTTACTCCCTTTCAATCAGGGAGACATCATCACAATCCTTAAATGGTCTCATACTTCTTCTTTTGTGGAGATATAGTTGAAGTTGCAGGGTTCCTTTCTCATGTTACATCATACCTATGCTTCGACCTTTCTAGATATAAATCATTTTATGAAGCGAAATTCTTTCATTCTCTATCTTCATGACAGGGCTTTTCTGGCTCCTTATAGTCACCATAACATATCAAACTTCAACCTTTCTAGATCTCGTCAATTATCAAACAACTTTATAATCAAATGATTCATCTGTTATCTTCAAGGAGCCAAGTTTTCCTCACAGTAGCTAGCACATGCCTTCTATTCTTCGTAACATAGTTCTGCCTCACAGTCTTCATGCTATACCATGTTCCTTCAAGCCTTTCATTTGCTTAGTCAAGCTTTAGATAGAACTTGCCTTGACCTGTAACCTTGGTTAGAAGACTTATGAAAGAACAAGGAGACAAAATGTAAAGACAATGGCATTAGTAATAATCAAGAAGGTATTCAATACTTATTTATGGAGGAAGGTTGACTCCCTTTTAATTTTGGACACTTGTCTTCACATCATGATATAATACCTGCCATTCTATGTTCCTTTTCCTTTCATATCGAAAACAATCAATTAGGGTTTCTATTTCTAGGGTTTCTTCCTTTTGTCCCATACTTTGCTAGGGTTTACAAACCCTAGAAACCAAGACCTATCATTTACACACTATAGAGTTCGACAACCACCCAAGAGAGTTAGTTGCAAAACCATGAATTCTTCAAAATATTGTTACATTAGAAATTGCAAACTCTATGCAAACCCTAGAACTTTCATAGTCATCAAGACTTATCATCCAAGCATTGCAAAGTGTTGCAAAACCCTAATGATACTTGTCATGAATTTCATATGATTACATGACCTAGTATATCATCAAGCTCTAGACCCTTTATTCTTCAAATGACCATTATGAGCTAGAGATCTTTGACACATATCATGAAATGCACACAAGAATTGTAGATGGCTCAGCAAGTTTCACCTTATCTCTTTTTTGCAAAGATCCGATTGTTTTTCGAGTGCCAATCATTCTTCAACACAGGTGCCTCAACTTTGAGCTGCTAGCTTTGTCTTGGTTTCATCAATTGACATGTATTGACTGCTTCTCAAATTCATCATGCAAAGATGAGCTTCATCAAACTCAAAATCTTGGTCTCTTTTTCAGAGTTTTGGTCTGCTTCATGGTGAAATCTATTCTTCTTCTCTCTCATAAAATCATTTTGAGATAGGGTGACTTTTAGACATTAGGTTGCCATCGAGAGTATATCACACCTGAGCCATTATTGTAATGTCGAGCACCTAATAGTATGTAAGATCGAGAGCCATGGTTATAGATGTGATGTCATTTTTATAGATGCAATACCACTGTTTATGAAATGAGTATACTGTAGAGTATAATTGAAGTCACTGTTATATCCAACATCATTGAGATGTGTGTGGATAGAGTGTGAGATATTAAAGGCATGTCTCCGAGATGCAAACCACAGAGGATGAGTCATTATGATAAGTGAGACTATTGTGTATAGGCATTTGATGTCATGACCACACATAGCGTTGCCATGCCAAGAGCGATGCCATATCATATACGCATCATAGAATGAGCCACTTAGAGCAAGCCACAGCTGATGCCACTGTGACAGTGAGTGATGCTACTGTTATGTGTTCCATTGTATATCGATGCAAAAGCTATGCGATTTATGCAATATAATAAATTGAACCCGAGAAACAAATGCGGGCCTCGAGCCATAGGAAGGATTATGTGAGCCACGGGAATATGATCCGAGCCATAAAAGCAATGCCACAATGTCAGAGCACGAGCCATAAAGGTATGTAATGAGCCATCAGCGAATCACGAAGTACGGGCCACAAAGTATAATGTGTGATGTCAATACAAAGACAAGTGTTGCCAATACACAGTTAAGCGATGCACAAAATTTCGAGTCATAGTAATTTTCATATAGATCCGAGTTGTTGTCATATATATTTCCACGTCACTATATATAAATGATGTCACTTCCCTTGTACATAAATGATATTACTGTAACATATTGAATCGTACGACAGAGTGTGTCATACTACAGAGTGATGCAGGCCATTATAATCACGTCGTTGGAATGCGATGCCATCTCAGAGGAATACAAGCCATATAAAATACGATCACTGTGGATAGAATAATGCAACGTGTAGATTGATGGCACTGTGCGATGAATGCAGAAAGATACCGCTATACTATGTATACAACGATCACTGTGTATAAAACGATGCCAACACTATGTAGAACAGTGTCACTATACACAAATATATTTAAGGCGAGATTCAGAGAGATTAGATACAGACCATTTGTAAGAAAGTGAGCCACTGATATCATAGAACATCAAATATGATCCTCAACGAATTCAAATTGAACCACTTTGTAATTGCAAACTGTAGAGGACGAGCTACTGTTAAATCTGCGAGTCTCATAATTGTAAACGAGTCAACATTCAGTGTAATACATGACTTAAATAATATCGAGCCATAGAATGCAATCACAAATAAATGCGAGTTTTAGGGTAAAGCTAATGCAAGCTACTGAGCTTGTAATACGTGCCTATAATGCGAGCCCAAGACCTTAGAACAAATCCGAGTCTAGCTACAGGATGCCTCATGCTTTGATCCAAGTGCCAACAGAGTGATCTTCAGGCCTCCTTTTTCAAACCACCTTAGCTCTGATACCATGTTGAGAAATCGGGAGGCTTTCGATTTAGATTAGATTTCTCTTTCTTTAATAATTGCTTGTGAAGTTTGTTGGCCTTTTATAATCTTTATTATGCTCTTTCATCAAACAATTTGCAAAAATGTAAACACGAAGATCACAGGGAAACAATGAACACATGATATACGCTCCAAGCCAAGGCAAAACCCCTGCAAGGGGAAAACCCAGAAAAAATTTCTTCTTTATAGAATCGGATTAAAGTGAGATATCCAAGACCCATAACCAACCTTCTAGATGCCAAGTCAAACCCTCCTTCCTCACAACAAATTCATCAACAACAAGAGACCAACAACAAATCCTCAACAAAAGATGTGATGAGGTAGAACTTCATAGAACTTGCCCAAATCTATGCTCTTCTTTTCTTGTCAATTTTAGATGTCGGCCTCCTTCCTTCTGTAAAATTTTAGAGCAGATTGAGCGCATTGTGTGTGTCCAAATGAGCTCAACTCACCTTCTATTTATACTATCCAGAGGGGTTCGAATAGACATGACCTTTGGGGTAGGGCCGACTTGACAGGGAAGGCTGACTTGGCATCTAGAGGCAATTTTGACCCAAATTACATTTTTGAAAAATATTTTTCCAGGTTATAAATGAACCTTCAACTTTGACCAATACAAATAATAATGAGCATGAAGAACATGCTGCAATAAAATAATAATTTGATTTGAGTGTGAAACCCATGCTTGAAAAATCAAATTTCTTTTTCTTCATTTTTCTTTTTATATAAAATATACAATGACAAATAATTATGAAACCCAAACGTAATAGATTCATACATTCTATTTGGTAACTATACCTTGTATTTGATAAAATCTTCATATTTTTGTTGCTATTGTATGGAATGGTTAATTGTCTAGGTTTCTATGTGCTCATTATTGTTGAAAATTATTCCATGGAATCTTAGTAATTTTATTGTATGCATTACCCATTTATAGAATTTGTATGACAATCCCATGACTGAATCTCTCAACTTGCTCTCCTCATTGATTTTACTCCCTCACACAAATGATAGCTAGGGTTTGAAACCTAGGGTTTCATATTTCCCTTATTCCTTGGTAGGGTTTAGTTGTTTTCCCCTAAGTTAATTATCCCATAGACTCCATCACCCAAGGTCAAGGCACTGGCCTTAGTCACTTTGTTGATCAGCCTTAAATTCAACTTCAAAACACTATTTTCTTCCCTAAAATCTGACTTCAGCCTCTTAAGGGATTCAACACTTGGCTGTGAGGTATTTGCCTCAAAATCAACCTTTTCCCGTGGCTAATTTCTCCATTTTAGGGCTGACGTCCTTTGCCCTAGAAAAGCCCTAGTTTTCCCAAGGCTTAAACTTGAGGCTTATTGAAGGCTTCTTGTGCCATAAATTGAGAGTATACATCTATTGTAAGCCTTTTCTTGGCCTTGTGATCCTAGATAAGCTTGCTTATTCTCTAACCCTAGGTCATGTTGTGCCCTACCTAGGTCCTTGGAGAATGCACATTGCCCTAATTATGCTAGATGAGCCTTGTTATTAAGAGGGGCATCGTCCCTTCGCCTATTTTGTCACCTTTCCCCTTGGACTAGACATATCCTTTAGGTGACCTAATATAGGGAAACCTCCCTTGTGGTGAAAGTCCACTAAAGAGCAGGAGGAAGTGGCTGTGGTGAATCGGTGATAGTGGGTAACACCTCATATTGTTGTTCTTCGGTCGAGTTCTTGTCTTGTGAGCTACTCTCAGAAGACCTGTCAGATTTTGAGGCAACAAAACCTTGCGGGTATTTTGGAGGTAGGGGTGAGAAATCTTCATGAAAGAATTTTTGCATAACAGATCAAGTGGAAGGGATTACTAGAAGAGGAAGTAACATGGGCTGCAATGGTCTTGATGGACCCATGATTGCAACAAAAATAGGAAAACAATAATGATAACAAGAAAGTAAGAGAGAAGCAATGGAGGCACCTGCACATACATGTTAGGAAGATGTCCCCAGCGAACACCAAGAGTTGGATGTTTGTTTTGATGAAATAATATGGATTGAGAGTCCTTCTAGAGGAATCAACTAAGATTGTTAATCATGGAAACCTAGGACAATCACCCAAAGGAAGGAATCATGAGTCAGGAGTCAGGACACCATTTGTGGTTTTTGTCTAGAGGGTTGTCAGGCCTTGTTGCTGGACTTAATGATCATGATGGTTCTATTGCCTTTGTGGCATACCCTTGTGGGGGTAGACATGCCACTTTTGTGAGATTTTAACCTTGGTGGGGGCTAATTACTAATAGGGACTTGGTTAACCTCTCATGATTTTGATAAACTGATATGAGATACATGATTGAGAGGGAGAAAAACCCTATTTGTAACAATAGAATGGCAACAGCTCTAACTCAATGCTTAAGTCACTAATAAGAGTCATTATGCCCTTATTACATAAGTGAGCTTTCCAGAACTGTTTTCCAGCAACTGTGGACAGTAATTGTAATTTAGAATGATTTTACAAGAATATATATTGGAATCAGATTCTAGCTAAAAAATTGAACTTTATTTCATCAAGCCTGGCTCAATGTAGATGGCACATGTCGTGAGATTTTGTACAAGCCAGATATTTTGCACACATGGAATTTTTCAATTTTTAATACCCTCATGTTTTGATGCGTTTATCCAATTATTGGCCATCCCTGTTTTCTTCTGGTATTGCAGGTAATGATTATTTGGTTATGTTACAGCAGTGTATATTACACTATTGGCCTTATAGACTGCACTATTGATCTGCAAAAAATAAATTTTTATTTTTAGAACTTTCTTCTTTTCTGCTAACTACTCTCTGATTTGATGCTTTCCTTTATGATCTAGGCTTGGCACAAAGGGAACTTGTCGGGCTCTTGTGACGATGATGCCGATAGGGACTCCAAGAGTACCTTATAGAACTCCTGGAGAAGGATCATATCAGTGGATTGACATTTGGAATGCACTTGTACGGAATCATGCAATATTTTTATATAGTTATTATATGGTTTGAGTATGGCTGTTTAGCAATTGCTTGAAGTGTCAGTGGGTTAACATTTGAAATGCACTCGTAAAGAAGCCATGCAACATTTTTACGTAGTTATTTTTTGGTTTGAATATGGTTGTTTAACAATTGCTTGAAGTGTAGCGTAGGTATGTTCAATTTTCAAAAGTTCAGATTTGTTCTCTTGCAGTACAGGGAGCGCATCATTTATATAGCACAATACATAGATGAGGAATTCAGCAACCAGATATTGGCAACAATGCTTTACCTTGATAGTGTTGATTCATCAAAGGATATTAATTTGTATATTAATGGGCCAGGTGGTGATGTGAGTGCATTGCTAATCTAGTAAAATCTTTTGACAATTATCATTTTGCTTCCAAATATTATTCTTTTGTAGCTGATATTGAGAATTCCTTCATTTGATGTTGGTTCTGTTGAAATAAATATCAGTTGTAACTCACTGAGAATTAGGAGAAAAATTGACAAGCTAATGAAACCTGAGAATTATGTTTGCAGGTTACACCATGCATGGCAATGTATGATACCATGCAAAGCTTGAAAAGCCCAATTGGAACACTGTGCCTAGGCTATGCATTCAATCTTTCGGCATTTCTCCTTGCAGCTGGAGCAAAGGTAATAGAACATACTATGGAACAATTTGATGGAAAGAAACTAAGTAGTCTGATAATAAAATGTGACAACTTGTATGCCACTGTTTTTTTCGTCTTTTGTTTCAATCATGATTTTATTATGGAACAATTTAATGGAAAGAAACTAATTACTCTGATAATAAAACATGACCGCTTGGTGCCACTGATTTTTTTTTCTTCTTCTGTTTCAACTTCAATAATGTTTTGAATTTTGTCATATGAAGGGCAAGCGTGGAGCATCACCTTCTTCAAGAGTTGTATTGCAGTCTGTTGCTGGAGCAGCTCGTGGGCAGGTATTCTTTTGGATTTTTGTATTGGCTATAATCCATAATTAGGTCATAGGGTTTGCAAATTCTTGGTTACATGAAGATTTAATCAAATATAATTACATCTGAAGTTTTGTTTAACAGGCTGATGATATAGAAAATGAAGCAAAGGAACTTATTAGAACTAGAAACTATGTGTTTGAGCAGCTGGCACGGAATACAGGGCAGCCACTTGAAAAGGTTTGTCTCTTTCATTTCTGATTTCAATCACAGAACTTTGTTGCTGTATTTGTTTTCTACCAATCTAATTTCTAGTAAATATTTTTTTGTCTTGTTTTCCTACTTACTTTAACATTCATCACTCCACTATGGACATGTATGGGTTTCTCGTGTTGAAATTGGCAGCCAGGGAGAAATTCCCCTTCCTGCACCACCTATAGAGATCCTGCACTTGATTAAGATAAACAAATCTTAATTATGATTAAATTCATTTGGGGTTAAGAGAAAATTATTAAAGTCTTCATCAAGTCGGCTCCAATTCAAAGAGGGAAACATTAAGTTTCAAATTTGGTGAAGTTGGCTCAACTAAAGTCGTGATCCTTTGCATAAACCATCAACTATATATTGGTATCTAAGTTTGACAATTTGTCAAGGAAAACATCGATGATCTTCTAAGGCACAGATAAAACTCGGTTGTGTGGTGGATATTCAACCTCCTTCTGTGATGGACATTCGGCCTATCTCAGTGACTAAACTTGGGTCTATCTTTTGTGATTTGGACACATCCCTATGACATCCTCTATGGCTCACTTCTATTTTGTGGCTTGCTTCATATTTTAGTGACTCTTAAAACATTTATGTGGCTCGCTTATTATTTGCAATAGCTCACACTCTTTTACTGTGATTCGTATTCCTCTATAGCTCACTTTGATTTGTGACTCAGATCATGCATTTGTGGCTCGCTTTTGTGTAAGACCGCACACCTAAGTAACCGGATTCGTCCTATAGGCCCCACGAATCCCGAATCCATAGTGTCCGATGCGATTTTCTCCAGATTCGTGTCCAAAACCCATGACACGTCGTGTCCTTTTTTGACATGTCGAATCCGACTGCATGTCAAGATTTTCTCAGCATGTCACGTTTTTGGGAATCGTGTCCTGTTTTCCAGGACTCGCTAGGCTCAAAAAGTGACCTGTGCGGGTATGAAAAGGCCGCATTTGGTCATTACAGCCACGCATATTTTCATTTGGCAAGCATTTTGGCAGCTTCATGATCAAGTCTAGGCCCTAGTATTGATATGCTATTCATGGTAATGTTAAGTTCATAAAGTAAAAGGATGACATTACCATGAAATGACTCAGGATGTTTGAGAGTGGTTCCGGCCTCATTGGATTTCATATGGAGAAAGTAGAATTTTAGATTTCATTCAAAATCCAGCAGACTTATCAGTTTTTCAGGATTTTAGGATTGGGGGATTGCAATGTTTCCGTTGAATTTTGTCATTTATTAGGGTATGGAACTCATATTTAATCAAGAGCACCAAACCAGGAGCTTCTGAAAATGTCGCTCCCGCTCCCTTTTTCGCTCCCGCTCCTCGCTTTTGCTCCCGCTCCCAAGTAACATTGTTCCTGATGATATGGGTTTGGACACCAGTGTTGAGTTGGCATTGGCCAACATGGATCTCAATTATCCAGTGCTAGAGCCTGTTAGATTTGATGACTTAGAGGGGTCATCCTCCACACTAGCAGATGCAGAGGCGACTATGGATACAGGGGAGGAGGAGGATGCAGAGGAGAGCAGTGGGGACCATGATGATGAGGACATTGACGCTGATTCTGATGCTGATTGATGCCTTGAGGCTTGTATACCTGCAGTTGTTTTATATTTTCTATTTCTATTTGCCATTGGCATTGCACCAGCACTACCTATGTAACACATTTTGATTTGATGACTTAATGAGAAAACTACAGTTGTCAGTGTGTTTATCTTACTATCTTGTAGTTGTAAGTTGTCTTTCAGTTATGAATCATGATTTATGTGACCAGTACCACTGACATGTATTTGAATTTTGTATGTACTATGCATGCTAATAGCTATAGATGAAGATCTATGTTTGAAATCAATAAATTTGTATCATTAATTAAAATTTGTGTAAGAAATATCTAATTTTTAATATATATATATATATATATATATATATTTAATAAAATAATATATAACGAATCCTACGTGTCCTGTTCCGCGGGGTCAACGTGTCTGAATCCGACACCATGAATCCCGAATCCCCGTGTCAGGTGACTTAGCCGCACACCTATCTCTATGTAACTCATATGTATTGGCTCACGTCTGCTATACCTGTAGCTCGCTTTTGTGTAGTTCACTCTCTGAAGTCCACACTCTTATCTCTGTATGGATCATATGTATTGGGTCACATTTGATATACCTATGGCCTAAGTTGCATGATACGGGGAAACGGGTACATGTTTCTGAAACAGGTACGGGTACAAAATCTGACCCCCCCAGATTTTGGAAATGGGGAAATGCGATATATATATATATATATATATAAGGAAATTTAAGAAATATGTGCAATCATAAAGCATACATGATACATTATAAATTATAATTTATTACATTATGATTAAATTGTCCAATGTCAATGCATAAACTATAAGTCTCTAAATTTACATCACATTTACTCGTGAATGATCACATAATGAAAATAGAAATATCCAAAATCAGCCTTTATTATATAGTCAAATTTCAAAACCAGCCTTTATTTTATATATATGAGGCTGCAAGTACTATAAAGACCAAAGATTAATAGCCTTCAACCTTCATCCTCATCATCATAATCCTCATAAAAAATAGAAGCAGAAGCATGCTCAACAGTGGATGGTGGGGCTGAAGAAGATGATTGGCCAATTCCACTTCTAGGCTCCGGGTCCTCAATATTCAGGGCAACAAGAGATAGCTATGAATCAGGACTTTCTGGATCCACATCCCATTCTTTAGAAGGACCACTAGTATGTTCTGGACCCCTACGAGATGCAAGGTGAAGTTTGGTATTGTTTACAAAAAATACCATAATAAATATGAAAGAGTCAATAGTTATAAAAAGTACTAGAAACTAGAAAAGACAAGTAAATCTATTATCTACTGCTTGACCCTCTTGCCACGAGAAATTTCTAATTTCTTTTCTCGTGCTTGATTGGGAATCCCCTCCTGCATAGTCGAACGACCTTGGTGCTCTTAATTAAATACAAGTTCCATACCCTAGTACCCTAGGTGCTCTTGATATTGGGAGTCTCCCCTGCATTTTGGGCTTGGTGCTCTTGATTTAAATACAAGTTCTATACCCTAGTATGTGACAAAATCCAATGGAAACATTGCAATCCCCTCAATCTTGATCTAAAATTCTACTTTCTCTATATGAAATCCAATGAGGTCGAATCACTCTTGAACATCTCGAGTCATTTCATGGTAATGTTAAACATTTAAGTAAAAGGATGAAAGTGAATTGCATATCATCCTTTTGCTTTAAGAATTTAACATTACCATGAATTGCATATCCACACTAGGGCCATAGGCTTGAACATTAGGCTACCCCACTCAAAAAATTTTGTTTCCAATCTTCAATAGATCCTCTATCACTCCTGAATTGGCAAGGAGCGAAAATAAAAATAAAAACTATTTTTTTTTTTGAAAAAATGTTCACTTTATCACTGAAACGTGGCCATACGATTTGGAAACGCGTTTCAAGCTGCACTGGGCCACGTTTCAGAATTGCGAAACGTGCCAGTACGACCTGATACGCATTTCCAAGCTATAACAAATGCGTTTCAATGTTTCTGTACTGTTTTTGGCCTGAAATGTCCTTTGACCCAACATTTCCTGCAACATAGCCTATGGCTAACATTTTTTGTACTCTGTAGCTCGCACGTCTTTGTGCATCGCATATATGGCTTGTTGACTTATTTCTGTGGCTTAAATTATTCATATGTCAGATTGTATTTTTCCCTGTGGATCACATTGTTTCTATGGCTCGATCTATAAAGATACCTGAGGATCGTGGCGCATGTTCTATGTCTCTATGCTTCACACATAACCTTGTGGCTCGCATCATTATTTTTGTGTCTCACATTTGATTCTATATTTTCTATAAGTGGCACAAAATTTCTTTATGGATCACGTATTTATTTTTTGTGGCTTACACTTTTTGCTATAACTTGCATTGCTAATCTTTGTGGCTCGTTGACATATTTCATAACTCACACGCCGATCTCTGCGCTCAATTATGTGGTACACTTATTCTTCACTGTGGTCTTTATGCCTCACAATGGCTTTGCTATGTTCTGGGCATCATTGCTATACTCTATATCATTGTGGCTTGAAAACTAACACAATGGAATCACTTCTCTGTTGTGGCATCACATTACTATGAGGCTTGACATTATATAATGATCTTGCTCAATTATGATCAAAATGACCTTATTCCCTTGATAACAGTGATACGTGATGATACATGTTGTATGATGACAGTGAGATATATGCTCATTAGAGACACGATACATGCGCCAATGACCCCGCGCTTATGATACATGCGACAATGACCATGCTATTATATGATGTCACTGGGATATATGATGATAGTAAACTTGATGTTAGTGACCTTGCTCTTATGATACATGATGATAATGACGATAGACATTGATATGGCAACAACTCTATAGAGATTAGATTTATTGGCCCTAGGAGGCTTGATGTGATTGTTTATTGTACTTCGTATCTTAGCGAAACATTTGATGAATATCTAATAGAAGAAGAATTTGGCTGGGTTTTCCCCCTTGTGGGGTTTTGCCTTGGTCTCTGACCTAAATCATGGTGTCTCTATTGTGTATGTTTTCTTCTGTTGTTCTTTACTGTTTCGCTGCATTGTTGATGTTATTGTTCTCTCTACATATTTGCTAATTGCGAATTATGCTATGGGGTGAATGTAATAAGTAGATGATGAAAAAATTTAAAATAGCAATTATCTTTAGCAGAGAACAATCTAGCCCTAAAAATTAACAACTCGATTTGATTTTTTCTATATACATATGCATGTATGTATAGAGAGAGATTGCTTTTAATTTTCTACAAATGAAATTATAACGTACGAATCATATTGCAAAGAAGAGTGGCAGATAAGCCTCCACCATGAGGCAATATTGGGGTGTATTAAAACCCTATCAAATCTATATCATCTATAACTCGTAATTTGAAAAATCTGTTCGTGGCCATTAAATGACATGATGACCAAAATGTAAGGCCCCAAAGGCCGAACCAAAGCAATAAATACTAGGTTAATAGTGGCAAATGAATTGCAAGCACATGTGTGAAGCACCATTATGGTAGAAGAAGGTGGATGCTCATTATCAATGTGCTTTAAGGATCAGCCCAAGATCTTTAGCAGGTGCATTTTGGAATCAAGGGTTCACATCTCGCATTTGTGTCTTGCAACAATTACTTTAAAGTTGAAATGGTTAATGAAATACATGAAATCCATTGATTAATAGGTTGGTTCTAGGGCTTATCATGACAACCTTGTGTCTAACTTCTTCTTCTCTCCTTGATTGCTCATCCTACCTCATGTCAACGTGGTTGTCCCATTCCTTGTTGGGATTGTGGTGATCGGGTGGGAAAATAGTTGGAAGGGCCTTGCTCATAATACATGGGGCTGCCTCAAAAAGGTTGCCAAAGGTGGCCAAGGTCCATTCCCACCATGTCATCTTGTGCGTGAATCTACAATAACAAATTTATAGTCATTGTTACTTAGTTCAACTAAGTTTTGTTTTGGCATCCTTGCTAAACAAAGAGCCATTCTTACATTTTCAAATACAAAACAATTTTTTGGTTCTTAACATATGTCTAGCATTATTGAAATTAGCAGTCTAATTGGTTTTCTCCAAGGATGGCAAATTTCCAAGTAAATGATTGGGTAGTGATGACCATAGAAGCACTCATCTCGGTTCTAGGTTTCCTTGGCCTTTTGGTAGAAACAAAGAAGGTGTTTGATGGTTCCTTCACTTATATAGAAAGCACATGCTAGATGGAAAAAACCTAGGTAAGCTAGGCATCAACCGACAAATTTTAAGTATATGATAAGGGTCAAGTGTGTTGTAAAATCGACAGTGGAAGCTATTAATCTTATTTTCCTTAACCTTAATATTTTCTTGTGAACTTATTAGATTTCTTGTGTTCTTTTAGTTAGATCTTTCATCAAACAAATATCAAGAACATAAACTGCAACAATAGAGGACACAAATATTAGGCTCTCAGCCAGGGCAAAACCCCTCCAAGGGGAAAACCTGAAAACTCTTCTCTTCTTAGAATCTGCTTCAAATGAGATACAAAGACCCAAACCCTAGACCAGTCCTTCTCCTAGTACCAAGTTAGCCCTTCCTCAAGTCCTTCCTTGATTCTGCACCAAACTGCTACACACTGCAACTTCAACTTTCCAACTTCGATACTGCTACTCAGCCTGCAACTTCGACCCAACAATTTCAAGTCTTGTAACTTCCAAGGAAACCCTAGATCAACCTCCTCTTGCGACCTTCCTAGAGGAAGACAACTCCTAAAGTCAACGAGGTCTAGACAGAGTATCCTTCCCTCTAGCTACAAGACGTTGCACTTCGTCTTACTGCAACGCGATCTTGCAATTTCGGCCTCCTTTTGTCGCTGCAGAAACCCTAGGACTTCGCACATGTGAGAGAGATAGAGCCCAAAAACAAGAAAATTTCATCCTTTCTTCTCTTCCTTAGATGAAATTTTAGGTGTTAACTAGACAAGCTCCACAAGAGCATTATGCTAGGAAGTTTTACGTGTGACACTACACTACCTCTACAACGTACATACCCCGTCCGAATGTCTAAAGGTATGTCCTTTTAGGACTATTCTTATCTTGGGTCTCCAATCCTGATTCCTCAAAGAATATCGGTCCTCTTCGACACTCTTCTCTTGGATACCTGTCCCATCCTCAAAGAATGTTGATACCTTTCCTTTCTTGGATGCTATATCTTCAAGGAAACCACAAATGCTTATCCAATCCTCCACCATTCTCTCTTCATCAATTGAAGAGGAGAATGCACATGTGATGTTCAACATCACTCCCTCTCAACCAGGGAGGACATCCCTATTCTCCCTTAATCTTGAGAATAGATCCTTGCTCCTCTTCAAGGAAACTCCTTTGCTCCCTCTCAAAACCACAGGAGATATAGACTTTCTTTCTATTTGGGAAGTCAACATTACTAGCCTTATAGCTTGTCTTCATAAGAGTACTAGCTACTTGATCTTCATAACTGCATGGCTCCCTTTCTTCTTTGCACCTCAAGCTTGCTTGCTTTCGTAGTATCATGGAGCCCATCTTCACTCTTAAATCTTGTGATAGGTTCCAGGGCATTCTTCTTGCTCATCACTTTCTTCTTTGATATGAAGGCATTGCATTCGGCCTTCCCAAACTTCGAGCTTGATCATGGCTACCTCATGAAAGGGATCTCTTTTGACCTTCAGATTATCTTCTTGCACTGCTACCTTCCAAGAGGAACACATCTTGACTTCATAGTTTCTAGGTATCAGATATTGAGCTTCCCTTAATACTTTTCATCCATCTAATTGAACTTGCCTCAACTGTTATCATGTATTCCTGCAACATTCTTCTAGGTAGAAAAAATAAAATGGTAACCAAATAACCAACAATTACAAAATATACTTTACCTCATCATGCTAACCTTCTTGTTCCATCAACATCCTCATAAACCACCTCCACTTGAAACTTCCTTAATGCATCAGAGGACCCAAGGATTGAACTTGATTACCAAATTACAACTTTTCTTCTGAAGACTATACTGGATGTTAATCATTATTTACATATTTATAGTGAAAGTCCTAATTTTCTAATCATCTTAAACTAAGTCAAATCCTATTCTTAAACTGAAGCATATTTTTATGATCAACATTCTTTCCATAAGATTCTATATGAATCTTATCCAAAGTTTTTATATCCAACATGCATTCCTATGCTTACATCTGATCATCTAGCTATTCATATATCTCATAAGGAGTCTGCATCCTGACCCATTGCACTCCTTCATCCCTTTACCCGTATTGACTCGACATTACATGGAATGCATACTAACCTTGTCATAGTGCTTTTCCCAAGAACCTTCCATAATGATGGTTCTTCATGATGATCCACTTAAGCAAGATTACTACTTCTAACATATTGTTAGATAATGCCTGGATGATCAATATGTAAAATGATCTATCTATCCATCTATCTAGATGATCTCTACAAAGCAAATTAATCATGTAAAATTCTAGACATGCTACTATCATATGCTTCTTTTTATGATGCCATGCAAAACATACTATCCTTAAAGAAAGATTAGTCTTCATAAAGAACCTGACAATTAGTGAACCTTCTTTATAGTAGTAAAGATCCTTCACTTCTTCCTTCTTTGCCTTCTTCTCAGGTTTACCCACTGCCTTGGCTACATGAGCTTCTCTCCTTTCCTTTCTCTTGTTGTTCTGCTTGTTTGGACAATACCTCTTAAATGTCCAAATTCATTGCATCCAAAACATTGCACTTTGGACATGTTTCTCTTCTTGGACTTACCAAACTTTCCCTTTTTCAGAGTCTTGACTCAGGCTAGAAAGGCTTGAGATTACTCATCTGATCCAGTATCATCCTTGACCTTGAACCTTGATTCTTCCAATATGCACTGCGCCCACAACTCATTAAGGGGAGTTGAATCCTTCTTGGAGTAGATGCTAGTTGCAAAGCTACTCCATTATGGTGGGAATGCATTTAGTACATAGATGGTTACTTCAAAATCAGTGATTGTTCCCCAAGTCCTTGCATATGGTCTCTTAGTTGAGAGACACTCATGAGAAATGACGCCACATCTTCATCCTTTGATTTCTTCATTCTATACAGCTGGTTCCTCAACAACATCTTTTGTCCTGTTGTATTTATAGAGTATAAATTCAGTAGCTTGTCATACATGGCCTTCGAAGTCTTCAAATTTGCAACAAATGGAACAAGATAATCCTTAATTGATTTAACTATGATATTTTGAGCCCTTACTTCCCCTTTCTTGTAATTTGTTAGTTCCTATGCCTTATCTTTCTCAGGTTCAATAATTTCCCTAGTAACATACTCCATTACTTCTTGTTCTGTGAGTATCAAGTCAATTCTTTTCTTCCATGCTAGATAGTTTGATGCCCCAACAAGCTTATTGCTCTCCTTGCAGAAAGATGAATTGAAGATTTAGGCATGATGTAATGATATGTTACTTACTTGAGATCAAGATTCTCCTTGATGATGTCTTCAACCTTCTTTGATGCCTTGAAGATTCTTGAAGAGTCTTCAACAAAAATAGCTTGCAAGATCCTTGATGCCTTCCAAATAGATCTTCTTCTTCTTCGAGGGAGATCAACAATCTTCTTGAAGTCTTCCTTTCTTAGATGCGAGCTTGATGCAGACTTGATCTCCTTGTAGAAACCCTCCTTCTAGGTTTTTCAATGAGTCTTCAATCCTTCTTGAAGTCTTCTTCTTCAGTCCTTTGAGAGTTTCCTTTTTCTTTCCACTTGACAAGTAATTCCTTCTAGTGTCCTTCAAAATTGCCTTCTTTGTTCACCTTAGCTCTGATACCATGTTGTAAAATCGATAGTGGCAACTATTACTCTTATTTTCCTTAACCTTAATATTTTCTTGTGAACTTATTAACTTTCTTATGTGCTTTATGTAATGACCAAAAGTCGTATACGCAACGGAAATATTTAAAATGCTTTGAAGACAAAAACATCCATCGTAGGATAGTAATTGTAAACTGTATATTGTATAAAGAATTGATGTAAGATGAGTACAAATGAGAATGAGGGTCCTGTGTATTTAGCGAGGTAAGTACTCTTTCACAAACAGGCATGTCTCTAAGACATGCCTTTTCATTATTAACTAACTAACCATTAGTTAATTTACTTATTATTTATTATTATATTTATATCAGTGTTGTGAAAATTGCAATAAAATGAAATAATCGCGATTTTTTCGCTGTTCCGATAATATCGCGATAACTATATGAAAATATCGCCGGATTTTTATTGAAATTATCGCGATAATTTCGATTTTATCGCGATAAAAACGGAAAAGATCGCGGGGCTTCGCGACAGCGAGGTTTTATAACGTGTTTTTGGTTTTTTGTTATGAATTCATTTGGACAGTCACGCGCGAAGGGCAGAGAAGAGCTGGAGACCAAACTGGAGAGGGTTTTTAGCTGAATCTAAGCGCTTAGAGGAGAAAATCAAGACGAGACCACCGATTTCTCCATAGAAACGGTATGTGGATTAATTTTTTTTGTTTTCATTGTTTGAAAACATTGTTTTTGTATGTTTTTCATTGTTTTTGGTTGGGTAACTTGGTATGGGCACCATTTTTATTTTGTTTTCATTGTTTTTAAAGATTTTTTGTATTTCTTCATTGTTTTTGGTTGGGTAACTTGGTATGACTATGGGAACCAATTTTTTTTTCTTTTCTGTTTTCATTGTTTTTAAATATTGTTTATGTATTTTTCATTGTTTTTGTCATTTGGTTGGGTAACTTGGGTTTGGAATGGTTGGGTAACTTGTGTTTGAAACTTTGAACTTCGGAATGGTTGTTTTAGGTTGGGTAACTTGGATTTTCAATGTACAATGTTAAAAATTAAAAATTAAAATACTAAATTGTAAATTTATTACTTGTAATTTTGTAAATGCTAAATTGTAATCCTTATTTTCCCAGAGGCTCACAACTGCACCAAAACACCATTCAAGAGTCAAGACTTCAAGTTTGCAACTTCAAAGTTCAAAAACAAACATGCCAAGGAAATTGGATCCTTTCTGGGAATATGGTGTACCTGATTCTCTGAATGATAGACTAAACTTGAGTTGCAAGTTGTGTGGCCACCCTATGTCCGGGGGGGTGTACAGGTTGAAGTTTCACCTTGCAAAAATCCCTGGAAAAGATGTGGGGTCTTGTACAAATACAAATCCTGAACTTATACAAAGAGCCATGAGAGCATTGGAAGAATTAGAGCAGACTAGAGAGGCCAAAGAAGAACTCAAAAGGCAACTAAAAAGGTCAGCTGAAGGAAGTGGGCCAAGTGGTACTGGTTCTACTGCAACATCAACCAATCCGGTAGCTGCCACATCATGTTTTGTTCCTCGAACCACACCTGGTTCACAACCATCTATCGGTTCAATGCTAAAAAGAACTGAGAAAGAACAAGCTGACAAGTTGCTAGCAAAATTTCTCCTCTGGAGTGATATTCCTTTCAGCATTGTAAGGAATAATCCATTTTTCCAACCTACTGTGATGCTATTGCCAGTGTTGGCCCAAGGTACAAAATCCCTTCTTATCATGATTTCAGAGGCTGAATTCTTCAAAATGAAAAGCGTGTCTGTACCCAAAGATTGGAGGAATTTAGGGCATCATGGGCACAAACAGGATGCACTATTATGTCAGATGGTTGGACTGACCAAAAGGGGAGAACCCTTATAAACTTCTTGGTTAGTTGTCCCAAGGGGACTATGTTTATCAAATCTGTTGATGCATCTGCACAAATCAAAGATGCAAAAATTTTATGTGATTTGCTGGATGTGTTTATTTTGGAGGTGGGTGAACAACATGTTGTCCAAGTCATAACGGATAATGCTGCAAATTATGTTGCTGCTGGTAGGATGCTTATGGACAGGCATCCTACTTTATTTTGGACACCTTGTGCTGCCCATTGTATTGATTTGATGTTAGAGGACATAGGGAAAATTCCCTTTGTCAAAGATATTGTTGACTCATCAAAAATTATATATATAATCATACATCTGTGCTTAGCTTGATGAGAAGATTCACCAACAACAAAGAGTTGGTGCGCCCCGCCATTACACGGTTTTCCACCAGTTTCATATCTCTTCAATCTCTCTTGAAATCTATGTGGGATATGAAGAGAATGTTTCTTTCAGAGGAGTGGCGTGCTTTGCCAATGAGCCGCAAACTAGAAGGAGAGGTTGTATGCAGACTAGTTTCATACCAGGAAGACTTCTTGGTGGGAGTGCAGGAGGTGTGCGCCGTTACTGAACCTTTGGTAAAGGTTCTTCGGTTGGTTGATGGTGAGAAGTCCACAATGGGCTATTTGTATGAGGCCATGGACAGGGCCAAAGAAACCATTCGGGCCTACTATGATGGTAGGGGAGATGATGGGTTTCAGAGACAACTCCTCCTATGGGGAGTGATTGATGAGTGATGGAACATCACACTCCATCGTCCCATTCATGCTGCTGGGCTTTTCCTGGACCCTGCGTTTTCTTACGCATGTGGGTTTGATTTTGATGTTGAGATCATGGATGAATTCTTATCCTGTGTCCAGGAGATGGTGCGATCTCTAGAACAACTTATATAGATCTCTAAACAAATTGAGACATATAGGATGGTAGGTGGCACATTTGGCTTTGAGATGGCTGTCACTGATAGGACGATTAAAATGCCAGGTATTTTTTAGTTTGTAACTTTGTTTCAAATTTCATTGTCTCTTCAAATTCCATTTTTTTCTTATGTTTATTTAAAATTTTATTTGTAATTTTGTTGTAGATGCATGGTGGAAAATGTATGGTGGCAAGGTACCCCTTCTGCAAAAGCTTGCCATTCGCATCCTCAGCCAAACATGTAGCTCCTCAGGATGTGAGCGCAACTGGAGTGTATTTGAAAAAATACATAACGAGAAGCGCAACAGGTTAACACTTAAACATTTAAAATATTGCAAATTTCCAAATAAATTTTTGAATTCATTAAACAATATTTTTTTTTATAATTATTAATTATTATTTCATGATCTTTGTACAGGTTGGAGTCCCAGCGACTTAATGACATGGTCTATGTCTACTACAGTCTTCGATTGTGGGTGAGGCAACTTGAGAGGACACCTGATGTGGATTCCATCTCATTGGATGGGATTGACACCACTGCTGCATGGAGGGTTGAGGCTGAGAGGCCTCTCATGGAGTCTGTTGATGATTGGTTCGTGGAGGATGTAGTGGAGGGGGAGGAGGAGCAGGAGGAGTTGGAGGAGGAGGAGGAACAAGAGGAGGAGGTGACACCACCTGCCCGAGCTACCACTGCCACCAGTAGAGGACGTGGTCTACCTCCTATAGCTCCTACTTCTAGTTCTTCAGCTTCTAGAGCACATCAGACTCCACTGCCATCTCCACCAGCATGGGCACCAGGAGCTACATCTAAAGGGAAAGGGAAAGCTGTGGCATTTTCCCGCAAGAGGGGCAGAGGAAATCAATAGGATTAGACTTTAGTTATTTTCTTCATTTTATTGTATATGACATTATGACACGATGAGATACATTGTCATATTTTTTGTTGATACTTTGAGGCTGAGTTGCGACTCAGGAGTCAGGACTTACTATTCAGGACATGTTTCAATGTTATGCGTGATTTTAGCACTAGAAATGATATTAAACATCTTATATATTAATTCTTTTATCATATTTATGTGTCAATGTATTTATTTTATGTTGTAGATGGTTTAGATATTAAAAAAATTGAGAAAAAATGAAAAAATGAAAAAATGAATTTTTTTGTACCAAATGGTTATTTCCCGATAATTTCCGATAATTTCCCGATAATTCCGATTTTTCCCTCGTGCCGATATTATCCCGATAACGATTAATGCAACATTGATTTATATTATTATGATTATTATTTATTATCTTTATTTATTTATTTTTACATAATTTATGTTCATAACATTGGCTTCTCCTTCAAAAAGCTTTGTCCTCAAATCTTGTTGATGAAAGGGCTTGAACTCTTTTCTGCTACGAATGTCTTTTGCTTGATATCTTTTTCTGCTACGAATGCCTTCTCATCTCAGAACAATAATCTTTGTCGATACAAGTTGATATGATCCTTGGACTGATATAAAATTGTCTTATTGAGAATGGATCAGACCATCCTAGATTAACCTTCTGTGGAATCTTCTGATCAATGGAACTTTGTAACAAATTGTTATCAGTAGATTGAATTGAGTTCACTTCAGTATTCTTTGTAACATAATTCTGTTGTTTATGTCTTGATTGATACAGATTTGTAGATTGATTAAGGTGTCTACTCTTGTGATTCGGATGCAGATAAGGAGTTTTTCTTGTTTGAACTTTCTTTAACGTTTTTATGACAGTTTCTTGATTCCCCTCAGCCATTGTTGTTGACTTAACTACAATATCTTTATTTGGGGTGTTCTCTGTTTGAAGAATAACCTCCGAGTACATTTTTACTTCAATAGGGTTTGGATTTGCCTGAATTGCAAGATTAGTGGTCTTGATCTCTGTTTCTTCAGTTTGGACTGCTACATCTGGAGATTTTGATGCTTCCTTTGTGACAAGTTCTTTGAACCTATTCGTCAATAACTTCTTTTCGTCCTTAAATTTTTTAATCTGTTTGAGAAGATTTTGATTATGATTTTTGAGACATAAACATTCTTAATTCTCTGAGTCAACTTTATTTTGGCCTTCACGCTTCTCGTCTTTTAAACATGATGTGTTCTACTAATGTTTGGTTAAGGCTCTTTAAACATAAATTTTCTTCTTCTTGTTCTAATAAACGCTCCTTGCATTCCTTCTTTGATGCTTTAACTTTCTTGACTTGTTCGAGTAGCTTTTCTTGGTGATCTCTGATGCGCGAAATTTCTTTGTCTTTGCTGCAGATGACTTCTTCAAACTCTTTTTGCTTCTTTGATATAGCTTTTTGGTTATCTTGAAACATCAAATCTAATATATCCTTAAGGTCTTCTAATGAAGATTTTATTGATTTTGATTTACTTGTTATGTCTCGAAACATGACCATCTTCCCTTCATAAGGAAACGTCAAAACTTGTTCCTTTATGTTGAACATGAATGTACCCAAATCCCTAAACTAGGGTTGACCGTCCTTACACATGAAATTGAGATATGTAGTCATAATGACCTATTGTCACTTGAAGATCACTAATTTTATACTCGTTTTGGTCAAAAATATTTTTCTTTACACCAATGCTTAGCTCTGGAATTAATAGTTGATTTGCCAAGTTGATGTTGATATAATTTTCATCATTGCTTGGGCTGATGACGACATTAACTTCTCTTCCTTGGATGCTTCCTTTTAGTGTATGCTTCCTTTTAATGTAATTATTCCGTGATCTGTAATTGAAAGACCATTATAGGAAAACCTTTCTTGCTTCGTCATTTTAGAATTGGGCTCCATCATTTTTTTTCAATGATTGATCCCATTTGTTTTGTCGAGATGACTTAAGGTATTATATTTAAAGTTCCTTTGGACTTTGTACTTCAGGCCTTCTTTAAAAGTGCCTTTTTAGTATATATATATATATATATATTTATTTATTTATTTTTATTTTTTATTTTTTATTTTGATTTTTTGATTATTATTATTATTATTTTTAATTCTTCAAAACTCTTTTAATCCAATTTCTGATTATCCTTAATATTTCAAAACTCCTTTGTATTCCTTTTATATAATCCTACTTACACTTTTTTTTCCTTTTGTACTTTAAAAATAATATTTAAATATTGTTTCAATTGGCTTCTTTTAAATATCTTATTGTCCTTTGTATTTATTTTTTAAATTTCATATAACTCTTTAAACTTTAATTCAGCTTCACTTTCACTTTAACGTAAACTCTTAACTGATGTTTTCTCCTTATGTAACCTTTTATAATAATACCTGCTTTGTACTTATATATATTTTCATTAATTTTATGACTTGAACTTTTCTTTAAATACCCCTTTATAATATAATACTTCTTTTTTTATATCTTTTATTTATAATATATTTTTTTTCTTTTTTCTTTTTGAAAAGTTACAACCCTAGTTAAATGTGGTTATTCACCTCTTTGGGGTATAATATAAAATATATGTTCACTTATGTACTTCTGACTTAGTTAATGTTCTCCACGTAAAAAGTAAAACTTACCATTCACATAAATAGATTTTGTATTTCTTTTACTTTGAAAATACCATGGGCAATTACCATGGGTTTTTAAAACCTCAGGTAATGTTCTCCACGTAAGAACTAAAACTTACCATTCACATAAAGAGATTTTGTATTCCTTTTGTTTTTCATTTACTTTTAAAATAGCATGGGCAATTACCATGGTTTTCTAAAACCTCGGTTAATGTTCTCCTCGTAAAATGTAAAACTTACCATTCATATAAAGAGAATTTGTATTCCTTTTGTTTTTCTTTTACTTTTAAAATAACATGGGCAATTAGCATGAGTTTCTATTATTATATATATTTTTTTTCCAAATTTTTTTTTCTCTAATATTTTTTTTTTAAAATCTATTGTTATAATTTTCAAACTTTTTTTTTTATAACTACTTGACATTCTTTCCTTTTTTTTGTTTTTAATATAAATTTAAATTAATTAAATAATTAATTATATTTTTTTTGTTAAGCTTGGCAGGACCATTCCATTTTCTATTAAACATAAGCAAGTTTACACCACATAGATTGACCAGGTGGCCTCAACTTGCCCCGAAGGGAAACCAAGTCTGTTAGCCACTTATCTGCATTGTAAGCCATCCAAAAACAATAAAGTCTTAATCTCTCTAGCCAAGCTAGATATGTCTCTGTTTCGTGTCCATACACTACATAACTATCTAAACTGATATTTGCAACACAAAAATTAAAAGCTATCCGCATAAAACAAAAATATGCATGGGTAAGAGTCTATTCCTTTTGTTCCTCTGAGGCAGATTCAACAGGTGTCGGATCCTTGGCAGATGCCCCTGGCATGTCATTCAGCTCCAGTATGCAAGGGATATGGCGGTCAATTCTATCCAACTTGATATCTTGTTTATGCAGCTGGAAGAGGATTTTATGCAAATCCTGCTTATAGCTCGACATTCCCTGGAGTGTCACTGCCATTCCCATGGAAATCTGTTCCATTGCCTTGCCTAATAAACTCTTCATTAACTAGTAAAGGTACAGAGTTTGCTTAAACTGCGTGATTCATCCTTGGGTGTTGCCTGGATCCGGGCTAAGGTCCTCCAATTGTCCATTTCTTCCTCTATCTTGCTACCTTGTTTTACTTCCTCCTCCCACTCTTCTAACAATTTCCGGATTCTTGCATTCGTCCCCTCACGGTAAGCCTTCGTCGCTTCAGTGATAAGGTGTTCTACCGACTTCCTGCCCTTGCGCGGTTCCGACGTGCTCGACTCCTTGTCTTTCCTAGGTGTCGGGCCTCTCCTGCCATGACCACGTCCCCTCGCAGCACGAGCCATGACCTGCTTGCCAGAGCACTGGTAACAACAATAGTTAGTTAAATTGAAACACATCATTGCAGTGATGCGCCACCCCCTGGTGGCTCTGTTCTGTGATGCGCATCCCCTGCTTCTCCTCTCTACTGGCTCTCACGGTCTCTGAGCTGGGGTGGTCCTGAGACAGCCTGCAATGGGGAGGTCCATGGACCAAACCCCCTGTCGCACCCTTTTTCCAATCCCTAGTACTAGCCTTTGCATGTAGGTCAGCCGACCCTTGCCTAAGCCATTCCCGCAGACCCCTCTTTGTTCTTACAGTTTGCTCGGAGTAGTTTAGGTTCCTTCCCCCCTCTGCCCAAGGATTAATGGCATTGCCCCTCAGTTCCACCCAATTGGGTTTCCACTCGGATTCTCTGGCCTTGCCATCGGTCTGATAGGAATTCTGGTTAACCCAACACTTGCTTTGCATGCAGCGGGAATGGCTGCGCCCCAAGCCTCCTACTAGCTGCTTCCCCCTGCCCCCTTCTACCATCTCCTGCCCCTCATACACTCTCTTGCCACAATCAACCTCCCCCCAAGCATTGTTTAAGGAGCGCGGTGCATCCAAACCCAGCAACATGCAATTGTCCCCCTGACGGTCATAGGCATTACCCGTCTGGCAAAGGGTATGGATACAAAACCAGGCAATTTCCTTCCCCATTGCCACCAACAGTTTTCTATCCCCTAGGCCCTCTTTCTATTTACCCTCCTCTCCCCCAGCAAAACCCCAACCATAACATAATTACAGTGGTGGAGCAGAGTCGAATTACATACCCGGGATCAACAGACGTTCATCGTCGAGCTTGGCATCTCTGGTTTCGACGTCTTCCCACACCACTGCGATACCACCTTTCTCCACAAGCTGACCCTCCAACATTGAACATCTGCTTCACTCGCCTGCCTATATGCCTTGCCTTACCTCCTATCCTGCCACCTTTCCCACCTCCCCAACATGCATTCATGCCAAGGGTCACTGCACCCCCTGCCTTGAGCATGTGGGGGGCGGTGGTACTAATTGCTAGGGTACCGATCATTACTACAACTAGCCTGTCCCAACTGTCGGCCCGCATCCCGATCGGGGTAAATAATTAATTATATTATAACTATATGTTATATATAATTATTCAAATGGTTTGTAGTACTATGTATAATTACAAACAAGTTTAGGAATAACTATTATTCGAATGGTTATTACTATGTAACTATATTGTTACGAATCGGCTCGAACAAAGGGCGGGGGACGTGATTGGTGGGTCAGGCGTTTGACGGGTCAGGCGTCAATTAATGAATTGGAATTGCAATGGACAGGGACATCATGGAGACAAGACTTCGCTCGGGACGTGTAGCGATTGAAGGATGGCATAAAAGGTAAGGGTGAACGCGACACCGTTTGAGGGAAGTGACAGCCGGTCGGGGTAAACGTGCGTGATGACAATGAGAACGTCGAGCCGTGGTTGATTCTAGAAGACGGTGTGCGTGTGATACAGAGTGCGGACGGTGTGGGCAGCAAATGGTGTGGACTAGTCAAGTGTAGAAAGTCACAGGGAAACAGAAGAAAAGCACAATAGTTGGTGGTGATGCCGGTGGCAGTGGTCAAGGAAGGCTTGGAATGTCGGTGGATAAGGTGATGGTTTATGGAGCGGATGTGGACAACGAGCAACGATGACCCCTGATAGTGTTGGACGACGACCTTAGAAATACCGAGGGCGGCAACCTGTGTAGGCGGTGGCTCGTTCGGCGGCAGACTGCAGATCTACGAGTGCCCGTTGCAACAAGACAATTCCGTGGTGTAGGGTCAACGATGGACGATGGTGTATATGGTAAGTTTAGTCTATCCCCCTTTTCTTTTTCAATTTTTTATTTTTAATCTATTTTTTTATATGTATATTTCTTGTTTTTTATAAATTTTGTTGAGTTTTTTTTTCTTTTAATATTAATTTTTTTCCTTTTTAATATATATATATATATATTTTAATAATCTCCTTATCTCTCTCTCTCTCTCTCTCTATATATATATATATATATATATATTTTAATGGTCAGAATCCTGACGACAAATTCGGTGGAATGGAGAATCTCCAAGACTGACGAACGCCTAATTCACGATGACAACAAGGTGGATGATAGGTAGATGGCCAAAGGCCGGATCAAACGTGGCTCTGATACCAATGTAACGACCAAAAGTCGTATACGCAACGAAAATATTTAAAATACTTCGAAGATAGAAACATCCATCGTAGGATAGTAATTGTAAATTGTATATTGTATAAAGAATTGATGTAAGATGAATACAAATGAGAATGAGGGTCCTATATATATAGCGAGGTAAGTACCCTTTCACAAACAGACATGTCTCTAAGACATGCCTTTTCATTATTAACTAACTAACCATTAGTTAATTTACTTATTATTTTTATTATATTTATATTTTTATGATTATTATTTATTATCTATTTTTATTTATTTTTACATAATTTATGTTCAAAACACTTTAAGTTGGATTTTTCATAAAACACATATCAAGAACATAAACTGCGACACTAGAGGACATAGATATTGGGCTCTTAGCGAGGGAAAAACCGCTCCAAGGGGAAAACCTGGAAACTCTTCTCTTCTTAGAATCTATTTCAAATGAGATACAAAGACCGAAATCCTAGATCAATCCTTCTCCTAGTACCAAGTCAACCCTTCCTCAAGTCCTTGCTTGATTATGCACCAAACTGCTACACATTGCAACTTCGACCTGCCAACTTCGATACTGCTACTCAACCTACAACTTCGACCCTACAATTTCAGTCTTGTAGCTTCCAAGGAAACCCTAGATCAACCTCCTCTCAAGACCTTCCTGGAGCAAAACAACTCCTAAGGTCAACAAGGTCTAGATAGAGTATCCTTCCCTCCAACTACAAGATGTTGCACTTCGTCTTACTGCAACTCGATCCTTCAATTTCAGCCTCCTTTTGCAACAACAAAAACCCATGAACTTTGCACGTGCGAGAGAGATAGAGCCCAAAAACAAGAAAATTTCATCCTTTCTTCTCTTCCTTGGCTTTCGCTCTCCTTCCTTCTCTTCCCAACTATAGATCAAACTTCTTGTGATATCAAACTTGTGGAGTGAGTGTCTCAAATGAGGTCGAACTGCTCCTTTATATAACCTTTTCAAGGGGTCAAATTCCCTCCTTTAGGCTGACTTGATGTTTCTAGGGCTGACTTGTACTTTGGAGCTTCCAGGACTTTCTATACTAAAAAATAATTCTTTTTACAAATATATTTTTGCTCGGAAGGGTCTTATAAACATGATGTTGACTCCTTTGACTCAAGACAATAAATTCTAAGACCTAACAAACCCTAGAAGCATGAAGAACATGCTTTTACCTAGAAGACCATCAATAATGAGCATGAAACCCATGCTTTAATAATAATAACTTTTCTAAGTATTAGGGGGTTTACGCAGTGCATTATATTAGATATCATTTTTGGAATTCAACTGCGTTAAGTAAGTCGTTCACGTATGACCATTTCCATGAGAGGTAGTCGTAACTAACTAATTTCTCAAGATCTTTTGAATAGTTCACTTAGCACTCATTGCATCAGGTGATTCTCATAGGGGTGAAGAAGTGGGATTGAAACTAGTTGTTAAATTGGCAACTAGGGCCAAACTCCATGTGGGTCAACTTATTTATGGCAGCTGATATTTTTATTGGATCCCTCTCGTCGAGAGGTGTAGGATTGATCCAAAGATCATCCGATTCCGATAAGTATTTATGGAGATATGAATTTATTTTGTTTATGTAATTATAGTCAAGCCGACCAGCTCTTATGTAGGCTCTAGAAGCCCAACCGACGTGTCTATTCATCATCCTCATTTTGGTATAAATAGATGAGGATTTGATATCATTTGCACACACGTATTCTTGAGGTGATCTCCTCTCCACGTCTGGGTTTTTGGAGAAGGAGAGAACCAAGAGTATACGCTGGCCTAGTATGATGCCCTAGCCGCAGTATGATGATCTAAGTAGCAAAGGGAGGCACTTATACGCAGTCTAAAGAAGCCCTAATCCGTTGACTAAAGGAGGCCCCAACCGCAGTAGAGAGAGGCCTAATCCACAGCAAGGAGGAGGGCCTAGTACGCAGTTAAGGGAGACATCTAAACGCAGCCTTAGAGAGGAGACCTAGCCGCTGTCATAATGAAGCTGTAGCTGCAGCCATAGCCGCAGTAAAGATATGCCCTAGTCGCAGGCTTATGAGGACACCTACACACAGAAAAGAGGAGACTTATAAGCAGCATAAATAAGCCTCTATACGTTGTCTCAAAAGGCTCAATCTGCAGATGAGAGGAGGGCCAATATAGGCCCTAAATGAAGGCCTGAAGCCGCTGTCTATTGACCCTATATGCAGCTAGAAAGAAACTCTTTATCTGCAGTCAGAAAGAGGATCTATACAGAGTCCTAGAGGAGACCTGTTTACACAGCAAGGAGATACATATGGGACCTTCCATCCGCTGTCTAAGAAAGCTCTAAAAGAGCCCTTGCCACAGGTCTGAAAGTCACCTAATCTATACGCTGTCTGGTCACAATCGAAGAGGTTTATATGCAGCAAGAAAAGGCACTCACACGCAGCAAAGGGGAGGCTTCTATACATAGCAATTGAGGGCACCTTAAGACACTGTAAGGAAAGACAGCTAAAAGTAATCATATCACAGCTTAGAGGATATGTCATTATGCCACATTGTTGTAGGTGACATCGTGACTCATTTGAGATCTGTTCTGGGCATGTTGACATTGTTCTTGAGGGGCAGAACTACAATGAAGAAATACCCTAACCAGTCACCACGTTATACATCAAGTGACTGTGTCTGGTGCAGACTCAAAGAGAAGGTAAATCAAGTCTGTCTAAGAAGATCTCTCAGTAGAAGATTGGAAGACATTGCTGTTCAAGGATAAAGATAGCTGGGTACTGTGTGTAGACCTTACTTACTGCTGGGCTAAGCCACAGGCCATAGCCAGCAACATAGATTGTGTTAAGGGTTGTGCAAATCAGTCTTGCAAGTATGGCAGTACTGAAACCTCAACTTGGATCATGACTGTATAAAGGATGAGAACTGAAGTTTGATGCACCAGCTCATATAGCAGCGACAGATAGTACTGCCGGAAAAGGACAGCATTCTGGAAGATGTAGCATGATTGGATGCAGCATAGTTGGATGCAGTTCGGTGATGGGATCACCTTAAAGAAATATGTCGTCACCTAAGTTTGGATCTGCAGTCCTTGTCATCAGATCTGCAACCTCATTATATCATCTTCATGATGAAGATCTCTTATCTTATCTTGTCAAGTCAAAGTTTTGACTTCTGATGTATATGTACTATCTCTCTCTCTGCTGAACTTTGAAGATAAAAGAAGATTTGATCAAAGGGTTTCCCCACACATTGTGGGGTTTGTCCCTGGCTTGCGCCACATCTTGTGTCCTCTTGTCTTGGCTTGTCTTCTGCATATTATATTTATGTTCTATCTGTAGTTTATCGTAATGCTGATGTGATTGCTAACTGTGAAAATTTAAAGAAATTGCTCTCACATAGAACATACCTAATCTTAACATGGTATCAGAGCTGAGGTGAAGACAATGCCCAAGCAAGAGTGAAATAGCAATCACCGAAGACAGTTGGGACAAGACAGAAGGATCAATGGGTTCCTCATAATTCACCGAGGGTGAATTCAAAGCAAAGAATGTTATCAGAATGGCGCAGCGGAAGATTTTGATGGTCCATCTTAAGATCACTTCATTGGGAAGTTCGGATCTAAGGGTGGAAGGAAAGGCGGATGCCTTGTTGAAATAAGTTCGGTCGTTATGCGAAGGAGTGTCCGAATGGCAGAGACACATCTCTTGATGAAGATAACAATCATTCCTGGGACATCTTCAATGATCAAAAGAATGACTGGTAATGCAGGTCATCAAGGAAATGGTCGACTCTTCCATGAAAGCAAGGAACCCCAAAATCTCTTTTATGTACCTGATCGAACCTGATGTCCATCTTGGAATGGAAGTCAAAGGTTACAGGGTGGCACTTATCGATGGAAAGGTACGTGTTTGAAAATAGATCTTTTAAAGATGTTTTTGAGTTCAGGGTTGTATCAAGTTGCAGGAAGTCCACTGGGGACCATGTCCATTGACTCAACACCGGAGGTCTGTGAGTCAGATGGTGACTAGGATGCCTGAATTCAAAAGGAAGCATGAAGGTACATGTCTGAAATGTACCAAAGGAAAATATTACAAGGGTACCATTCCCCTCATGCAGCAGGTTCACAGGTTTGGAACAACCCGAGGAGTTTGAGAATCATGATCAAGGAATCTCATGTATACAGGAGGAAGAAAGCCCTCTATGGCTTGAAGAAAAACACCTCAGGCATAATATGAGAGGATTGATAGCTGTCTAATGCAGCTGAGATTCACTAGGAGTGAAACCGATCCAAACCATTACTCGAAGGTTGTGGATGATAAACCTCTCGTATCGGCACCTATGTCTGACAGGTGCAGACCCTCTCATTTATAGGAGACAGAGGGAGTTGGATTCTGAATGTGGGAAGATAAGATGCAAGCTTGTGACTGCCTCGAGGATCTTAACTTTCAGAAGTTATATGGTAATGATGTCAGACCAGATTTGGGAAATGCCTCTGAGTTTCATAAACTCATTCGCGTTGATGTTCTTGGAGAACCTCCGTCCGGACATCTGTGTTGCAGTTAGCATAGTGAGCTCATATTTGGTTGAGCCTCACTTGATTGGTGCCAAGAATCTTCTAAGATATCTTCAGGGCACAATCTCTCATGAATTGAGATACACTGCCGGAAATATGAAACCACATGATTATTCGAATGATGAGTGGGCAGGAAGTATGGAGGATCACTAGAGCACTTCTCAGTGCTGTTTGGAATCTGCCTTGATATCCTGGATGAGCAGGAAGCAGAAGTCGGTGACTCTGAGCACCACCAAGGCAGAATACATTGCTGATAGTATGGCCTTCTGTGAGGCAGTCTGGTTGCTGAAGCTCTTCAGTGAGCTGTTTGTACACATGATGAATACCACTGTGAATCTCTGTGACAACCAGAGATGGGATTCGATTATTGAGGAATCCCGTATTTGACAATTGCTCCAGCAGATAGACATCAATTACTGCCTTATCTGGGATATGGTAAGTCGATGATCAAGGAGGCTCCATCACACTGAGATGATGTACAGGACAGAGCCCTGAGGAAAGATCAAATTTGTGATTTTCCCGAACGACTTGGAGTCGTCGAGAGACCTTTGTAAAAGGGTCCTGCATGCTGCATACATTGAGCTCTAGGAGCTTTGGGGGGCTTGCAGTTCTATTGGAGCAACATACGACCACAGGGTGACTCACCCTCCCCTGGTGGTGCGCACTGAAACAAGATGATTCGCTCTCTTGTGGGACAAGATGATTCGCTCTCTTGTGTAGCAGGATGATTAGTTCTCCTGTGAGGCCTGGATTGATGTGTTCTCCATGGCGATTGTAGCAGGATTGATGTGTTCTCCTGTGAGGCCTGGATTGATGTGTTCTCCATGGCGATTGTAGCAGGATTGATGTGTTCTCCTGTGAGGACAGGATTGATTAAGTTCTCCTATCGAGGCTTCCTACCCATGCAGTCTGGGACTCATGGGAAGTACCTCTCATATGATCAATGAGCAGGGAAATGAAGTTAGGGACCATAGTAATACCGATGGACGCATCGTTGTATCTACCGTACTCCCTACGCTAGGATGTCCTCCATTGATCTGGGATCAATGATACTGGTCTGGGACCAGTGGTAGGAGTTGTACATGCTATGACGCTGACTTCGGGTCGGCTGAGACTGGTCTGGGACCAGTGGTACATACTCCGAGACTGACTTCGTGTCAGTGCAGTACTGGTCTGGGACCAGTGAGAGTGGTACATACTATGACGCTGACTTCGGGTCGGTTGAGACTGGTCTGGGACCAGTGGTACACTCTCTGAGACTGCGATACTGGTCTGGGACCAGTGGTAGGAGTGGTACTTACTATGAAGCTGACTTCGGGTCAGTTGAGACTGGTCTGGGACTAGTGGTATGCACTCTGAGACTGACTTCAGGTCAGTGGAGAATGATATGACTCATTCTCGATCAATTCTTCTTCTTCATAGTTCAGCGGAGATGAGCAGAGCCAGCAGCGCTGAGCAAAGCAGAGCTAGCAGAGCCAGCAGCACTGAGCAGAGCAGAGCTAGCAGAGCCAGCAGCGCTGAGCAGAGCAGAGCCGAGCTAGCAGAGCTGAGCAGAGCAGAGCAAAGCCAGCAGAGCTGAGTAGAGCCAGCAGAGCTAGGCAGAGTAGTGCAAGGCACTAATGGCAGAGATAGTACAGTCGTACACATGGATCAGAGGATGGAGTTCTCCCTAGTTGAGAGGGAGTGTTAAATTGGCAACTAGGGCCAAACTCCATGTGGGTCAACTTATTTATGGCAGCTGATATTTTTATTGGATCCCTCTCGTCGAGAGGTGTAGGATTGATCCAAAGATCATCCGATTCCGATAAGTATTTATGGAGATATGAATTTATTTTGTTTATGTAATTATAGTCAAGGCGACCAGCTCTTATGTAGGCTCTAGAAGCCCAACCGACGTGTCTATTCATCATCCTCATTTTGGTATAAATAGATGAGGACTTGATATCATTTGCACACACGTATTCTTGAGGTGATCTCCTCTCCACGTCTGGGTTTTTGGAGAAGGAGAGAACCAAGAGTATACGCTGGCCTAGTATGATGCCCTAGCCGCAGTATGATGATCTAAGTAGCAAAGGGAGGCACTTATATGCAGTCTAAAGAAGCCCTAATCCGTTGACTAAAGGAGGCCCCAACCGCAGTAGAGAGAGGCCTAATCCACAGCAAGGAGGAGGGCCTAGTACGCAGTTAAGGGAGACATCTAAACGCAGCCTTAGAGAGGAGACCTAGCCGCTGTCATAATGAAGCTGTAGCTGCAGCCATAGCCGCAGTAAAGATATGCCCTAGTCGCAGGCTTATGAGGACACCTACACACAGAAAAGAGGAGACTTATAAGCAGCATAAATAAGCCTCTATACGTTGTCTCAAAAGGCTCAATCTGCAGATGAGAGGAGGGCCAATATAGGCCCTAAATGAAGGCCTGAAGCCGCTGTCTATTGACCCTATACGCAGCTAGAAAGAAACTCTTTATCCGCAGTCAGAAAGAGGATCTATACAGAGTCCTAGAGGAGACCTGTTTACGCAGCAAGGAGATACATATGGGACCTTCCATCCGCTGTCTAAGAAAGCTCTAAAAGAGCCCTTGCCACAGGTCTGAAAGTCACCTAATCTATACGCTGTCTGGTCACAATCCAAGAGGTTTATATGCAGCAAGAAAAGGCACTCACACGCAGCAAAGGGGAGGCTTCTATACATAGCAATTGAGGGTACCTTAAGACGCTGTAAGGAAAGACAGCTAAAAGTAATCATATCACAGCTTAGAGGATATGTCATTATGCCACATTGTTGTAGGTGACAGCGTGACTCATTTGAGATCTGTTCTGGGCATGTTGACATTGTTCTTGAGGGGCAGAACTACAATGAAGAAATACCCTAACCAGTCACCACGTTATACATCAAGTGACTGTGTCTGGTGCAGACTCAAAGAGAAGGTAAATCAAGTCTGTCTAAGAAGATCTCTCAGGAGAAGATTGGAAGACATTGCTGTTCAAGGATAAAGATAGCTGGGTACTGTGTGTAGACCTTACTTGCTGCTGGGCTAAGCCACAGGCCATAGCCAGCAGCATAGATTGTGTTAAGGGTTGCGCAAATCAGTCTTGCAAGTATGGCAGTACTGAAACCTCAACTTGGATCATGACTGTATAAAGGATGAGAACTGAAGTTTGATGCACCAGCTCATATAGCAGCGACAGCTAGTACTGCCGGAAAAGGACAGCATTCTGGAAGATGTAGCATGATTGGATGCAGCATGGTTGGATGCAGTACGGTGATGGGATCACCTTGAAGAAATATGTCGTCACCTAAGTTTAGATCTGCAGTCCTTGTCATCAGATCTGCAACCTCATTATATCATCTTCATGATGAAGATCTCTTCTCTTATCTTGTCAAGTCAAAGTTTTGACTTCTGATGTATATGTACTATCTCTCTCTCTGCTGAACTTTGAAGATAAAAGAAGATTTGATCAAAGGGTTTCCCCACACATTGTGGGGTTTGTCCCTGGCTTGCGCCACATCTTGTGTCCTCTTGTCTTGGCTTGTCTTCTGCATATTATATTTATGTTCTATCTGCAGTTTATCGTAATGCTGATGTGATTGCTAACTGTGAAAATTTAAAGAAATTGCTCTCACATAGAACATACCTAATCTTAACACTAGTGAAATGAATCACATAGTGTCAATCATCACTTCTGGGGCTTGAATCCAGTAACCAGGACTTCCCTGGAGGTCACCCATCCCAAATCACCTCTAGCTCAAGCGCGCTTAACTGTGGAGTTTTCCCCACAATCAAGCCCACTTAGCTTGCTACCCCATTTGCAAAACCTTAGCAAGTATTGTGCCTCATGAACCATTCAAGAAGAGATCCCTTCAATCTTTTTGAATTTAAGTATTAGGGGCTTTACGCAATGCATTATATTAGATATCATTTTTGGGATTCAACTGCGTTAAGTAAGTCATTCACGTATGACCATTTCCTTGAGAGGTAGTCGTAACTGATTAATTTCTCATGATATTTTGAATAGTTCACTTAGCACTCATTGCATCGGGTGATGCTCACAGGGGCGAAGCATAAGTTTTCTTTTATTTTCTTGTTTGTTACATAGGATACATATTGAAATGAGTACAACAATTATGAAGACCGAAACTAGTTACATTTTCAACAAAGTGCACATTGATTTTTTGGTTTAAAGGGATCTTCCCAAACAATGATAAAGAAATAGCTAGATCAAGAGCCTAGACTATAGTTTCCTCATGATGTTGAGCTTTGGTTCATTGTGGGGCTCGTTATCCCCAAACACGGAGGTACAGCTAGAGGATAGTTTCACTTGTAATTTTCATTACAATCAACAATTCCATGATGAGATCTATGGCGATCCATTGATAGATGCTAGAGATGTTCCTTGCATTGCTCCAACTGATCCTCATGTTGATATGTTTTTGATGGAGATTGTACCAAGTAGTGCTACTTATTATGCTCTTCCTCTCACACATGATGGTGTTTCCTTTTGAATGCATGTCATGGGGCATGGTGGTTATTGGTGTATTTTATGCTGACTCTTCTAAATTGTTGTCTCTTTCTAGGTTGTACTATGGTGTGTTCATAATTTACCTCTAGATAAGTGTGTTGCGCTATAAGTTGAGTTGTACTATTGGCAAGCTAGGTATGGTGTTCCATGTCATTTTCCCTAGCCATTTCTCACTCCTTATCATTTCATCACAATTTTCATGCATTTTCATGTGCCCATTTCTTGATTGACTTAACATATGTCATTGTAACAAGGTCCAAGATAAAGAAAGGAAAGTCCCATGTATGAAAAACATAATTAAAGCCGTAAAGAGATGAAAAAATGTTTTAGGTTGAAGTAGTTGAAGAAAAAGTCAAATTATAAATCTCGGGCCATGCCACCTTGCAATAAAGTCCAATTTCCCCAAGTGCCATGCTCAAAAAGGAAAATCAAAAGAAAGGTAACCAAGAAAAGAAAAGATAAAAACAAAAGGGAATAATAAAAGAAAGGGCATCAAGGAATGGTAACTCAATGCCAAGTGCTTCCTCTAAAGGCGTACATGTGGAACATGAAATAATAGCCTTGAGCTCTTGAAAGCCAGGGGGAAAACCTATTCGCTCATTCTAGATGACTATGGAGGTTAACGGTTGAAAGCACATTTCCCCTAGTACCACACTCATCACATCACCAATACCTAACTTATGGTTCTAGGAAATATAGCTTGTTTTAAAGGTTTTCGCCTATATTTAGGTTAATTATTTCCACACGATGGTCATGTTGATGCACAAACTAGCCAACCTAGCAAGTAGGATAAAGCTAGAGGGCACAACAACTCTTGGGACTAAGGCCCACTGTCACCACAAGTTATGTCCCCTTTTCTTCTCTGATTTTCACCCACTGGAGGAGTCCCAATATCCCTCCCTTGTGGTTAATGTGTTTATAATGGGATCCAAAGTGAGGCAAGATGGCTCATTCAATGGAAAGGTTCAGTTAAAGTGTGAGCTTTGGGAGAAGCTAGGATGACTTTCTACGAAAAACCCCTTGAGAGAAATACTATATGAGACCTAGGGTTGAGATACTTGATGAGATAAGAGTCCATCCAAGGTCAAGATGGTCAAGACAAGGTTTTGAATGATATGCTACTAAAGTTCTAACCTTCAAGAAATACTTAGGTTGAAGGGGAACTTCAAGGGTTCCCACTTGGTGTGATACTTAGGGCATCAAATAAATGAGATTCCATCGCTAGAATTTGTTCAAAATGTGAAGATGTCTAGAGGAGAGACTAAAGAACAATTTTATCCAGACATAATTCAAAACACTCTCCTAGAGGATTTTGCACCAAGCCCTAGATGGGCCTCCCTATCCTTAAATGGATGAAGAAAAGAGAGAGAAAGAGGTGAAGAAAGATTGATTGTTCAATAGGAAGGTGATCACCATGAATTTTAGACCAGCGCCTCTCAGTTGGGAGAAACAGAGTCAAGAATTACTTTGATTTGATAATTTTAGTCTTCAAGGAGACCTAATGTAGCTTCGCTAACCCTAGAGGAGGCAATATCACAACTAATGTAGGATTTTATACTTAGTTGACAATATTTGATGAAGTTTCAAGGATGCAAGATGCAATATTAACCGCTAGAAACATTCATTCATCATTATTTATGAGTAAGGCATGCAATAATTCCAATAATTTTAATGTTCTCACAACTTCACATTAACTAGGGCACATTAAAGATCATGAAATGACATTCCATACATTAGACATTAATCAATGTAAAATATAGCATCAAAAGGTACTTACAAGACAATGAGAATTTATCCATCCATGAACATTACAAAAAGAAGCTGCTCCAAGAAAGGATAGCGAATATTTCCAACTATCAAAATGCATCCAAACATCAAAATTTCATCCAAAGTCACAGGTCCAAGTTTCTCAAGAAGAGAGATCAAAGTCCAAGTGATGATGCCAATATAAAATGAGGCCTCTTTTATTTATATGAGGCACCTCAAGTTTGATTTAGCCTAATATATCCCCTAATAATATTTTAATGTACAAAATAACATGTCTTTGGTGACAATCCCACCAAATAGCTCATGAAGTGAAAGATAAGCCATCCAAAGCTAGCCGAAATGATAAAATAATGGGAAATAGGGCCATTGGAAGGCCTGAATGAGTCCTCAAAGTGCCATGATGAAGAGGAGGGCTCCATAAATGATGATCAAGAGGGTGGTGCCTTGATTCAAAGAAAACATCATGTGGTGCTCCCAAGTGGTTACGGGGCATAAAAAATGGTCTCATGGGTCTCCAAGTGGATCAATAACAAGTTGATACTCCATTAGTGAGGGCTAGAAAATGACACTTGCCCTCCCATGTCTCCTCAAAAGAGACAAAACCTCATCTGGGCCCTAGATCAACTGCCAAGTGTCGGGTGCAAATGTGGCACCAGCTGGGCAACGTGGTCCGAGTGCATCATTATCTCTGTATGGCTGGGGCACGAAGAAGCAATGTGTATGGTGTTGTAGAAGCCCATGGTGTGGCAATCAATGCTTTGCAATGGTGGAGGCCCATGGCTCTCAACGCTCACCTTACAAGGCCATTATGACGCTCTGGAGGGCTTGGATCTCGTATAGGGAGACCAAGTCCAAGATGAAGACCCACCTGCAATCCTATATAAGATCCAATGCGTCTCCTCACCTTCTAGTACAATTAATCATTAATGCAGTTGAGTAAATAAGCTTGCTAATCAAGGGCAGAAGTGGACACTTCATAGTGGCATGCCCTTCCAAATGGGCTTTGAAAATGTACAGGGGTTACCTTTCTCGACAAGAGAGGTTAATGAAAGACCCTATTAGGTGCTTTAAACCTCTAAGGGAGTGACATGTCCATGGTACATCCATCAAATGGCAGGTGTCATGTGAAATAATGATGGAACAAAGTGGGGGTAAGAGGGAAGACTCCAAACCACATACCATGGTACAAGGGTAGCTATGATGAGGAGGCCCATAACTTAGGTGTATGACTGTAGGAGGGAGTAATTGTGGTACATGATTTATCTCAACCTTTGTTTTCCACCATTTTTCATATGCCTTTTGTCTTTTATTGATTTTTCTTCTTTTACTGCTCGGGACTCCAAGGGATGAGAGCATGATGTGTATGATGTAGCAATGATTACCCCCTTAAGGTTGGGTAGTTCATCGCCCACCAAGGGTTGGGACAATCATGGGTTCCTTAGTGATGCAAGGGGCACTCATAGGAGCCTTAGAACCATGATGATGGCCATATTGATAAGGGCTAGAGCTCATGTTTGGCTTTTTCCCACACGATAAATTTTTATGTCTCGACCATCTTTTGCATTTTGTGGTACATTTTTGTTGTAAGTGGCTAAATTATGCTTTTATCTTTCTTTTTTAGTTGCATCAACCTCTAGGGCATCGTTCTAGGTCCGACCCAAGTGTGGACAAGGGGAGGGGGAGGTTAACACGTTGTGGACCCAGATGGGGAAAATGTGAAAAGGGATTGTAATGAGGGGAGGCGAGTGAGATATATGGTATCAGGAAGCGGAACTACACAACCAAAGTTAGGGTTTCCCATGTAGTGTCACTCCTAAGTAGTAGCCCATAGAGGTGATCCCACGGGACTAGGATACAAGATTAACCCCCAAATTGAGGTAAGGGAACACAAGTATAGTCAAAGCCCGTGCTTTCTGCTGAATCCCCCCACTAATCCATGCCCAAATGTACCCAAGAAAAACAAGCATAAACACCTAATCACATAATGAAAAATCATACTTTAAGGGTTGGAAGGCCCACCTTCCAACATACAATCATGCCAAATGAGCGAGGGCGCACAGTGGCTAGCTCAAATGGCAGATAATAGTGGCATGTCGAGCTATTAAGTGGTTGCAAGGGCCTGCTGGCTGCCAGCTGAAGACAAATGTAGGAGAAAATTTCTCCTGTAGGGGTCACCCACTGGTGGTGGGTAACAGGTCAACTTAGGGAGGGCTAAAAATTAAAAGGGTTGTTGAGCTATTAGAAGATGTGACATGATATTCACCCCCATTGACACATATTTGGAGGAAATTATCATCACCTTGAGGAGTTGTTTTCCTAGGTCATTGTGATATTACATTGAAAGCTGTGATACTACATTAGGAATTCTAACACTTGCCTAAGTCATTTTGATATTGCATTTGGATTTGCATCAATTGCATTGGGAATTGTGATTTTGCCTAGTGCATTGTTAGCCTACGTAGGGCATTTATGAGTCGTGACATGTCATTGGATCCTTGAGGAGGCCTTTAACATGCCAAATGGAGGATGTTATGCCTTGGAGGAGTCGCCTTCATAGTTTGTTGGAGCATACTATGGAGTCCTCCACCTTGGAGACCTCCCATATGCCACACATATGGGATGTTTTATCTCTTTGAAAAGTTTGACTTGGTTTGTTGGGCTTATTGCCTTGGTTTAAGGAAATTTGTGATGGTTTACTTGAATGGATGAGATGCTTTCCTAAGAAGCGTTCCACATGTGGAAACTTCTATAGAGAATGCCCCATTTTGGTGGCTATATTTGATTAAACCCACGTGTCATGGCACATTTATCTAGAGCATTGTAGCTTCCATTGTTATTTTGGGCATGCTTTGCGGGTTTTGAGGAGTTTTAGTGGATTTGCACACGGATCCATGTTTATAGCACACTTGATGAGGAGCTGGATTTGGTAATAATGCATAGAATGAGGTTTCATGCACATTCATTTAGAGCACCCTTGTTTTAAGGGTTTGTTTTAACAATCATTGTCCACTTTGCACATATGTCTATGTAGATCCATTTATATGGGATTGGTTAGCATGATTTGAAGAGTGCCCCACACATATTAGCACACATGTCAAGCTTGTCCTATGTTTGAGGAGTTGTCATAACGACTAATGGATTGTTGCTTGTGCACTTATCCATGAGATCCACTTTTGGAGGAGTTTTAGATGGGTGTCCTAGCTCATGAGAAAATATCTTTTGAAGTATTCAATCTTTTGAAATTTGATTGCTAGAACTTTGTGCTTCTATAGAAAATCTGTCGTCCTTGCTTGGATTATTTAATGCTCATTATATGTTGGACATTTTGGCAAATGTTTTCAAGCAACTGTTAAAGAGTTTTGCATATTTCTATTTCTTAAGCAACAGTAGCTAATCAATTACTTGGTTTTCATTAACTCCACAAGGCATTGGTATTAATCGTTTTTAATCAAATTATAAATCTTGCTGAGCCTTAATCAAGTATTCGATTGCCTCGCTGTGTCTCTCGAGCCGATTGATTCCCTGCTGGTTCTCCTTCATCCTGTTTGTCCATAGGGTCTACCCCCCTTAGCTTGCTGTAGGGAGACAGCTTAAACGGAGAGATCGGGAATCAGGGTGACAACCCTCAATCTGAGCGTTGTCGCAATGCCTAGACACTCTGTGCGACAATAGAGTGCTCCTAAGAAATGATCTTTATCAAGGAATGATTGTTAATATAGCTCATCAAGGATTTCATAAGGACCCTTTCACGAATAGCTTCTGCAATAATGATCAAGAATCGCAGGCTCCCCCTAACTGTATGCATCATCTCTTTTGGCATAGTCTTCCCATTAAATGCTTAGATTGTCGAAGATCAGGGCAATAACATGTGTTGTTGGCTGGAGAGTTCAAGGGACTTTCGGATTATATTTGCTTCGTTCTCCATACTTGTGTAACTTTCTTATCTGGCATAGTTCTAGCTTGAGAAGGTGCCCAAATCAAGTTACAGTTATATGCCATATGACCAATGTTATGACACTTGAAGCATTCTATGTTGTTAAAGAATAAGAATTCATGACTTCTTCTTGCGAAATTGCTTCTCGGAGATTGACGGGGATCATTATAAGCCCTACAATCTTTTGCCATGTGTCCAAAGTTTGTACAAGAATAACAATAACCAAGAAATAAACTTTGGTACCTGGGAGATGGAGATTTCCTTGATGTACTTCTGAAGCCTTTTTGCCTTGGGATTCCTTGATAATATTCATCACCTTTTGTATTCTTGACATCATTTGCAAGTCTTCTTGGAGCGGGATTTCTTCCATTGTTGCCTTGACTCTTCTCCTTGCCTTTGTTGGAACTGGGAGCATCATTATTTCCATTAGGCTTCCTCATGTCCTTGTTGTTTGAAGTATGGTCACCCTTGCTTGAGGATTCACCTTCATAGCCAAGACCTGATTTATCAAATGGAGATCTTTGATGGCTAAGCATGTCATCCAAGGCTTGAGAGCTCTTCAAGATTTTGTCCATCCCTTCAACCTTTTTCTTGAGGGAGACAATCTCTTCTTCCAATCTTTCACAATCATTATTCTTCTTAGCAAGTTGTTTCTTAGTTTCTTCCTTGATATGAGTAGCTTCATTTGCTTCTATTTTAAGGGAGATGATATCTGATTTCATTTTGAAAATTTCTTCATTTTCCTTAGCTAGATTGCTCTCCATTTCTTCCTTGATCCTTGTAGCTTTACATGTTTTGACCTTGAGAAGGTTGATGTCGGATTTTAGTTTGAAGATCTCTTCATCCTTTGCTTTTAGTTGGTATATCATGGTGTTTCTCTCCTTTTCTGCTTCATCAACCTATCCTCCTATGATTACCAATGCTTCCATTGTCTTCTCAGCTCCTTGTGCTAACTTTCTTGCTTCTTGTAGTTGAGATTTGAGAGAGGAGACCTCTACCTTGTACTGACCAATCTCTTCTTCAAGTTTGTTCAAGCTCTTGTGCCTTTGTTCAAGTTGACTTGACAAGGTATCTTCCTATTTCTTTGCCTTATCCAATTGATTTGTCATGGATATGACTTCTTCATGATGCTTTCTTTTGTTTTGATGAAATTCCTCCTTAAGCTTGGCGAGCTCTTCATCTCTTTCTTGTACTTGAAGCTTGACAAGGTCAACTTCCTTCCTTGTTTGGTCTTGGTCACCAGCTAGTGCTTTCTTCTTAAGTTCCTCGTTTTCCTTTTTCAAATTGATAATCTCTTCCATGGCAGCCATAAGTTTAGTGAGGAGATCTTCTTCAGAGTCTTTTTCATTCTCTTCATTTTCGAGGTCTTCTTTAGCCTTGATGTCATCAATCTTATCTTTAGCTTCCTTGATGGGCTCTAGATTTTCTTCTTGTTTTCCATCATTTTCTTGACTAGAGATCATTGTCAACGCTCCTTTTGAGTGAAGATCATGAAGTTTATCCCATATGCCTTTTGCTGACAAGCATTTTTCAAAATTGGCCTTCGTAGAATCTGGTAGCACATTCAAGGTTGCTTTCATTGCTCTTGTATTATGTTCCTTGGATTCTCCATCCATTATGCTATCAACAATCACCGATTTCCAAACTTCAATGCCTTGAGTCTTTAAGAAATTCCTCATTCTTGCCTCCCATATATCAAAGTTTCCATTGAACAATGGAGCCTTCACAAATTGATTGACTTCGATTTCGGTGGTTGAGGGAGACACATCTTTAGGAGGATTGGATACTTTCTTCCTTGGCTTCGCCATTTGTGTTCTAATGATCAACCTTCAAGCTGTTAGGCTTTGAGTGAAGGTACTGGCTCTGATACCAATTGTTGGAAATATTGAGAGGGGGGGTGAATCAATATTCCTTTTCAATTGTTATTTTTATTAGTTAAATCATTTATATTTAGAACACAAAATGAACAATAGGAATAAATGCTTTTATTAATATAATCTTTACAATAAATCAGGTACAATATATATATATATATATATATATAGGGCTCCAACCCTTGATGAAGACACTGATCTTCAATCTCACAGGCTCCAACCTATTGCCAAGCACCAACTTGGACTATTTGTGAGCCTCCAACCTCTAGGGCACAAACTCCGTCTTGTCAAGGCACCAACCTTGGATTTAGGAGCACCAACTCCAAGGACACCAATCCTTCCGATTTTTTGAGGAACAAACCCCAAGGGCTCCGACCCTATCTTGTCAAGGCACCAACCTTGGATTTAGGGGCACCAACTCCAAGGACACCAATCCTTCCAATTCTGAGGCACCAACCCCAAGGTCTCTGACCCTATCTTGTCAAGAATTGTTTTGATTGTATTACACTGCGCTCAAAATCTTCTTCACTATGTTCTGTTAATCTAAAGCTTCACTGTAGTCTCCATGCTACATCATCAATGACAACCTGTCTTCATACGAAGGAGTCTTCACAACTCTTCATATTGCCCAAACAGAGTCTGCAAAGTTACCTCTTACTGTCGCGATATCTTACTTCCAAGAAACAAACTCACAAACACTTCAATGCTAGTGCTGTCTATTGCTCCCTTCAAACGATGATAGATGAAACTTTATTTCCTTTCACAGAACTGTTCTTCAGATTGCGTTCTGTACTTCTTCCATAGATTAATTTATCACAGGTTTGAGCCTTTCAAAGATTAACCCAATCAACAGAATTGCTTCGTCCTTTGACTTCCTTCTGTCCTGTTGGACCTTCGGCTTCTTTTTTCGCTCGCTTGACCTTCGGCTTCTTTTTTCGCTCGCTCGACCTTCGGCTTCCACTTTCGTTTGCTCGACCTTTGGCTTCCTTTCTTATGCTAATTCACGTTCACGAGTTGTGAACTGTCCTTCTTCTTTGTGATAGATGCCCAAGATCCGTTACATGATGTGAAGCGTTTCAACTTGTATATATATGAGTTTTGCCGATAACCAAAAGACACGCTCATTGGGAGGAGAGGCCGACTTATGAGTTTGCACATTAAAAGATTTTATCGAAGAGGCCCTTTTTTTTTAAATATTCTTCCAAGGCTATACCCACATGGAGGTCCCACATTAATCGCAACCGCAACATTATCACATTAATCGCAATCGCAACATTCATGAAAATTGGAGTTATTCCTTTAATCCCGTAAATCACAATTTTTGGAGGTTTTCACATAACATAGTGATTCCACTACTGTTGATGGAGCGGATGCGATATGATCTTAAGCAGTTGTTAATAAACCCGTCGGGTCCACAACCTTATCGCAATCGGCGGTTTGACATTCCTTAGAAACTAGCGATACTGCGGATGCGATATTGTATAAAGTCATGTTATAGTGGTGCAGCAGGTCCGCATATTATTATTGCAATCGCAGTTTTAGTGTGACATTCCTTTAAGACTTGCAATGCGAAGGTTCTGATACAGCGGATGCGATATTACAATAGGGCGTGTTATAATGGAGCAATCGGGTCCGCAACTCAAATCGTAATCGGAGATTTCAACGTGACAAGGCTTTAAAAACTTGCGGTATGGCGGATGCGATATTTCTTTAGGGCGTGTTGTAATAGGACCATCGGGTCCGCAACTTATATCGCAATCGGGGATTTCAGTGTAACAAGGCTTCAATACTTGCGATGCAACGGATGCGATATTGTATTGAGGTGTGTTGTATTTGAGCGATCGGGTCCGCAATGCATATCGCAATCGGGGGTTTTGAGCAATGTTACATAACTTAATATAATGGAACCGCCGATAAAGTTCCTCTGATATAAATTCTCTGATGCGGTGTTATTACATGGTTTTATTCTTGGGTTCTTGCTCTTGTGACTTCTCTTCACTCTTCCGCTCTTCCGATCGTTGTTGCTCTTGTGGCTTATCTTCTTGTGACCTCCGATAACTTTGTGTATGCTCCTCCGCTGTTTTCTTCCTATTGGTTCTTCTTGGGCATATATTACATGCGATACTTCCGATATGGCTCCTCTGATGTTTTCTTCTTTACTCCTCTGATATCGCTGTTGCTCTTTGTTCTTCCGATAACACTTACCCTTGGGCATATGTGATAACCTGCTTCCTTGATGGCCTCCTGATGAACTCTTCCTCTTATTCTTTGGCTTCATGGCTTCTTCTCTTTACTCATTCTCTTTCTCTTCTGATGGCTTCCGATATCTTTCCTCCTCGGTTCCACTGTTTCTATTATGTCTGTATTCAATCCTTGGATCCTCCATGAGCAGTATTATGATCAATGGGCATCAATGGGAAACCACACGTCACAAGAATTTTCCATCACAAACACTGCCATATTGACATCAATGACAACCTAGATTAACAGACATGACTGACTCATGGATGAAAGTGATGGATGGTCTGTGCCCTATGAAGAAGTCCCAAACATGAAGACTCCTAGATAACGAACAAAATTTCATGACATTGTGAGGATTTCTTCAAGTAAATGGTTGTCCCATCATCTCCACCTGAGGAGCTACTGTAGGTCCCTAATTAAGAGCGAGTGTGGAAACAAGTTTCTTACTTGGTAGAAGCTTGGAAGCAAAATTCCTAAGCCAAGAGGGAGCTTAGGTACATTCCTTCCGTAGGAATGAGTATATTCCTTAATTGGAATAGATATGTCCTCCCTAGTTAAGAGGGAGAGATAGACACATCATTATTGTCTTCACTTAGGAAGACATAATGGAGGATCTGGTAAACATCTGGCATCTGGTACTCTTTGATGATGTATTAGGGCATCCAAGATAAGAGTAGTCGTATAGGATTGATATTCTTTGAGGATTGGGAATCCAAGATAAAAATAGTCCTAGTGGAACAGACTTTGAGAACCTGGGTGGGGTATGTTCTGAGAGAGACAATGATGAGAGTGTCCGTACATCATTAGTCTCATCAGCATTGAGCTCAGATCTCGTGGAGAGATAGAGCTGTTAGTCAAGGCCTTGCTATGTGATAATGCTGGTTGAAATGATGCTAAATAGATGGGTTACCAATCCGACTCTTCTTATGAGAATTCTTCAGATTGAGAATGACCAAGTGCCATTATGAATACTTCCCTAGTTAAGAGAGAGTGTTGAAAAGTGTAACTAGGTTCGGTCTTCATAATGACGTGTAATTGTGATTTTATGTAATTGATGTAAAGAAGAAAAATAAAATTATTATTGTAATGCTTGTCATAGCTTCTTAACTTCTTGAGATTGGCGATCATGGGAGTAGTCACGGGCTTGGAATCAATCATACCAAATTTCTGCAACAACTTAATTATATACTTTCCTTGCCCTAGATAAAATTCCCCAGGTTTCTACCATACTTCCAATCCTAGATAATAATGCATCAAACCCAGATCCTTCATCTCAAACTCGGCTGCCAACATCTTCTTGCATTCTTGTTTCCTTCGCTCTACACCTATAATAAATAGATCATCCACATATAGTAGAATAATGACTAGCTCATTATCCACAACCTTGATATAGAGATTTGGATCAACAGGAGTTTTGATGAACACGATTCTTAGAAGATATGCATCCATTCTTGCATACCATGCCCTAGGAGCTTGCTTCAAACCATAGCGGGCCTTCTTGAGTCTACAAACATGAGTGTCTTTGCCATTTATTTCAAAGCCTTTAGGTTGTTCAATGCATACTTCTTCATCGATGGTTTCATTCAGAAATGTTGTTTTTACATCCATTTGATGGATATTCCATCCCATTGTTGTAGCCAACGAAACCAAAGATCTTATAGTAGTATATCTTGCGGTAGGTGCAAAGGTTTCTTCATAGTCTATGCCTTCCTTTTGAGAGAAACCCCTTGCAACGAATCTAGCTTTGTACTTGTCTATGCTTCCATCAACAACGTGCTTGATCTTGTAGATCCATTTAGAGGTGACAACCGATTTGTCACTTGGTCTAGGAATGATTTCCCAAACCCCATTCTTCATGATGGATTGATATTCTTCCTGCATAGCCTTCTTCCATACTTCTTGATGAGCAGCTTCCTCAAATGTAGTTGGTTTAGCTTCTATTAGTTTTGTCATGTATGCAGCATATCCATAATATCTTTTTGGTCTTTTTCTTTTTCTAAAAGGTCCTTTCGCACCTCCATGTCCTTCAGAATCTTCAAGAGTAGCTTTTAGCCAATTTGGTCTCTTCCTTGTGTTGGGTATGATCACAGGTTGAATAGGCTCACTTGGTCCTTCTTCTTCTTGATTTGTAGTAGGATTGTTGTGATGCTCTTCTTCTTCGAATAGTGGTATGTCTTCGTCATTAGAATTAGTAGGAATATCTTTGGATCTTTTGTAGGCATGATTTTCATCAAATATAACGTCCCTTCTTACTTCGTTACGACTTCCTTCCTTGATGTAGATTCTATATGCCTTTGAAGAAAGACTGTAGCCAACGAAAATCCCTTTAATGTTTGTAGAATCTAGCTTCTTTCATTTGTCCTTTGGAACATGGATATAAGCGGGATGTCCAAATATTCAGAGATGGTCCACACATGGCTTCCTTCTTGTGAATGCTTCTTCGGGTGTCATATTATTGAGGATTCTATGAGGACTTATATTTTGTATATATACAACGGTCATTGCAGCTTCTCCCCATAGAAATTTAGGAATATCTTGATAAAAAATCATTGTTCGTATACATTCTTCAAGTGCTCTATTTTCCCTTTCTGCAACTCCATTCTGTTCGAGATTGTAGGGAACAATGAGCTCCCTCTTAATTCCTGCTTCTTTGCAATATGCAATTATTTCTTTTAAAGTGTATTCTCCACCATTATTGGATCTTAAAGTCTTTATTCTTCGTTCGATTAAGGTCTCTACTTTAGACCTAAGTTCCTTGAACTTTTCAAATACTTCATCCTTTGTTTTGAGTAGATAGAGCCATGTCTTTCTAGAGTCATCATTAATGAAGGTTACATAATAAAGATGACCTCCAAGTGAGTTGTCAGACATAGGCCCACACATATCTGAATGAATAAGGTCCAATATTTCTTTAGACCTTGTTTCACTGCTTGTAAATGGTTTCCTTGTATTCTTTCCTAAGGCACACCCCTTGCATATTCCTTCACGATCTTCTTTAATATTCAAATGCCATTTACCAATTTATTGAGAGGGAATAACCTTGTAATGTAAATGTCCATATCTTCTATGCCATAGTTCAATGGGATTGATTTCCATGTGGACTAGGGCTTGAGGAGATGGTGTGATTACTCTATATAGATTTCCTTCACGAATTCCAATAACCCTAGCTTTATCAATGCCAAAACGTTTCCATCTACAAAAGCAACTCTATCACCTTTATCTTCTAAGCAAGAAATTGGAAGTAAATTCTTTTTCAAACTTGGAACATAGAGTATATTGTTGAGATGTAGCTTTGCTCCATTGTCCAACTTCAAAGAAGTTGATCCCAGGCCTTTAACAACATAGCTTTTGTTGTCTCCCAATTCCACTACATGAGAATATTGTTCCTTTGATAGAGTGTGAAGTTGTTTGCTATCTCCTGTCGTGTGTCTTGATGCTCCACTATCAATCATTGTCATCATTGAGTGAACCTGTGAGTGCAACCAAAAACCCTTTTCTTTTGACCTTGTTGAATAAGTTGTAGATGATTCTTTTGATCCAACTTCTTGCAATATTGAATCCCATTTTCAAGTATCTTATCATTGAGGGAGTAGTCCTTTCTTTCAAGCCAATAGAGTGATCTCTAATCTTCCTTGACCTTAGCTTTGATACCATGTTGAGAAATCAATGTTAGTAGAATTAGGGTTAGAATTCTCTTTCTTGATAATTTCTTGTGAATTATGTTGGCTTCTTTTATTTCTTTATTATATTATCTTTCATCAAGCAATTACCAAATTATGTGTATATGAAGATCACAAGAACAAAAGACACAAGATGTAGGCACTCTGCTAGGGGAAAACCCCTATCTATGGGAAAACCCAGTGAAACTTCTTTCTTCAGTAGTTAAGACGAGATAATCCAAGAATCTTCAACCTAAACATAGACCTCCTCCAACCACCAAGTCAACCCTTCCTTCCAACAACTTCGATCTAGATCTTCGACCTTGCAGCAACAACACTTCGACCCAACAAATCCAGAATTTCGACCTTCCTACAACAAAATCTTTGACCCAACACATTTAGAATTTCGACCCTCCCAACAACATAACTTAGCAAATAGCCTAGTAACTTCACATAAAAGAGAGAGGGATAGCCCAAAATCTTCGACTTGCACTTCTTCCTTCTTCTCCTTGAACTTCATACTTTTTCTGCGCTTCCTTGATGTGTATCGAACTTGTTGAGTTGTTGTCCAGATAGATCGAACTGCTCTTGTATATATAGCCTCTTCTATGGGTTGAATTGTCCTCTTGTAGGCCGATTTCATCAAGCTAGGGCCAACTTGGTGTGGAGGTGACAAATTACATTTTTGACTCAATAATTTTTTTTTTTACATGATTCAAAAGCCCAAGAAGGGTCTCATTAAATGGACAATGACTCTAATGACTCAGTATAAAATCTAGAAGTTCGCAATGGGGACTTTGACCTATAACATGATGACCCAAGGATGAAGCCCATGCTTTAATAAGTCATTGTAATAATAATAAAAAAATATTTTTCATTCTTTGACTCAAATATAAATATGAAGACCAAACCTAGTTACATTCTTCAACAAATTGTAGGTACATCGTGAAGGTTGCCAAAACTTTAGTAGCAAATGGAATCATCGGGAAGAACGAAGCTTGCGACAAGAGGATTCTTCCAAGATCGAGTTCAAGATGGAGAAATTGTACAGACATCTAGAACCATGCCAACTCCTAGCTCAAAGGGAGCATGTAGTCAAATAATTTTGGAAGGATGCCATGATGGAAGAAATTGTGTTGAGACCTGAAGGGAAGTTAGTGGTGACTTCCAAGTGGATCTACAAAGTCAAGCATGTGACAAATGGAAGCTTAGATAAATACAAAGTGAGATTCATGAAAAGAAGGTTCACCAAGAAAGAGGGAGAGGACTACAAAGAGATAGTTGCTAGGTACAATTCTATTATGATTATTATTTCTATTGCTTGGAAATTGCATTAATGATTAGATGGATATGAAGACCACTTTCCTTGATGGCGTAATTGAGGAAGATGAAGTGTACTTAGAAGAACCTCAGGGCTTTTAGGCATATGAGAGGGAATCTCATGTTGGTAGACTAAAGAAAGCTTTGTATAGGCCTTCAACATGGTATTCTCGAATTGATGAGTCTCAGTTGATATTATTATTATATGACTTGTTTCTAATGAGAGCAGAAGGACTCACGTGACAAAGGGAGCAACAATGGCAGGAGGATTTGCTTTCGTAGTAGAGGAAGTAATCAAGCCCTGCTTCAGTGTCAAAGAGAGTTGACCTTAGAGTTTGAAATGAAGGACCTAGGTTTGATGAATTACTTCCTTGAATTATACTATTGAGATCCTTCAGAGATTTGGGATGATGGCCGGTCATTGAGATTGAGATTGTCAGAGTAGATGCTCAGAGATAAGAAGTCTCTAAGAGAATTATGCCTTCTATGAGTGGACCATGCCAGACAACAGGTATGCTTCAGTGACTAGGAAGTAATGGTGGCAGAGGGAGCAGTCAGGATTGTCACAACAAGATCTACTGTAGAGGGAGAACCTAGTCAGGGTGACCGAAAAGCAGTTGTGGTAATGAATCCAGTGAAGGAACTCGGTTTGTTTATGCTTGAGCCAAGGCACGTGGCTCAAGCATGTATTGAGATATTTGCATAGCACAATTAGTTATGGATTAAGAGTCTCAATTGGTGAAGTACAACTGCAAGAATATGTAGATTAGGTAGAGAGTGCAGAAGATAGGAAGAGCACATCAAGATGAGTGGGAAGCAGACATCGATAGCACTCATGATTGTAGAGGCCAAGTATATTGCAACTAGTTTGGCAAGTTGTGAAGCAGTGTGGCTTGAAAAGCTACTCGCAGGATTGTTTGATCAAGTGCAGGAGAGGACCGTGATGACAGGTCGAAGCACGTTGAGTACCGCTATATCCGAGACATGATATAGAAGGGAGCAATGAGGCTCCAATGCTTTTCTACAATCAAGCAAGATGCTTACATTCTCACAAAGCCTCTGTCCTAAGGGACAAGCATAGATTATTATTAGTTGAGAATGCTTCCCTCCGTTAGAGGGAGTGTTGATGTTGTAGCATCAAGGGGAAGACATTCTCCGTAAGTCAAGATATTGATAGGTCAAAGGTATTGACCAGGGGCCATGTAATGTGTCTAGGGAGAATGGCCTAGAGAGCATCAAGGCCCAGAGTGCTCCCCCAGATTTTCAAGACGTACTTGGCTAGTGGGTAGAGTGGGTGCCTTTAACATCGTGCAAGTGTATTACCATTCAATTGGCATGCAAGAATGGTAATTGCCTAGGGTTTCACCATAGGTGACAGATGCTGATTAGGTTCCAGGTGACGACTTGGATAATTGGTGACCTAGGACTAGTCTTGACCCCAAAAGGCCAAAAGGCCAGTGGGACCCCAGAAGGCCTTTGGCTAGTGGATGACTAGATCCATTTGCAAAGGAGAGTTGACTAGTAGGAAACCAGATCCCTTTGCATGATGTTGATGCAGGATGCTTTCCACTTGAAGTGGATGGATACATTAACATAGCAAGCTCATTCAATCTTTTCTAGAGAAGGAGATTTTTTTTCAACAAAGTGGACATCTGAAGAAGTCAAGGTGATTACCTCCCTAGCTAAGAGGGAGTGTTTAATTTTAGGGTAGCTGTGGTCGGTATTCTCAGCTACTACAAGTCGGCCCGTAAAAGAAATATAAAAGGAGAAATTTTGAATTTAAATTGCTTCCAAAAGTCAAGCTGGCCCAGCAAAAGATTAGGTCGGCCCAGCCATAAAGACACCAATTCAGGCTTCTTCAACCACTAAATATTCCCATTCATCCTCACTCATTTGGCACCAATTCGGATCACACAATCATCTGATTTCTGTTCACACGTGTGAAGAATAGAGAGAGCAAGAAGACTGAACTTTGCTCAGCATTGACCAGCAAGTTAACTCGCACGTGTGGCTGCAGGACTGAGATTTTCTAGGCAGTTGACCATAGATTGACTGAGTTTTAGAGGAGCTGCAAGAGGCTGAAATTCAGCCCTGTTGACCAGGATTGACTGAATTTCTGAGGCAGCAGCAGGAAGGCTGAAATTGGTCTGTTTGACCAGGTTTGACATATTTGGTTCGGTGCTTAGTTTGACCTGTTTTGACTGGAAAATCAGATTGTACCTTTTGTTGAATTGGAAAATTTCTCCTACAAAATATTGCTGGGTTTTCTCCCGAGTTTGGGTTTCCCAGGTGAAAAATTTGTCTCTCTTTTGTGCGCTTGGCTGTCTCTTTATGATCCTACTGTCATTGCATTATGGTTGAGATTTTCCATGAATACTTGCTTAATGATGAATGTGACATAAGTGAACTTGTTTAAGAAATCATTGGAAGTAATTATCATATTAGAAGATCATGAAAAATCAACACACACAAGGGCTCTACGTCCACCGGGGTTTGAAACTGTGCTGTTTGCATTGCAGTGCGTGGTTCCAGGCACTAAACCACAGCCTGACAGATACACTTAGGTAGATCTCTTTATATTTCTTACATTGGGTAGTTGTGTTACCTACAATTATAATGACACCCTATTAATTTATGGTTGGTCCCCTTATTATACATTGAAGTTTTTCCGTCTTTGCATTTCAGAGACTTGTACATTCAACCAAAGTGAATATTTGTTTCTGATATTGTTAGATCCATGTTTGTGAAGATTAGATAATGCATACTAGCCTCACCATATTATTGAGTATTGACAACATAGTATTTATTTTCAGTTTTTATTGCATTCCAGCATTTCTTGTATTTAAATCACTATGTTAGTGCACATGCCCTGATAAAACAAATATTTCATAGCCTCTTTTTCAGCAACAATTATTAAGCAGTTAGTTTCCAATGTCTTATAAAAGGATGAACTTGTGACAACGAGATCTTGTCTTGAATATCACTTTGCAGATTACAAAGGATCTAAGTCGGGTCATGTACTTAAATGCTCAAGAAGCCCTTGAGTATGGGATTATTGATCGCATTTTGCGGCCTCAACGTATTAACAGTGATGCTTCTGCGAAGAGAGAAAAGGGGGCTGGTATTGGTTGACTTCTTGACATGATTATTTTTGCTAATCTTGCATACCGAGGTAGAGCTATTAGTTACTTTAGAAACATTGTGTTTGTACTGTGAATGGAGTTTTTCATAATCTTGTTAGCTTATGAAATTGACACTTCCTCTAGTATGATACTATGAGGTTATTCTGTTTCTCAAATTATAAGATCCAGTTCCATGGATTATACAAGATGTAAATTAGCTCATGATACTTCTTCTCCGAAAGATCCAAACAAGCTCTGTTGCTGGGGCCTTCTGCAGACACAGCTGAAGATCAATCATTTTTGTACTTGACTTGTGTATCTTTTAAAGGTTAGAACCTAAGCTTATTTACATCACTGGTTTACCTTTAAACCAAAATGAAGAGTACAGGTCTCAAGAAGTCCACAAAATTCATTAATGTTGCTAGGGTTTTATGCAGCCCTTTTTAAAACTGACATTTGCTTTTCCATATTCCATATGTAGATTTTGATTTAGTGTATATGTAAGTGAGTTCCTGTTCACGCTAGAGCTTTTATTTGTTTGCTCTTCGTTGATGTTTTCATGAATTTAATAGTTATCTCTGGCAATTTGATTTGATAATGATATGATATGCATGCTTTTTTGAATTGCTAGTCATTACAACCAAAGCCCTTTTATAAAAGGATTCATGGTTTAGGAGGCCACTTTCATTCGAACAAGATTAAACATGTTATCTTGGATTGAGCATTTCATTGTGCATGGTTTCAATTTCAACCACTACTGAATTTGCTTCTACTCAGTCTTCAGAGCTTGTAAAAGAAATCTAAGTAGATCTGTAAATCATTGCAACCAAAGCCCCTTTATAAAGATTTTCACTGTTTAAGACATTTTGTTTGTAGTTTGGTGTACTTGGGCACTTTCATTTGAACAAGATTAAACATGTTATCATGGATTGTGCATTTAATGGTGCATGGTTTCAACTTTCAATCATTACTGAATTTGCTTCCACTCAGTCTTCAGAGCTTGTAAAAGAAATCTAACTAAATCTGTAAATTCATCATTACAAATTTTAGCACTTGTACAAGAATTAGTTGGTAGGCTGTGTTAGAAAACAGAGAGAAAGAAAAGGAGAAAGAGAAAATATGTTGATGCATTTGAATGATGAAAAATGGCCACCACGACTGGAAATGCATAACTAATCTCCAATCTAATTTAAAGCTAACACGTTGAACTGAATAATAGCAAAGAATAACATAATATATATAAAATAATGCATAAGTGGACCACAAATGACCATAAATTCTTCGAATAGTTATCGGAGTGTGTTCTCGATACATTGGATTCTCCTGTTCAAACATACTCAGTTATCTTGTAGGGTCTCACGGGAGTATCTCTCTTTGAGCATATATCCATGCTTTCCAAAGGAAGTCTCCTAGAGCATCTCTTCAAGCCTTAATGAGAGGATAAATGTCATATTGTCAGTATGGATAAACATGCCAAAAATCCTTTTTATCATTTGAAAGGAATTCAGAATGCACTGGTAATACTATAATAAAACACTCTCTTGAAGTGTAATGCTATGCGAGATGAGACTACTCGGAAAGGGTCATTGCAAAGTTATGATTTGTTAAATTTCTTTGTCATCTTACAAGGTGGGTTAAGTCTAGTCATGTGGTCATTTTCCTTGTCCTAAGAGGTCTCAAACTCCATATGATAGAATCACTTGTTCATATGGCAACTGCCCTCAGTAATTGGTTTTACTTGTTCTTGGTGTTAGATTATTGAACGTCAGATACTCTACATGTGGCAGTCCTGAGCACATATGTAAACAGATCTGTGTACTTCAGTTGCAGTAGTTGGACCAGGACAATAAGGTCGCACTTCCTCTTTACAGATTCAGCAGTATGGTGCATTGCCTGACAGTAATCAGTTTTATAGAGTGGAATGCTGTTCTATTTTCAGTAATCTATTCTCAGCAGCTGGCATGCCTTTGTTCAGTTTTATTCTAGCAGTTTGTTAATCATGACTTGGATATAGTCTAGTTTAAAATGATACATGTGTTGAATGGTGTTCTCATTGATGCCAACATCGGTCCATGAACGCTCTCAATATTTGTCTGGATAACATCAGTTGGAAGCTCCAAAGGACAAGAAGTCCTGGAAAGCTCTAGATGCCCTGCAGTTGATGAGAATTTTGGATGGAAAGGTCATTAGGATCGTCGTCATTTGATTCTCCTCATCATGCCGATTCCGATGGTATGTCTCCCATCATGTGGGTCCTCTTGGTTAAGGAGATATGGCTACTTGAAGTTATTGCCCCATCATCTGGTAAAAACCCCCAAATAAGGTGACTTGGCAACTTGTCATTGGTTCATGGGTTTAGAAGAAAGTCTGAATTAATCTTTGTGGTCAAAAGGCCCAACATATGGATGATGTTTTAGCAACTAATTGGATAGCCATAGGGCCAAGAAGGATGTTTTCATTAAATTTATTTTTTGGAGGTTCAAAGAAAATTTATTAATAGTCCAAAAGCTGGAGGGGAATTTGGCTCCAAACAAAATATGATTTTTTCTAAATGGCATGTCGGCCTCCCTAAATCGCATCCACAAATCTATATATTGAAGGCTAGTCTACGCTCCAAGGCATCCAAGAATCACACATTTCTCTCTGTGGCATATGGATGTCCAAGTGAATATCTGTTGAGAGGCCAGCGAAAGATCAGTTGTAACTTGTAGCAGATCCGAAGGGTATCTTGTGATCTAAACTTTAAGGGTTTATCATTTTGTGGATTAATTGGTATACCTTCTGGGTATTGGGCTACGCTGGTCTATGAATTGCCTTTGCAGGTGGATTTCACTATGGCACAGGCCTTCTTGTGATCCCTATCTTCTGCAGCCATGTCTAAGTTCTGAACTCGTTCTCATTTTGATATTCCTCTGCAGCCAGACTTGTGACAATTTGTGGGATTTCTATGGTGATTCATATTTGTTGAGGCTACTTGTTTGGGACGAAAATCTGAGACACGCAACGTGAAATAAAGTGATCTGTCTGCGGGAGTTCTGTTGGGATTAATTGTGTTTATTTTATGGTTAATGGGTATTCGCTGGCTGATAATCTACTGTGGTCATTCAACCTTTTTTCTAAAGTCAATCTGAAGCAAATTTGCGGACATTTCTGGAGCTTGTATCTTTGGAAGGAGCACTATTTTAAAGTTCACTTTTCATCAAACCAATTCGTTGGCTTCTCTGCACTTTGTGGCTGAGTTTTCCAAGGCCCTTTTGTACTAATTTTGGTGGTTCCTGAGGGCACATCCAGTCTGCATGAAACTCACATCAAGACTTAGTTTGATGCTCTATTTTTGGTATGATTGCGTGGGTAAACTCTGAATATTATTGACAAGGCATATTATTGAGGCAATTCATGACACGTGAATTAAATGTTTTCTGGATTGATTGATGCTTCTTAAGCCCTAACATTATAATCACGTTAGCGCTATGTTCTTTGAGGATTTGTGGATAGCTTGTAATCATATCCTTGTGGAAATTTGTGGTTGAAGATTGCTTAATTTCCATTTTGAGGTTCATTTGTGACTGTTCAAGAACATTTGATCCTATAGTTAATTACAACAAAGAAGGATCCAACTCAAACACTTCTGAGGTCTATCCTGAAGGCACAGTTCAGAAATTACATATGTTCTAAACCTCACCAAAAGTACCTTGCATCTGGAAATTATTGTTGACATTGCAGAGATGTATCTAACCTGGTACTGATAATCCGAGATCTGTCCCTAACCTCACACTTATATGTCACAAATCCAAGGTTGTTAAAGATATTATTTGATGTAGATTTCTAGTCTGGACTTTAGAGTTCTGCAGGCATGTGAAAGGTAGCTACAGGATGCCAAAAACTGAATTATGACCTTGATTCCAGAAAGTCTTTTGTTGTTGGTGAAGCAACTTTTACAGCTATACACCATGGTCAGAAGGATGTACATCATGCCTTTTTCAGTTATAAAAGAAATTCTTTGCCCTATATGTGAGTTTGCAGTTATAGGTTTTGATGCTTCTGGGTTACTTTGCTCGCCTACTCAGATAAGGTGATGTCAGCATGTGTTGAATAGGAGTTTCAACACCCATGTATATGTCTGGATTGATGTTGTACTCTCTACCTTTGAAAACCATGTTGAAAGATATAGCAGGGCAATCTCTAACAAGCTTGACTTTCTTCTAAAGGAGATCAGAAGAAACTTGTTTAGTGACACTGAATTGACAATACAAGTAAAACAACAGTTGATGTGTGCACAAAAGGCAGATTGTGAGACTATGGTATTATCATGAAAAGCAGTGACTGGACAGTGACAACAGTACAGTGTGAAGTACAGAGATCAAGTACAGTGATGAGCAGTGGCATTGATAGGCAATTTTGTGATAGCATATCAGTAATTGACAATTGGACAAAAGCAGTGGCAATACAGTTAGTGCATGGTATCAACAACGGTAACACTAGGGTTTATCTGTTGAATGTATCCTTGAGCCATGTTGCTGTACTGAGCAGAGTTAAGTTAGCAGAACTTTGTTGAGCTGTTGGTTGGGTTTGAATGAAGTTGTTAAGTAGTGTTTTTGGCTTATGTGGACAGACAATGTGTGACATGGTTTTGAAATCTATGCTTAGCAGAGTACTATTCTGGTTTAATTGTTGAGCACATGCTGTTGAGCTACTGCTACAAACCAGACCTGGCTAGGGTTTTTGAGCAGAAAGCCTTTTATCTTGTCACTATTGAATATATGATTTGATGTGTTGATCAGTGACTTGCAGTTCTGATGAGCAAGTGTGATGCTAAAAGCAGAGGCAATAAATTGGTATATTGATAGTTAGGTTTTTGGTATTGATATTGAGCTGAGTTTTTTACTGACTATTATTGTTACAAAGATGCTGAGTAGTGAAGCTGCTAGGGTTTTCTATTGATATACATACTGAACAAAAGCAGTAGAGATTGTATTGTATTTTCTTTTGTATTAATATCAAGCACAGATGGATCTAATCTGAAAATTGTGAAATGAGGTCCTCAGTGGTGAGTTGAAGGTTGAAGCCTTTAGGGCAAGTGGAAACTTGCTAAGCGGGGTGGCAAGGTGGTGCAAGGCAGGAGAGTGGAGTCTCTTTTAGGTCAGATTCTGAGAACACTTCAGGGCGGCAAGGTGGTACTAGGGCAGGTTGGAGTCTGTGCAGGGTGTTGCAACATCCTTTTAGTTGAAGCTGGAAAATCGGGGAGTTGGAAATTCCTTTAGGTTGGAGTCTGTTAATTGGGACGTTGGAGCGTCCTTTTAGTTGCAATTTGTAAACAAGTTGTTGGAGCATCCTTTAGGTTAGAGCCTGCAAACCCGGAGGGTCGGAGCCTCTTTCAGTTATTTGCTGAAAACTTGGATGTTGGAGCTTCCTATCAATGTAAATTTATTGAAGACAAATATTAAGAAGCATTTGGTGGTTTTTCTTCCAGAAGGGTTTCCACCTAAAAACCTCTGGTGTATACTGTCTTCGATTCTATGCAATGTTGAATGGTGTTAATTCATGTTATGACCAAATGATAATGCTAATTAATGCTCTGTAAAGTAAAAAATAACTAATTGAAGAGCATCATTGACTCACCTCCCTCTCATTATTTCCAACAACACGCAATGTAGTGGTAGGGTGCATATCCCAAGGAGATCTCATCTCTTTGGAGTGCACTACTAGATTGTAGCATACCATCATGCAGAGAGATGGCATAGAGCCCAATATTGCAGTATATCTAGGAGTCAAGTATAATTTTATAACCCTTAAGGAACCTTCTTTTGTGATATAAGGAGGATAGGTATGCTTTTTATTCATTCAATTTGGTGGAGAGCAACAAATTATTCTCTAGTTTTCCATGTAGCAATTTCATTTTAGAATTAATGAGAAAGCAATAACAGGTTTTTGACTGTCTATTTAGTGAGTTTTTGTTATATATTTTTTTGCAGTGTGTTTGTAGATTCTAGCGGTATTAGTGTTGTAGCTTTCTGTGACTTCAAGGTTTTAGCTATCTAGTTTATTTAGGAATTCAAGTATCTAGGTTTTTAGGAATTCTTTTAGTGCAAACTCTGCGTACCATGTTTTAGAAAATTTAACACTTGGAGCTAGGTCCTCTATTACATATCCCCACCTTGTCAAGGAGTAAAATATTGTTCGTGACTTTCAAACCATGCTTATGATGACAACTTAAAAAATCAAACAATAATTACATGGTGAAACCTAATTTACCATCGCTACCATTCATTTTACTGATTGTATTATTATTCCTATTTCCACCTATACTAAATCACAACATATTTTTGAATACCATTTCTTAATATAAAATCTATGAAGTGGTATTTTTTTTCATCAAGCTTTAGTTTCTTTTACAACTTGCCACTTATGATAGTTCATAATATCAAAGAATTGGTAAATTTTAATCCAACTTTATTTGGGAGATAAATGCAAGATTTCTCTTCATAGATATACCTTAATATTTGCACATTAGGTGGTGAAAAGTTATAGTGACAGTATGATAGTGCTTGCCAACAAACCCTATCCTTAAATAACCATATTAGATCTCCTCTTAGTGTGAAAATACCTGAATCTAACACATCAGAAACCCCTACTGCAATTACTGGTTTACAATCTCCGACTTATTCTTTACATTAACAAGTTATTTAGTTGCATAAACATCGAAATAAACACTATTGAAACTTCACAAATATACAGATCATGCATTGAAATAAACCGAGACAATAACACAAGGGACACTATTATTTTTGGACAATCGTCCCCGAAAAAACCCAATTCGGGAAAACCAGTGCAACATATAGGGAGTTTGTATTATTAAACAGATTTCGTGAATACAACTAGGGTGCTAGAAATGGCTCACCCAACAGAGAATATCCTCGGTAGTAGTACGTCTATCCAGAGACAGATATTTCGGCAAACCAACAACCGGATGATCAAACCCCACAACGACTCTGGTTGTTCCCTATGTTGGACAGCGAAAGCTGCTCCAAGCACTGCGCTAGAACTGCGTCACTCCTTCAAGATCTGCATCACCCTCTCTCGGCTCAGAATCTGTTGATCTGCCAGTCTGCCCCACAGAATCTCCCTAGTGTTGCCTTTGAGGCCCAGCGTCAGTGTTTACGGCTTTTGCGTCACCTGCGTTAGCCTTTTGCATCCTTTGCGTTAGCTCTCTGACATTTGCGTTAGCCCTTCTAGTGCCTACACTGTCTCTTCGGGTACTGCGCTGCCTCTTTGCTATGTATTCTTCAGCCTTGGATGAAAATCCCTTGCTGAACTACCCTTCACTACAACTTTGATCACTAACTCGATTTTCTTAGCAAACCTCACCCCAGAAAATCGAATTCTTTGATCACTTGGTGTATCTCCAATTGACCCTTAGGCCTCCTCTTATATTTTTCATGTTGACGAATTAATAACCGAGATTAAGTCCTTAATCAACGACTAAGATTAGAACTAGCTTTATCTTCGTCACTTAGAACTTTCTCACCCATATTTTATTAATCCATTAATATTTTTATTTTCCTAAGTTTAGACTTAGGAACTCATTAAAAATATTAATTATTTTAATAACTCTTCATCTTGGTGGAATTTCTCCAAACGATTTTTGGGCCTTGGATATCTCATGTGCCTTAGCCTCTCCACCAAATTTCATGGCTAGAGCACATCCGATGCTATCCAAAATCAACACTCCCTCTTAGCGAGGAATGTGCTCTAACAATGCTTCACCATAGAAGCATCACATTGATCTTCCGCATCGGTCCTCTGTGTTGATGCTTGGCCTGCTGCCCTACATCCATTGTGCTGATGTAATCTGTACTGCAACTCCTCAAAATGCTGCCTCACGCTGCCCATACCACCTCCATTGCTAACTGTTGCACTGCAACTCAGTTACCGAGAAGTAAGTAACTGACTTCACCCAAACACTGACATCTTGGTTAGTATGGAAGCCTCGTGATGCTGAAGCTACCTCTGTTGCTATCCTATGCTCCCTCTGCTGCCACTGTGCTGTTGCAACCTCTTCTATGCCTCTCGCACTGCTGCAACCTCCACTGCACTGCTACAGACTTCTGCACTCTAGCATTGCGTTGCCGCTCCATCACACCTTGCTCCACCCGATACCTGTCATCATGCTACTGTCTTTAAGGGCTCCCGTAGCCAGATGTGATCCAAGAGTTTGGGCACCTCAATGATCCTGCCCCCCTTCTGTAGTCCTCTCGACTACAACTCCAAGTCTCCCCACCTCTTCTCTAGAGGCGCATGAGCACTCATGGCACAATCGTCATCAGTGTCGACATCCTCCTCCGCCTTCGCTGGAGTAGCCTTTGAGTCGGAAGCTTCTCCCTTGCCTTTTTCTTGTGGCACTAAGAGGCATAATGTCCCAACTCCCCACAGTTGAAGCACTTGACCTTGGAGATGTCTTTCTTCTTCCTCTTTTGTAACCCCTGCTATCTTGCTGATGTGAGAGTTGCATCCTCCTCCTCCTTGATTCAAACTCCTTTACCGTTACTCCTTGCCTTGGTCAATCTCCTGAGCTCTTCCTATCAAAGAGCTGCCCACATCTCCTCCCAACTGGGGAGAGTCGCTCTGCCCAAAATGCTTTGGATAAATGTCTCCCACTCCTCGAAGATTGCATTCAGGTCAGTCCTGACCATGAACCCTGGGTCTGTGTGTAGACCCCAAGGAAGCAGTGTTCCACGGGGACACGTCCACCCCCTAGGGTCGAGTTTGCTAGCTCCCTCGCGATCCGTTGACTTTGGGATGAGAGGGGGTTGTTTCCTCCCGTTGAGAGGTTGTTTCTGAAAAAGGGGGTCATGGGAGGTCGAAGGGGGTCGTCGGGGGTTGTTTCCCTTTGCCCAAATTTGTTTTTTTTTTAATGATTTTTTTAATCATATATATTTATATTCGGGCAAGGGTTTAAGTCATAGTTTTTTAGTTGTGTTTTGCTGCACGACGCCCTCACTCCATTCGAAACCCATTGCTGGACGCCACCGATACCAACGCGTTGCTAGACACCACCGACACACATGAAGTTTGAGCATTGAACTCTGCTACTGGACGACTGTCACTCTGTTGCTGGACGCCATCACAGAGGTGGACATGGACGCTGGTTGTTGCTACACATACCTAGTCACTGCTACACACACCGTCACTACTGCACCATGTTGCTTGACCGCTTCAGACTCCAACACCACCGCGACTTGGAGCTCACTCAAGTACTACACCACCGTAGCCCCCATCAAACTCCAACACCACGACAACCCCCATCGACAGTCAAGTTGTAACGTGTAAGTTACTAAGTACCCTGTTTTTTTCCCATTGCTTGTTTTTTTTTCCATTTTTTTTGTAAATTGTAATTTTTAAATTTTTTTTCCGAGTTTTGTGTTTACTGTGTGCCTGTAGGCTGCGTTTTTGTATTTTTTTTAAAGCTTGACCGTGTCTTTTTCATTTTCATTTTTATAATTTTTTTTTAATATTTTTTAGTGTTTTTTTTTTTTTTTCTAGGTTAAGACTAAACTAAGTACCCACGGGGAATTGAACCAGTGACCTATCGCAAGGAGTGCCTTAACAGTGCACCCATTCACCGTCAATCCAAAGCCCCGTGGGCTAATATTTTTTAGTGTTGACTGTGTATTAATTTTAATTTTTTGTTCGTGTAAATTAAAAAAAAATTAGTGTTCAATGTGTGTGCTATTAGTATTAGTTAGCTTGTGTAATGTTTTTAAATTTTTTTTATTTCACTACAGGGTGCAACCTACATTTGTCATTCAACTTACAACTATGATTCAAAGTCAGACTTCTTCTGGGAACATTGGGAATAATGACAACAACGACAGTGGTAGTAAGCCACATGATGCACAAGAAGAAATTGAACGCAGTGACAGGGGGCAAGAAACCAGAATAAGTATGGTGTAGATTCTGGAGGCCCACCAAGAGAGTTGGAAAAATTCGCAAAGGGGACATTTAATCCTCTAAAACCACTTCTAATCTATGCAACCAGATTGTTGAAAAAGAATCCAAAAGTTGGTGGTGGCTCACATGATTGGGTCTGAAATATTTGTGGGAATCACTTTGTTGGCAGCTATACCAGGGTGAAGCAACACATTTTGGCTATTACAGGTAAAGGAATCAATATGTGTCCCTCAAAGAACCGAAATTCAACTCAAAGAGAGCAACTTTGGAAGCTAGAAAGGGAAACCACTAGAAGAGGATTGTTTTCTAGTAGACATGTTAATCCATCCACAAATATTCCTCCATCCAGTGCTTTATAAAAAAAGACAAAGGTTTCTATTGGTGCATCTCATTCTTGTGCAATGGGTGGTACAGTGTTTGGGATGTACAACATTCTAGATCGAGATGACACAACTGATGCAATTGACAAATTTATTTTTGCCAATGGAATTCCCTTCCATGTTGTTCGTTCTCCTTATTACAAGGAAATGGTCCAAGCAATTGCAAGAATATGGCTTTTATATGTACCACCCGGAGAACACAAGCTACAAATAACAATTTTAGATAGACAAGTGTTTAAAATTAGTGTGCAAAAAGAGAGAATGAGACAAACATGGTTGAGGTTTGGTTGCTCTATTGTTATGGATGGATGGATTGACATCCGTAAACGCCCACTAATCAACATCATAGTGACATCTTCAGAAGGTCCATTCTTTCTTAAAGCTGTTGACTGTTATGGAAAGCGCAATGATGCATCTTTCCAATTTGAGTTTCTTCGAGAAACTATAGAGGATGTTGGGCCTGATAGTGTGGTGCAGGTTGTGACAGATGCAATAACAAATTGTAGATTAGCTGGGTTATTGATTCAAAACATGTATCAACATATTTTTTGGACTCCTTGTTGTGTGCATGCACTCAATAATGCACTGAAGGACATTGGCAAGATTCAGTGGATATCAGACTTGGCGACCGCTGCAAGAGATGTGCATATGTTTATCTACAACCACCACACCTCCTTGGCTATGTACGGGGCTCACACGAGGAAGGAATTCCTCAAGCGCACTGATACTAGATATGCTAGCTATTTTCTCTTATTGGAGAGGATGCTAGAGGTACAAACACCTCTACAATCCTTGGTTGTGAGTTCAGAGTGGGGAAAGTGGTTAGAATCAAAGACAGACATGGGGAAGAAGGCCAGGCTTCAGGGGTTGGACAATGATTGGTGGACAGATTGTTCTTATTTGGTGTCATTCTTGGACCCTATTGCGAGGTCATTTGTTACACTGATTCAAATGCTCCTAGTCTTGGGAAATCTGTGAGACCTTTGATAGCATGTTGGGTCGTGTGAATGTAGCCATTCAGTGGAGGGAGCCTTCATTAGAGTTCTATACATCCCAGATTTGACCCATCATTCAACGTAGGTGGGATCGCATGAACACACCTTTGCACATGGAAACATATGCATTAAATCCAAAATGGTATGTTGAGAGACCTGGGAGGGTGCCTCCTATTGATGATCCTGAGGGAAAGAATGGCTTCCTAGATGCAATTGCAAAGATGTACAATGAGGGGCAATATTTCGAAGACAGTTTGTTCAGTTTGCATCTCTTAATGGCCCCTTCAACACACGTGGTGCTCGGGCAGATTGTATAGATCTAGCCCAAGATGACCCGATTAGTTGGTGGAGGATGCACGGGGATGGTGCTCCAGAGCTCATGTAGGAAATTACAGGGTAAGTTCCTCAGATAGAAGACCAAATGACACCTCTCACAAATAGATCACAGATCAATACACCAATATTCTTGACGTGGTTAAAACCCTCAAAGAAGGAAACAATGCACAACTTGAGCCAACGCAGCCACTTCAGACAATTTATTAATAAACGAAATAAAATTTACATAAGCTTCTCTCATGAACGGTCACCTTACAAATGGAGAATGACCCTCCATGCTTTTTAAATAGAGATCATGGACCAATCTGGTGTTAAGCCACGGATCAAGTGTCGGTAATACCGAGGAGAGAATGAACTGTTGGATCACTTAATGTCTAAAACATATCGTGACCATCGGATTGTAAGTTACAAAAGTACATAGTAAAGAAACACACTTTACCTAACTCTACACTAGACCAAGTTATACTTAACTATTTCCTATGTGTTGGAATATCCTAACATCCCCCCTTAAGAATAACTTGGGATAGGATTGAAGGATGTACAAATATGACACAATAAGAGAAGGAAGGAGGCATTAGAGCCTATCCCCCCTTAGTGACAACTTCCTAAACCCCAACCATAAATCAAAGTTTAGTAAACTTTGCCTCTGTGAGAGCCTTTATGAAGATGTCTGCAACATGATTATCGGTTGAACAATATTGCAGTTCAAGAACATGGTCATGAATGAGCTTTCTAATGAATTGCATGTGTAGTTCAATGTGTTTGCTGCGCTGATGTTGGACTGGATTTTTGCATAGTTGAATGACACTTTGATTATCACACTACAGTGTAGTCAGATGTTGCTGCTGAAAGCCAAACTCTGACAGGATTTGACGAAGCCACAGGAATTCCTTACTAGCTTCTACGACGCCACGATACTCTGCTTCTGTTGAAGAAAGAGAAATGGCACTTTATTTCTTGCAAGCCCATGTAAAAGGTCCAGAACCAAGAGTGAACACATAACCTGCAGTAGACTTCTGATCATCAGGGTCACCAACCCAATCGGAATCAGTGAAACCAACCAATAGAGAGATGCTTCTACACTGTAATGAATCCCAAACTAAATTGTACCTCGAACATAACGAAGTATTCTTTTAGCTGCTTTCCAATGACTTTCATGTGGGTTTTGCATAAACCGAGCAATAAGGCCAACAACAAAGGAAAGGTCAGGATGGGTATGGGTCAGATAAAATTTTTTCCTACAAGTTGACGGTACAAGGTAGCATCAACGTCAGGGGATGTACAAGTGACTAAAAGTTTGACTCTAGACTGAAAAGGAGAAGGGGTTGGCTTACAGTCTTCCATGTGAAAGTGGCGTAGAAGATCATAGGCATACTTGGACTGGGAAAGGGAAATACCTTCCTTGGATTGCAAGACTTGAAGACTAAGAAAATAATGCAAGTGTCCTAAGTCTATCATTTCAAACTGCTTTTTAAGGTTGGACTTCACATGGTTTATAAGGTTGGGATCACTACTAGTAAGGATAAGATCATCAACATAAAGAACAAGAATGATAAGAGACTTTCCCACTTTCTTGGTGTAGACAGTATTGTCAGAATGACACCTAGAAAAGCCAATAGCTAAAAGAAAGATATCCATTTTGGCATACCAAACCTGAGGGGCTTGCTTGAGACCATTAAAGGGATTTCTTAAGCCGACATACAAGGTTGGAGTCTGTTTGTATAAATCCAGGTTGTTGTTCCATATAGATTTCTTCATGCAAGTCCCCATGTAAGAAGGCAGACTTAACATCCATCTGACTTCCCATTTGGAAGAGGCAACAAGGGAAAGAACAAGGCAGATAGAGTTCATTTTGGCAACAAGGGAGAAGGTTTCAGTATAGTCAATGCCTTCAACTTGTGAAAAACCCTTAGCAACAAAATGAGCTTTATGTTTATCAACTTTTCCATCTGGTCTAAACTTGGTTCTATAAACCTATTTGCATCTAACAAGTTTTCATCCCTTTGGAAGAGGAACAAGATCCGATGTATCATTTTCCAATAATGAACGATATTCTTCATTCATCGTGTGTCCCAATCTGGATGGCCTGAAGCTTTTGCGAAGGTGTCAGGATCAGAATTCGCTAAAGCTTGAGCTAGTAAAGAAGAGGCTCTATCGAACTGAGAATGTGTACGTCGCTGATCTATAGGATCACCTGCAAGAGCACCCGCTGCATCCCAAGTAGCACGAACCCTTTTTGGAAGCTGAGGCGCTGAAGGAGGATCCTGAGAAGGTGGGGGAGGATTGTCATCCTCGCTGTTATCATCTGAAGAAGAAATATTTTCAGAAGTAGAAGGGATAGAGAGAGGTGGCATATCCGCCGAACTAGGCTCATAAGCCGATATATTTTCAGCAAACTTTACATCTCTTCTAATGATAACATTTTTGGACTTAAGTGGAATAAGTCTATATCCTTTGACATCTTTAGAATATCTAATAAAAATACATTTTTCACTCTTAGGTTCTAAAGCTTTATGTTTTTCATCTAGAATATGGGCCCATGCTTCACTTCCAAAAACACGTAAGTGAATGACATCTGGTTTAATTGAGTTCCATGCTTCTTCTGGAGTGATATTCTTTAAAACCTTAGTAGGAGTGCGATTTACTATGTAATTTGCACAATTAATTGCTTATGTCAAAAAAATAAGACTAAGTCCTTTAGATTGAAGCATACAATTAGCCATTTCCTTTAAGGTGTGATTCTTCCTTTCAACTACACCATTTTGTTGTGGAGTATATGGAACAGTATGTTGCATTTGAATTCCATGCTTATTGCAAAAGTTGATGAATTTGTTGTTAACATATTCTCCGCCATTATTTGATCTTAGCTTAAGAATTTGATGTCCAGATTATTTCTCAACAAAGGCCTTAAAGGCCAAGAACATGTTAAATACTTCACTCTTGAGTTTTAAGAAGTATACCCAAGTGCGTCTGGAGAAATCATCAATGAAAGTTAAGAAATACTTGTAGCTAGAGAATGAAACAACTAGAAGTGGACCACATAAATCACTATGCACAAGCTGTAAAGGGGTTGAGGCATGCCAAGAGGCACGATTTTCAAAACTATATCGATGATGTTTTTTGAGTACACATCCAGAACAAACACCATCTCTGCAAGATACCATAGGAAGACCTGTCACCATATTTTATTTACATAGAGTTTGATGGGAGCGATAGTTTAAGTGACCAAATCGCTCATGCCAAAGTTTGCTCACTTCATTATTATGAGCAACAAATACTGATGCAAGAGTTGATGACCCAAAGTTGTTAAATTTATACAACCTTGTAGAATCATTAGCAATGCCAGTAGCTAAAATCTGTCTAGGATCTCCTAGGTCCTTAATTACAACATCATGAGGTGAAAATTCAACGATTTTACCTTCATCTGAATGAGTTATCTTATATACAGATAGAAGGTTGTAGGATAAAGTTGGAACACATAATACATCATTAAATTGACCATTGTCTAGATTTATAGTTCCAGTCCCTACAACACTAAGAGATCTATCATCACCAACATATATATTTTTGGTGTTACAATCATTTAAAGAAGAAAACATGGCTTTGTTTTTGACCATGTGATAAGAAGCTCCAGAATCAATGAGCCATTCATGACAATGAGAAGAAGAAGATACATTTAGTGCATAATCAGACCGAGATGCTTGACAACCACATGCAAAAAGTGCTATTCTTGAAGATGAAGTTGTAGTTGAAGAGTGCTCCAAATGGATGTTATGCTTCTTCATTGTTGCTTCAAGGGCTTCCATCTTCTTAGAGCATTTGGATTCTAAGTGGCCATCTCGATTACAAAAGTTGCAATGTCTATCAGCATTTTTCCCTTTGTTTTCATTTGCCTTATCATTTTTTTGAAATGATTTTTCGTTTTGAGATTGAAATTGCTTAGGACCCTTGTTTGGTTTATGACCATTCTTTTTAGGATATTGCTTCTTAGGATTCTTTGAATTTGGTTGTTGCTGGGTGACTAGGGCTTTCTTAGAAGAGTTTCCAAAATTAAGAAGACCTAGATGTAAGAGTTTTTCTTTTTCTCTTATTAAAGAATCACAAAAGACATCAGAAGAGGGAGACTTGTAGTCTTGTCCTTGAGAAATAAAGGCTTCTCTAGTAGAATGGAAGGTGGAAACAAACACAGAGTAGGCTGGTCCCAACTTAGTAAGAATGGAATAGATAAGGCTACCATCTTCTTTCTTACCCTTAACACCTTCCAAGAGAAGTCTAAGGGTCTTGAACTTGGACAAAAAATCTTCAATGGAAGAAAAATTATTGGGGTCCAACGTAAGCAACTCATTTTCGAGTTGATGGGCTCTAATTCCATTTTTAATTCCAAAAACTTTAGTGCGTTGTTTCATTGCTTCATTAAGGGTATCAAGTTTTGTGATATGAATTGAAGGTATGGAGAAATAGACATCCCTATCAACCCAATGTGCTTAATCTTGCCTATTTTCTCATTTGACTGCCTTATCTTCATCTTTAGGTTTAGTTTCTTGGCTTGAGGCTATTCTGTAAAGAGCTTTACTTCTAAGTAAATCCACAATGTAGGACCACCATTGGAAGTAGTTGGTGCTGTCAATAATAATTTGGCATGGACTTTTCATTTTAATAGACATTGAAGCTGTAGATGTTGAAATTAAGTATTTCAATGGAAAAATATCTAAAAATTAGGCCGATTAAAAAAAACGGCTCTGAAAACGAGTTCCAAAGGAAGAAGTTATAGCTTTTTGAACAAAAGTTGTTGAAGATGCCGACGAAGTGCGTGAATGTGCGGAAGTGAATGATAATGTTATATTTTAAAAAAGAATCCCCTCCCTTTCCAAACTTAATCTAAGTAGCTCACTTTAAAAAAACTTATGTGACCCACTTTTATAAATAAGTGAAAGTCACTTTTACAATGGTACTTTATGAGCTACCCACTAAATTGTAACTTAAATAAAAAATAAAGAGACTTTAGAATTATAAGTGACTCAATTTTTATAATGGATGAGAACACTTTTATGTAAAGTAACTTTAAAACATAAGTTACATGTGTTTTTTGAAAATGTAATTTAACAAAAAAAAGACTTGAACTCAAGACCTCTATTCTCATAAAGTAACTTTGCACCAAGTGAGCTAGTTTAAAAGGTTTGTAATTTTTGGAAAAGAAGGGTTTTTTTTTTTAGTCACTGAAGCTTTGGGGCGCGTGCTTACTCGAAAAAACTCTTTTTGTCTACAAAACAAAAAACCATACAACCCAACACGGAGATGCAAAAAAAACCAAACCTTTTGGCTTGAAGTTAGCTTTCGCCGGGAACTAAATATTTTTCTCAATGTTTTTGATTCTCCGAGATCACACTAATGCGTGGCAGAAAAGAGCATACGCATGAGAAAAATCCTTCCTTTCTGTTTCTGATTTGTTCAGATCGCAAAGAGTTGCGGGGCAAAGAGCATACATAAAAATGAAAGGTATAGATCCGGTAATAACTAAAACTGCAAATAAAGACTGTATACTTCCAAATTTTAAAAATGACGTAGCTAGGGCTACCAGAAACCTTTTCGCATGAAATGAAAGGGGTTTCTCACTGGAACAGATGCACCTAACACAATAGAGCAGTCCTCTCGGCCCGAAAGCAATCAGAAACAATAGATCTAGGAAACGACAGTCGGATGCAGTTGTAGCGGCTTCGGATTTGGATCACCAATGGATGCGACCTCAAATAGCTCTGATACCATGTAGGAATTTACAGGGTAAGTTCCTCAGATAGAAGACCAAATGACACCGCTCACAAACAGATCACAGTTCAATACACCAATATTCTTGACGTGGTTAAAACCCTCAAAGAGGGAAAGAGTCCACCCCTGAGCCAACGTGACCACTTGAGGGAATTTATTAATAAAATAAATAAAATTTACATAAGCTTCTCTCATGAACAGTTACCCTACAAATGACCCTCCATGTTCTTTAAATAGAGATCATGAACCAATCGAGTGTTAAGCCACGGATCAAGTATCGGTAATATCGAGGAGAGAATGAATCGTCAGATCACTTAATGTGTAGAACATATCGTGACTGTCGGGTTGTAAGTTACAAAAGTACATAGTAAAGAAACACACTTTACCTAACTCTACACTAGACCAAATTATACTTAACTATTTCCTATGTGTCGAAATATCCTAACAGCTCAATGATTTAGCTATGCGTTTATTGTCTCAGATTGCTAGTTCCTCTGCAGCAGAGAGGAATTGATCCACATATAGCTTCATCCACTCTATCAAGAGGAACAAGCTTACCTCTAAAAGAGCGGAGAAGTTAGTTGCTGTGCATAGTGCCCTACGTCTTGAGCATATGAAGACACCTGAGTATTTGAAGGGACCAACAACACGATGGGATGTTGATCCAGAGGATGATGCACATGTAAATATGGAAGAGAGACTTGATGAGAGACAAATGGGGTTGGTTGGTGTGCCACTTAGCATGTTTGAAAATGCTAGTGATTCAGATTCAGATGGTGATATGGTTGATCCTGATTTATTCATGCAACAGCTAGACGCAGAGACTAGCGGGGCATTACCTTGAGGCTTGAGCAAAATTATGCTCGTTTATCTTTTGATATGTTGATGTTCTTATGTTATTTTGACTCTATAAATTTTTGACTCTTGATGTATCAGACTTGACTTTTATAATTCTATAAAATTTTGACTCTTGATGTTTCAGACTTTACTTTTATAATTTTATGTCAAGATTCAGTATTCAATGTTCATAGTAGGAAGTGGAACATCAATATGGTTTAATAAATTAATCATAATGTATGATGTATGATTATAAATTAGAATTTTAAATTTATATGCTAATGATATTCATATCAATGATCATGCTTTGCGGCTTTTAAGTTTTCGTTTTAAATTTGTTTTAGTGATATGATTCATTGATTTATAAATTATATTTTATATTTATAAGTTTTTAAGACCTTGGTGTTCCCCCATGTTTCCTAAAAATTGGTGGGGAGATTTTGCATAGGCCGCTCCCACGTATCCTAGCTCCCTCGCCTCCTCGTCCCAGAACCTTGGTGGAACATTGCACGAAAGTAAGCTGGTCTTGAATCCCTTACAACCTGAGAAGGAATGGATCTATCTCCTTTCATTTTTGCATATTCTATGACCTCAGCTGATTCTCCAATAACATCCTTCGCTGCACAGAAGAGCCCTGGTATAAGGTGGTCAAGGTGTCTCACATTTCCTCTGCTGTTTTCTTCTCAACAATATGTGGTATGATATGATCCTTGACCCCGTCTAGGATCATGCATTTCGCCTTCGCCTAGGCCTTCTCATACTTCTCATTTGCATCAGGGTTAATTGGGACAACTACTGTTTTCAAGGCATAGTCCTTGATGTGATGTTTATCCAAGATTGCGAGGATCCTGGCCTTCTAGATGACAAAATTGGAAGCCTTGTCTAATTTGTCCTGATCCCTCAATCTGTTCACTGCCATCTCTGCTCCTCTTCTCTAGACTCCCTCTGAATTCTGATTTCCTTCTAGGAAATCCTCCGACCAACAATCGAATCGCTCCTTTCCAATCCTCCTTCGCTGTTGCAACCTAGATTTAGATTTCTTGGCTAGAAATCCGTTGAGGCAGTGATTCCCTCTACCTTGGTTCAGTCTCCTTAGACACTATTCTGCACTGACAGAAACAACGTCCCACTAGCTCACAAATCAAAATATGCTCAGCTCCCTTAGCCCTGACAACTCGAAGAATATGGTCCCTTCAGGCTCTGCGCAATCTCTGCGTGGGCTGAATCTTCTTCGCTCGGCCAACTGCGTCAATCCTTCCTGGCTAAGAAGGATGACATGGCTCTATGTGAGCCTGATCTGCCCTCCTCTGCCTCTGTGTTGTCCTTGACGGATGACGCAGCTACTGTGTGAACTTCTCCTAGCTATTGCATCTTCCTCTCTCGATTCAGAATGCTGGCGCAGGCATTGTGTGAGCCTCTGTGTCACACTCTCTACACTGCGTCACTCCTCCTCTTGCCTCTTCAGCTCTGGAACAATGTCGTCTCTCGGGACAATTGCTTCTCTGCTGCAAATTCTCAGATTTCAGTTGCCTATGATCTGCAATTGCTCTAATACCATGTGAAAATTCCTGAATCTAACACATCAAAAACTCCTACTACAGTTACTGGTTTACAATCTCCTACTTGTTCTTTACATTAACAAGTTATTTAATTGCATAAACATCGAAGTAAACACTATTGCAACCTTCACAAATATACAAATCATGCACTGAAATAAACTGAGACAATAACACAAGGGACACCATTATTTTTGGACAATTGTCCCTCGAAAAACCCAATTCGGGAAAACCGGTGCAGCATATAGAGGGTTTGTATTATTAAGCAGATTTTGTGAATACAACTAGGATGCCAGAAATGGCTCACCCAACAGAGAATATCCTGGACAGTAGTACCTCTATCCAGAGACAGATAGTTCGACAAATTAGCTACCAGATGATCAAACCCCACAACGACTCCAGTTGTTTCCTGTGCTGGACAACGAAAGCTGCTCTGAGCACTGATCTGGAACTGCGTCACTCCTTCAGGATCTGCGTCACCCTCTCCCGACTCAAAATCTGCTGATTTTCTCCCAGTCTACCCCACAGAATCTCCCCAACGCTGCCTCTGAGGCGTAACGTCAGCTTCTACGGCTTCTGTGTCACTTGTGTCAGCCTTCTGCATCCTCTGCGCCAACTCTTCGACCTATGCGTAAACCCTTCTAGGGTATGCGCTGTCTCTTCCAGCACTGCGTTGCCTCTCTGCTATGTATTCTTCAGCCTTGGATGAATATCCCTTGCTGAACTGCCCCTCACTGCAACTTTGATCACTAACTTGATTTCTTCAGCGAACCTTGCCCCAGAAAAACGAATTCTTTGATCACTTGGTGTATCTCCAACTGACCCTCAAGCCTCCTCTTATACTTTTTCTATTGACAAATCAACGACCAAGATTAAGTCCCTAATCAACGGTTAAGATTAGAACTAGTTTGATCCTCGTCACTTAGAACTTTTTCACCATATTTTATTAATACACATTAATATTTTTATTTTTCTAAGTTTAGACTTAGGAACTCATTAAAAATATTAATTATTTTAATAACTCTTCATCTAGGTGGAATTTCTCTAAACAATTTTTGGGTCTTGGAGATCTCATGTGCCTTAGCATCTCCACCAAATTTCATGGCTAGAGCACATTCGATGCTATCCAAAATCAACACTTATTACCCTAGATTAGTTAACACACAAATCGAATTGGGGTCTATTTCTTAATAATGATGGAAGTATATTTTTATCTACCGTATTGTGATGGAAGTGCTCCCATTTTATTGGTTTCATACTCTTCTTGGTATTATATCTATTGATCTTGAATCTCACCTTTAGCTCTTAGGTCCTTTAAAACCATAAATCCAATGATTAGATTTAGTATAATTGAGGCATTTTAAAGCATCTTACCTAGAGGAGAGCTATGTGTAGGATTATTCCATTAAAATGATATTTCCTAGTACATTGGTCTCATTCTATAGTAAACTAATGGAAATGATATTAATGACCATTCATGCACATAGTCAAATAATTAGTACACAAGCTACAATTCATCATATTCTGCACAAGTTCATTATATTCAATCTAATTACCTGTTAGCAAAACGAGTGGTCATTGTGCACAGATTCAACACTAACACCCTATTTATTGTACCTTAAACATAAATAGAAAATTAGTGTCCTAATCAACTCACATATAATCATTAGTCTCATTGCAATTGTATGTAACTGCAATCTTTTAATATTGTTGGAAACATAGTCCTCTTGGTTTATGTAAACTTGGCTCATTCACTTGAATGGAAAGTGAAAAGCCTCAAGTGAAAGTCAACAATCATAGAAATCCAAGAGACCTTTGGAATATGAAAACCAAGGGTCAATGAAAAACATATTTATTACATCTTTTGAGTAATATGCAATCACACATTATTCAAAATTTCCTATTACTTTTGTGTGTGTTCAACATGGTATTTGAGCTGGCCAATCAAATTTGCGCTTTGCTCAACCTTGGAATTTCTTCAATCCTGTCCTCTATCATTTCTATCCCCGAGGCTAGTTTCTTTTCTCTACCATTATAAACTTTTGAGTTGTCTCCAACGTTTATCCTGTTGTCTCTTTAGAATCCCAATCCTTGGTGCTTGATATTATGTGCTTGCACTATCCACATTTGTTTATTTGACTTTGTCAACAACCTGTGCAATCATCAAAATTTAATGAAAATCTCCTGCAACATCTGGGGCTCCTGTGTCATTTAGATGGCCTAAATGAGAGCCACCACTCTTAGCTTTGCCACTTAGAAACACTCAAAATTTATTTTTCCATCTTGAGCTCTATTTCCGATAGCATAGGCTCGTCGACATCTTTCCCTCACCCAAAGTCTACATGATTCGTTATTTGTGTCCCTAAGTTAGCCTTTGGAAATGTGTGTGCCAACAATTGGCACACCAATTGCTTCCATCAAAGTGGCATGGAGTTGGTTGGGGGTGAGACGTCATTATTGCTCCATCGTGTTGCCTTACTTCTAGTCACTCTTGCACTGGCGAGATCTCTTTTGTGGTTGTTGAAGGTCGATAAATTAAATATCTCCCTTCTAATCCACATCCCAGGCCTTGGTTTATATTTTTTCGTTATGTGGGTAGTATCATCCACAATAGGATGAGAAGGATAATCCACTCTCTCTGTGCTTTGGTTAGGGCAGAGTGATGTTTCTTGTGTGCATACATTTTTGTATTCTTGTGCTGCATAATCATTATTTGAGGGGATATTAGATGTTCCATAAGAGTGATGTTTCTTGTGTTACATTTCATTTCTAGCGCTGCAGATTGGGAATCAATTATTTAAGTGGGTATTATAAAATATCATAACCAAAATGGGGATTTGTGCAAGGGGGGTGGCATGCAGATGTAGATGTAGTTAATCCATAAGGAAATCCAGTGATTGAGAGAGGTTCTCCGTATTGCAAATCAAAGAGGTTCACATTACCAATTAGAGAGACGGTAGAGCAGGATGCCATGGATCCTCTTCTTGTAGTACTCTGCCTGAAATGGGTTATAGGGAGCTTCGAATTTAAAGGATATTGTGAATAAATCGATGGTTTCCAGGTTATTTTTATGGTCACACGATTCTGCTAATTCGTCACCGAACGTTGGTGGGTCTGTCCGTTTTCATCTCTATATAGAGCTTTACTGGGCTGAGCCTAGATAGAAAGTCTATTGCTGAATACTATTTGCTTCTATGTGTTTGATGTAAAGCTCACCTTGTATAAGAGTTGTGGGATTCATTGACTAAGAAATGGCAGTAGAAGGAGGGTGTGTTCAAGAATGTAGAGGCAACGTTGCCTCCCACCAAGATATGAAAATCAAAGAGAACACTTATTACAAGGGGTTCATTGCCAGTGACTTGGTTTTCCCAAAGCTTTGTGTATTATCCTTCATAGCTCCTACATTATACGAGCTCAAAGTTCTATCTCTTGATGCCCTTTGTAACTAACAAGTGGCAGAGGACTTATCTCCAAAATTTCCAATTGAACCCTTGACTTCTTTCAGTTTAGAGGACTATCACAAAAAGGATGTTGCATAATTTAATGGAGTAGGGTTTGCATCTTAACCTAGTGTTTCGTGAGTTATAGAAAGAGATTCTTTTACTACCTTCAAGGAAGACATTCTCGGTGTGTGTAACAAGAACGTCATAATTGAAGTGGATTACGGCCAACAGGTATTGCAAATATGAGGGATCAATGGATTTGGAAAAAATAAATGGCAAGCTCAGCCTCAACCATGGCCTCGAAGCTAGAGGGGCCAGTCAAATCTTTTTGCATTTAGTGGGATGAATATGTTTGTTGTGTAGTGGGCCTTTTGATTCAATCCTAGCCATAAAGTGGTTGGATAATTGTTTTTACAATTATAATTTCATGGGAAGATTTCAAATTTGATATCAGGTATTGCAGTTATAGTCCATTTGGTGTGGTCATATTTTGTTGCATGGTGCATTCTATTTTTTGAAAACAAGGAAAGATGTTGTATATCATGCCCATGAAATAAATATCATTAAACTGCATCCTCTGAAAATGTTTGGATTCAACAGGTTTAAGTACATTACTACCTTTCAAGAGTGGTTTTATTTGCATGTGTATGGTGTCTTAATATCTGTAAGTTCACTTATACTTTTGCATTGTAAGCGAGTTCTTTTTTGGTTCAAGCTGACACCCTTAACTTTCTGAGCTTGAATTATTCTATGGTTCAAATTACTAATGTATTAGAGTTACCGAATACACTGATACAATCTACTATGGACATCACAGTCATAATGGGCAATGCCACTCTCTTTGATATTCAAACCTATTTTCAAAATGCACAAGACAAGATTGAGTTTCTACAGCTTGGATCTCAGCTCTAGTGAGAAGAACTACAACAAAAGAATCATCATTATGAACTGGTTCTTATTTAGAACAATTCACTTTTTGAGTTCGAAGGAGACTCTTATCAACAACCAACACTATATCTGTTGAGAAATCTAGGGCACTTACAATTAATAATTTCTCTGCTTGATAATTTCTTGTGATGTACTTTTACTTCTTAGCTTATGATCTTTTCTTTGTTAGCTTATTAATGTGTTCTCTTCATCAAGACAATTACCAACATGCATAATAAAATACAAGTGACATAGCATGTAAGCTTCTCATCCAGGGCCAAAACCTCTCACCTCTTGAGAGGAAAATCCGATCAAAATTCTTCTTCTAGATCTTCAATTGATAAGTACCAAGATCATGACATAGACCCTTGACTCTAGTATCCTCTCAAGAACCTTGTCACTAACCTTGATACTCTGCCTCTTCCTTTCCTTGCCTTTCTTCTTGATCTTGAAATTCTCTCCTTGGCTTCTACTTAGAGAAACTCAGTCTCTATTCTTTTCATTGCTCCTCCTTGACTTCCCTAGAGAATCTCGGTCTCTAGGTATTTGCTTCGGCTTCCCAGAAGAATCATTCTCTTGCTGCCCTAGAAGAATCCTCTCCTTCGCTTGGCCAGAAGAAACTTCTCTACCCTAGAAGAAACTTCATTTTCCTAACTTCGCACTGCCCAGAAGAAACTTCACTGCCCCAAAAGAAAGTCATTTTCGCTGGCCCAAAAGAAAGTTTCCCAGATGATACTTTTTCACTTCCTTTGCTGCTCCTTCGCACTTCTTGTTACCCTTTCTTTGCGCTTCTTTCTAGACTGAATTTCTTGCTTGAAAATGTGTGTCTACAAATGAGGCCAAGTTCCTCCATATATACACTTCTTCACTAGGTCTATAGGTTGAATTGACAGTTGGAGTTAGGCTGACCTGATCTAGCAACTTCTTCATCGATTATAGGAAAATTTGAAGAGGTTTGGTGACAAGTTCTTGGAGGATACTTTACATAGGCAATATTGACCTCTTACAAAGTGTAACATGACTTCATTTACATGACAATGACTCTTACATTTTATGACTAGATGACAAATAGATCCTAAAGACTCTCAATGGGAGTCTTGACTCAAAAACAAAATCCTTGCTCATGAAACCCATGAAAAAAGTCAATAAAATAATTTCATTTTTTTATTTACATCTCATTACATAAAATCATATTTACATATTATTATGAAGACAGAACCTAGTTACACTTTTCAACACTCCCTCTTAACTAGGGAGGTATTCATAATGGTACTTGGACTTTCTCAATCTAAAAAATATCTCATAAGAAGAATTCATATTTGTAACTCATTTGTATAGCATCATACCAACCAACATTGTTATATAGCAAGGCCTTGATTAACAACTCTATCTCTCCACAAGATTAGAGCACAATGTTGGTGAGACCAATGATTTATAGACATACTCATCATTGTCTCTCTAGGAACATACCCCACCTGGGTTCACTCAGGATATGCTCCATAAGGACTATTATTTTCTTGGACTCCCCAGTCCCAAAAGAATATCGGTCCTCCACGACTACTCTTTCATGGGATGTCCTATCTCATCCCCTAAGAGCATCAGATGCCAAATGATTACACAATCCTCCATTCTGTCTTCCCAAGTGAAGATCAAAACAACATGTCTATCACTCCTTTTTATACCAGGAGGTTTTATTCCATTAAAGGAATGTACTCATTCCTATCACAGAGGAATGTACCTAAGCTTCCAAGTTAGGAATTTCCAAGTTTCTTCCAAGAGCGAAACTTCTTCTTAGGCTCCCTCTTAACCAGGGACGTATCACAACTCTTCATCTGGAGATCCTAAAACAACCAGTTGCATGAAGAGCTCCTTCCTTTGATGTCATGAATCTCTTCTTTGCTAAGGAGTCTTCATCCTTTGGGAACTTCTATATATAGGGCATATATCATACATCACTTTTATTCATGAGTTAGTCATGTCCTCAACTCATCAGAAAGTGATTCATTAGATTGTCCATCTAGCTTTGCTTCATGTCATTTTGCTTTCATGCCATATTTCAGAAGGACATTACATCCTTCTATATGATCTGCTTGGAAGTCATTTATAGATCTTCCCTTCGACAATCCTACATAAGCCCAACTAGATGTTAGTTAAAAAATAATCAATGAACACTTCAACTCAAAATTACGTTTATGATGATATTTCAACATGCCATCTTCCTGTAAGTATCAACATTCTGCATGCAGATTGACACATCTCCCACAAATATCCATTGTCAAGGGTCTCTATCTTTTTCTGACTTCTATCAGAGTCTTCACATATTTCTGGGAGATCTTCTAGTCGAATCTTCTTGGACTTTGGATATTGAATTCTTTCTTCCTTCATTGCATATCATTCCAATCTCTTCCTTTCTTTTATCGCACGTTTTATTCCTAAGAGCTTCCAATCATAGTTCCTTGATTGTAGTAAGCTTCCTCATGATTCATATGCGAATATATATTATGTTGATTTCATCTAGTGTGACTTATGCTTTGTTGCAATATTTTGGAGGAGGAGATCCTTTCTTCTTTTGATCATATTTCCCAAGATGGAGATTGTGATCCATATTATTTGCAATCATATGACATGACTTTTATAATAATCTATGCAAGCATACATACCTCATCTTTCTTTTGGTCATCCAGACTTCCTGTAGAAACTCCATTCGAAAGGACTTTATCCTTCATACCTGCTTTCCTGTTATGTCATCATACCATCATTCCTTGAATCCCACGAGTTGAAATTCCTGATGAAAACCTTTGCTTCCTTTCTTCATTGGTGAATAGAGAAACTCGAGGATGTTTCATATCCTCATCTTGCAGATGTTTTCTTCTATGATGATCCCAGTTAATGATGACCTCTGCTTCTATAAGTATTAATGAGGTTTCCTTAAGAGCTTCCTATTCTTTGTAATTTGTACCAGACATACTTTCTGCATTCCATGTCATGAGTTCTTCTAATGCTTCTATCACGATGCTTCTTTCTAACTTGATGCATCCTATCTTATTTACATTGCTTCCTATCTATAACTTATAAGTGAAAATAACCTTCTAATGAAGAAGATCAACTCAGTCATCTTCTCGCTTCTTCCTTCTTATGCTTATTTGTCTTTGGTTCTTTTACTTCATCACTAGAATAATCTTCTTCCTTGTCCCTCTTACGATTAGGATAGTCCTTTATGTAGTGCCCAAAATTATTACAACCATAACATCTTTGTTTAGCCATTCTCTTCTTTTTCTTCTTTCGATTACTAAACTTTCCAAAATTTTCCTTTTATCTTGACACTGTTTGTAGCCTTCTATCTGATCTTTCTTCACTTTCATTCTTCACCTTGTCTTCCTCTGCCTTGCAGAGAGACCATAACCTGATGAACGTGATAGCTTCCTCTTCCCTAGTGGCAATGAGGTTACCTTGTTCATTAGTTAATGCATTTAGGATAAGGAAGATTATTTCGTTATTAGATACCATCTCTCCTAGGTCCTTCAATTGACCTTTTATTTGAGATGCCTTAGAGAGACATGATGATATCCCTTCATCTTTTGACACCTTCAATTTATGAAGATCAAACCTAAGTGATAAGATATTTTCTATCGTGCTTCTAGAGAAAAGTTCTCCTAGCTTATCATATATTTGTTTAGATGTCTCCATCTTGGCTACATAGGAAATGAGTGAATCTTTGATGGACTTCTTGAGAATCTTTTGAGCCTTGAGATCCCTTTCCATGTATTCCGACAATACTTGTTCTTCGGATACCTTGGAGACATTCCCATGGACATGATCAATGACTTCATTTACTTCGAGGACAATGTCTATCCTTCTTTTCCAAACAAGGAAGTTTGATATCCCAACCAACTTTTGGTCTTCCTTAAAACATGAAGTCATTTTTACGAGATTGTATTATAATAAGAGGTACCACTACTTCAACTTGATGATGAATTTTCCGCTTCCTACTTCAAATCTTTCGGTGAGGGAGGAATGTATTCTATGAGATCTCTGCTTCAATAGAGAGAGGATTGAATTTTGATTCAAGCTTCCTTAGATTTGAAGAGCTTCCACTTCCACTTCCTTTGATGAGGTGATGATATCTGAAGTGTTACTAAGGTTTCAGTATTTCTTCCTGCTTCCTTCTTCGATCTAGGGTTTTATGATTTAGACCTTGATCTTATTGATAACCTTCGACTTGCTTTGATGCCTTCCTTGAATATTGATTCTTGTGTGTCAGCTTGATTTTGACTGCCCCTTCTTGTCTTCAATATCTAAGCTCTGATACCATGTTGAGAAATCTAAGGCATTCACAATGAAAAATTTCTCTGCTTGATAATTGCTTGTGATGTACTTTTACTTCTTAGCTTATGATCTTTTCTTTGTTAGCTTATTAATGTGTTCTCTTCATCAAGATAATTACCAACATGCACAATAAAAGATAAGTGACACAGTATGTAGGCTTCTCAGCCAGGGCCAAAACCTCTCACCTCTTGAGAGGAAAACCCGATCAAAATTCTTCTTCTAGATCTTCAATTGATAAGTACCAAGACCATGACACAAACCCTTGACTCTAGTATCCTTTCAAGAACCTTGTCACTAACCTTGATGCTCTGCCTCTTTCTTTCCTCACCTTTCTTCTTGATCTTGAACTTCTCTCCTTGGCTTCTACTTAGAGAAACTCGGTCTCTATTCTTCTCACTGCTCCTCCCCGACTTCCCTAGAGAATCTCGGTCTCTAGGTATTTGCTTCAGCTTCCCATAAGAATACTTCTCTTGCTGCCCTAGAAGAATTCTCTTCTTCGCTTGGCTAGAAGAAACTTTGGTACCCTAGAAGAAACTTCATTGCCCTAACTTCGCACTGCCCAGAAGAAACTTCACTGCCCCATAAGAAAGTCCTTTTTGTTGGCCCAGAAGAAAGTCTCCCAAATGATACTTTCACACTTCCTTTGTTGCTCCTTCACACTTCTTGTTACCCTTTCTTCACACTTCTTTCTAGACCGAATTCATATCGAATTTATTGTCCGAAAATGTGTGTCTTCAAATGAGGTCGATTTTCTATATATATATTTTTTATATTACAAAGGAAGCTACAAATTGCGGTTTAGTAGCTACAACTGGAAGGGTTACAACTCCAAGATTTACTAGCTCCCACTGGAAGAAGGCGACAACCTTCTAGAGGAAGCTATAACTTCTTTCCCTAGCACCACCCTGCCATGCTATAGAATAAAAGATAAACTAAGATCTTCTTGGGCTCCTGTACTAGGGACAATGGCCCAATTACAAATTAATCTTCAAAAAATATTATCTCTCCAACCAAGAGGACCCAAAAAATGTGCCACATATCGAACAAAATGGCATGACAAGGGCTATCACTCTAGGAGGTCCTTGTATCCAAAATTTTAACATGTGCACACAATTTACCAAAAAAAGTCTGTGCTCATTCACCCTTTGACAACAATGACAAATTCTTCCAAAAATATCCCCCTTTGACATTGTTATCAACACTCATGCTCCCCTTGTCATCATGCTTTCCCTGTTTTCATGCTTCACTTGCTTCATCTTCATGCCACACTTCCTTTTATCTTCCCCTTTGAAATCAATGGAAAAGGGTGACTCATGTCTTTGTGACTGCTCCCCCTGAACATATGGCACTCAACATGACTTTTGTTTTCTTATCCTTTCCTTCTTTGTCATTCTTACGACTTTTTTGCTTGCCTACAATTTTTGTTTGCTGTGTTTGGACTAGAATGTATATGTTGTTTGGTCTTCTTGTGGTTGTTGTGTTGAGATTTGTAGCTTGGGAGGTACTCCAAACCCTAGGCTAGTGGGTTTTGGAAGAATTGACACAAAAAAGTGACTTTTGGCCTAAGAACCCAAACCTATGGGCTTTGCACCCAAGCATGTGGATGTCAAACCTGGATGAAAATTGGTCACTTGGAATTTGGAGGTTGTAGGGCACCTCTAGAGGAACCTGGGGCAAATTGAAGCACTAGAAAAGGCCTTGTAGAAATGAAGTTATGAAATTTTGAAGATTATGTGTGGGCAAAGTGGCACAAAATAAGGTTGACCTTGGTTTACGACAACCCTAGAAGAGGGCTAGTTGTGCCACCCATGAATGATATAAATTGAGGAGCTTGTGCAGGCTTAAGGAGATATCCAATGAGCATCCACATCAAAGAAATACCTCTGAAGAAGACAACGAATATGAGGAAACGAAGCAAGGAGTTAGGGCATGAGTTTTTGGGAGGCGTCTCTATTTTTCGGTGCAGATTTATTGCAAGTCTTAGCCGCAGATGTTTGAGGTATGTTAGGGTGTTCTGTGGTATGTTTTATCTGTGGTTAGTCTATGTTATGGGCCACAAGTACCTATTGTAGGAATGTGTAGTGGAGATTGTTTTGAGCATCATAAGGCCTAGTAAGTGACTTTCCTTCAAGATGTAGCCCCGAGGAAGAACAACATAGGAGAACAAGGGTAAGTCACAACCTTAACAAGGGTATTCTCATGTGCTAGAGTCCAGATATCTTGTTGTTGGTGGACAAGTTGTTGTAGGGTACGTTGAGGAGGAGCCTTAAGCACTACAACAAGTGTTTTGGATGCCTTGTAGGAAAATGAAGGTGGAAACATGGTTGGAGAAGGGAACCACAAAGTTTGAGAATATGGTTTAGGGGTGCTTGTGTGCCCTAACCAGAGCTTTGGATGCACATATTTTGAGGCAAGAGGAAAACAACAGTGAATTGCAGATGGTCTCTTGTTGAAGTTGATTTGGTAGCAGATGTAGTGTCTAGGTTGGACAATTTTGATGGACTAGTTTGTTTGGACACTTATGGACTTTTGGAGGGCAGCGTGAGAGTGGACAAAGTTGGCCCTAATTGCAGTGAATTAAGGTGAACTTTAGGCCTGCTAAGAGTGACAGAGTTGGAGCAGCCAAAAGAACAACTTGTAGAGGGTTGTAGAGGCTTGCTTCAAGCCCTAAGGAACAAGTCTCTTGAAGGACTAAGGGATTGTTAGAAGAGGTAGAAGAAGAGCTCATAGGTCTAATTATCGAGGAGCAGTTTGTAGCCTTAGGCTTGCCTTGTGGAGAAGGAAATCTACAATAGAAGAGAGGCTGTCATCCATGCGCTAAGTTCATTGTTGGAGAAGGACATTCGACAGTGATAGTGGGAAGCCCTTTGACCCTAAGTCGGTATTCATCGGGCAACGCAAGAAGGAACTAGTGGGAAGAAAGTCCCAAAATAGTTGAGGAGAAATAGTGGGCAGTTCAAAGTTGTTCACAAACGGAGTTATGAACAACTTGACAAGTGTCTCAATGTGTTGATGCGTTGAAGGACTAATGGTCAATGAGAGAGTAGGTGGATCCAAGTTCAGTGACCTAATGGATTTGGTTGATTGATAGAGGCAGAGTTGTGTTGCTAGGATCGGGAGCCGAAGGGTCGGGGAAATGTGTACAAGGTACGACCAAGGTAGTTGTGAGGAGCTCTACACATCTAGACAGTCAATCATGACAAACACCAAGCCCTAGTTGTTGTAGTCTTGTATCAATGTATGTATGCGGTCCATTATCCCTAGTATGAGAGCCCTAGACTGTTGTATTATGAATTTCATTAATATAATGAAGTTTGGTTGTTGCATAATTTTGTAAAAAGTTTTGTATATTTTGTGCACTCGTAGATTTGTCCCTATATATTATTCCGCTGTGCAAAGTAGTCTTGTTGTGATACTTGGACTGGTAACATCAATGATTTAAGATTCTATCCTAGACTCCAGTATCGTGTAAAACCAACATGGTATCATAGGTACTTTGAGGGCCAGTGAATCAGAGTGTGCACAACGAATCAACTCAGAGGGACCATAGATTGTTTAGATCATGTAGTAGAGGGTTCAACTGAAGACATGGAGATGTGTTCTTGACTAGCTTGGCAACGAGATTAGATGAGAGTTCTAGTGGATTGGTGGTGAGCCTGGTGAAAAATAGTTTGTTGTAGGGCAGATTGTTGATCATGGACTTCCTATGATTTTCCATGGATCGTTGGGACAACTTGAGGATTGCTTTGGCATGGATGAGACCGGGATGATCGAGATGGTTTCATGCGATGGAAAACTGACTGGTAGGCTAGTTTCTTAATTGGATCATGATTTTGCATATCCAAGATTGGAGGGATTTGCACTAGTGGTGTTTGATCGAAGAGGATGAGTGCTTGCAGGACTGGGTTGCGGTGATGATTGCTCGTGTTCGACCACATCCCTCACTAACCTTGTAGGACACGAGATCAGTAGCAGGTTGAGCCAGTGGAGATCATGTTGACGCAAAGGGAGTCTAACTTCAGAGGGAGCAACCCTATGAAAGTGTTGAGGTCTTCAGGTTCAGATGAGATGAGGCAGAGGCACTTTTGAGATTGCAGGGTTTATTCTACAGAGTATGTTGCAGTGATGGACGCTAGATGGGCTAGTGTCGATAGTGATGTTGATGGAGACTTCGAGTGTTGGAAGTACCTCCCTCACTAAGAGGGAGTGTTTAGATATGTAGCTTTGGAGGTATTCCAAGCCCTAGGCTAGTGGGTTTTTGGAGGAATTGACACACAAAAGTGACTTGTGGCCTAAGAACCCAATCTTGTGGGCTTTGCACCCAAGCAAGTGGATGTGAAAACATTATGAAAATTGGTCACTTGGCATTTGGAGGTTGTAGGTCACCCCTAGAGGAACCTAAGACAACTTGAAGCACCGAAAAATGCTTTGTAGAAATGAAGCTATGAATTTTTGAAGATTAGTTGTGGGTAAAGTGGCGCAAAATCAGATTGACCTTTGTTTAGGATAGCCTAGAAGAGGACTAGTTATGCCACATATGAATGCTTTAAATTGGGGAGATCATGGAGGCTTAAGGAGATATCCAATGAGCATCCACATCAAAGAAATACCTCTGAAGAAGACAACATATTTGAGGTAGCAACCCAAGGAGTTAGGTCACGAGTTTATGGGAGGAGTCTCTCCATTTTTGGGTGTGGATTTCTTGCAGGTCTTAGCCGCAAATGTCTAAGGTATGTTGGGGTGTTCTATGCTATGATTATGTGTGGTTAGTCTTTGTTATGGGCCGTAGGTACCTGTTGTAGGAACAACGTGTAGTGGAGGTTGTTTTGAGGGTTGTAAGGCCTAGTAAGGGTCTTTCCTTCAAGCCACAACCTCTAGGAAGAACAATGCAGGAGAGCATGGGTAAGCCGCAACCTGAACATGTGTATTCTCATGTGCTAAAGGACACATATATTTCTGTTGGTGGATAGGTCACTATAAGGTGTATTAGGAAGGAGCCTTAGGCACTACAACAAGCATTTTGAATGTCTAGTAGGACAACGAAGGTGGCAACATAGTTGGAGAAGGAAACCACAATGTTTGAGAGTAGGGTTTAGGGGTGCTAGTGTACCGTAACCAAAGCTAGATGCACAGATCCCAAGGTAAGAGGACAGTAGCAGTGTGTTGCAAATGGTCTATTGTTGGTGTTGATTTGCTAATGGATGTAGTGTCTAGGTTGGATAGTTTGTTGGAATAGTTGGTTTGGACACTTGTGCACTGTTGGAAGGCAATGTGAGAGTTGACCAAGTTGGCCCTAAGTGTAGTGATTGAAGGACTTTAGGCGTGCTAGGAGTGGCAGAGTTGGAGCAGCCTATAGAAAAACTTGTGGAGAATTGTAGAGGCGTGCTTCAAGCCCTAAGGAACAAGTCTCTTGAAGGACTAATGGATTGTAGAAGTGGAAGAGGAAGAGATCATAGGTGTGATAAACCAAGAGAAATTTGTAGCCCTAGACTTTCCTTATGGAGAAGGACATCTACAACATGAGAGGGGTAGTCCTCCATGCCCTAAGTTCATTGTTAGAGAAGGAAATTTGACAGTGATAGTGGGAAGTCCTCCCACCCTATGTGTTTCTTCATTAGACAACACAAGAAGGCACTAGTGGGAAGAAAGTCCCAAAAAAACCGAGGAGCATCAGTGGGCTGTTGAGAATTGTTCACAAATGGAGTTGTGAACAACTTGACAAGAGTCTCGATGTGTTGATACGTTGAAGGACTAAAGGTCAATGAGAGAGCAGGTGGGGCTGAGTTTAGTGAACTAATGGAGTTGGTTTGTTGACAGAGCTAGAGTTGTGTTGCTGTAGATCGAGAGACGAAGGACTGGGCATATGTGTATAGGGTATGACGAAGGTAGTTGTGAGGAGTTCTACATCAACTAAACAATCAATGTACTTTGTTCAGGGTAGTTTTGTGGTCATCATGATAGAAACCAAGCCCTAGTTGTTGTAGTCTTGCATTAGTGGATGTATGAGGGCCATTATCCCTGGTACGAGAGCCATAGACTATTGTATTATTAGTTTGATTAATATAACGAAGTTGGGTTGTATAAATTTATAAAACGTTGTGTATATTTTGTGCACTAGTAGATTTACTACTGTATATTATTCTGCTGTGAAAATTAGTCTTGTTGTGATACTTGGATTGGTAGCGTCAGTGATTTAAGATTTTATCCTAAACTCCAGTATCGTGGAAAAACAACATGGTATCAGAGCTACTTTGAAGGGCCAGTGAATCAGAGTGTGCACAACGAAGAAACTCAGAGGGAGAAAAGATTGTGTAGATTGTAGAGTAGAGGGTTCAATTGAAGACATAGAGATGTGGTATGGATTATCTTGGAAGTGAGATTGGATGGGATTTTTGGTGGATTGGTGGTGAGCTTGGTGAACAATAGTTTGTTGTAGGGAAAGTTGTTAATCATGCACTTCCTATGATTTTCCATGGATCGTTTGGACAATTCGAGGATTGCTTTGGCATGGACGAGATTGAGATGATCGAGATGGTTTCATGTAATGGACTGCAGATTAACAAGCTAGTTTCTTCATTGAATCGTGATGTTGCATATTTGAGATTGGAGGGATTTTCACAAGTGGTGTTTAATCCAAGAGGACGATTGCTTGCAGGACTAGTTTGCGGTGATGATTTCATGTGTTCGACCATAAATCAAATTGACCTTGTAGGACACGAGATTAGTGACAGGTTTAGCCAATGGAGATAGTGTAGAATTAATGGGAGTCTTTCTTCAAAGGGAGAAACCCTATGGAAGTGTTTGGGTCTTCAGGTTTAGATGAGATGAGGCAAAGTCACTACTGAGATTACAACTTTCATTCTACAAAGTATGTTGCAGTGATGGATGCCAATTGGGCTAGTGTTGCTGGTGATGTTGATGAAGACTTCCTAATGTTGGAAGTACCTCCCTCGCTAAGAGGGAGTGTTGAGATTTGTAGCTTGGGAGGTACTCCAAACTGTAGAATAGTGGGATTTGGAGGATTTAACACACAAAAGTGACTTGTGGCCTAAGTGCCCAAGCCTGTAGGCTTTTCACACAAGCATGTGGGTGTGAAACCATGATGAGAAATGGTCACTTGGCATTTGGAGGTTGTAGGTCACCCCCAAAGGAGCCTGGGGAAACTTGAAACCCTAAAAAAGGCCTTATAGAAATGAAGTTATGAATTTTTGAAGATTATGTGTGGAAAAAGTGGCACAAAATCAAGTCGACCTTGATTTAGGACAACCCTAGAAGAGGGCTAGTTGTGCCACCCATGAATGATATAAATTGAGGATTTTGTGGAGGCTTAAGGAGATATCTAATGGGCATCCACATCAAAAAATACCTTTGAATAAGAAAACAGATCTGAGGTAGAAAAGCAAGGAGTTAGGGCACAATTTTTTGGGAGGTGTCTCTCTATTTTGGGTGCATATTTTTTGCAGGTCTTAGTCGCAGATGTTTGAGGTATGTTAGGGTGTTTTGTGCTATGTTTTATGTGTGGTTAGTCTCTGTTATGTGCCTCAAGTACGTACTATAGGAACATGTAGTAGAGGCTGTTTTGAGCATCGTAAGGCTTAGTAAGGGTCTTTCCTTGAAGTTGCAGCCTCTTGGAAGAACAATGGAACCTAGCCATGGGTAAGCCGCATCCTGAACAAGGGTATTCTCATGTGATAAAGGGCACATATCTTGCTGTTGGTGGACAGGTTACAATAGGGTGCATTTAGGAGGAGCCTTAGGCACTACAACAGGTGTTTTGAATGCCTAGTAGGACAATAAAGGTGGCAACATAGTTGGAGAAGGGAACCACAGAGTTTGAGAATAGGGTTTACAGGTACTTGTGTGCCCTAACCAGAGCTTTGGATGCACAGATTCTGAGGCAAGAGGAAGACAACAATGCGCACTGTATGGTCTCTTGTTGATGTTGATTTGCTAGCAGATGTAGTGTCCAGGCTGGAAAATTTGGCTGGACTAGTTTGTTTGGACACTTGTTGACTGTTAGAGGGAAGCGTGAGAGTGGAGGAAGTTGGCCCTAAGTGCAGTGACTTAAGAAGGACTTTAGGCCTGCTAGGAGTGGCAGGGTTGGATCAACCTAAAGAACAACTTGTGGAGGGTTGTAGAGGCTTGCTTCAGGCCCTAAGGAACAAGTCTTTTGAAGGACTAAGGGATTGTTGGAAGTGGTATAAGAAAAGCTCACAAATCTGATCAGCCAGGAGCGGTTTGTAGCCCTAGACTTGCCTTGTGGAGAAGGACATCTACAATAGAAGAGGGGTTTTCCTCCATGCCCTAAGTTCATTGTTGGAGAAGGAAATTTGACAGTGATAGTGGGAAGCCCTTTGACCTTAAGTGTGTCTTCATCGGGCAACACAGGAAGGCACTAGTGGGAGAAACTCCCAAAAGAGCTGAGGAGCAATAGTGGGCAGTTGAGAGTTTTTCACAAGCCAATCCAAAGTTATACATGAACGCAACATAATACAAATATAAACATAAACACATAGGTGTAGAAAAAATAAAACTTCATTTTATTAATATCAAAGAACTGAAATATGCTTACATACAAAATGGAAATAAACTAGCTCGAGCGATGGTAGCTTATCTTTGAGAAGAGAAGTGACATCGATATGCCTCTGAACTATGTTATAATGAGACTCAAGGGTTTTTTTATTATTGAAAAACAAAGAGAAACCATAAACAACCAAAACCCTAACCCTAAGATATGGAACAAAAAGAGTTTGTGGGCCTCATTGGGGATAGTTTGGCTACCCACTTCTCGGGGTCGTAATTTGGTCATATGATCTTCGTTTGGTGCATACGATACCTTGTTGGAAAAATCTCTCTTAGTACTACAAGATTTGTGGTAGGACCGTGCCTATGGCTACGAGCCTGCCACAAACCTAAAAGAACACCGTTTAAGGGGTCAAAACAACTTCAGAAGTTTAGGACCCGAAAAACTGCTAAAAATAGTAAATGCTGCTATAATCAAGGACATTGATGGAACCGATTGGGGGTAATTAGCTAGAATAGGCGGGTGGCCACCAATATCCACCTGGATTAGTCCTCCCGCCTTAGGAAGCAATAGTCCCCATTACGTGCAGAGCCTCCATGAGGTGAGGAAATTTCTGTAGAACCTGGTCCTTGGTGAACCACATGCCTTGGTGAAGGAGTTGGCTTGCTTTGAAAACTTGATATAGATGGATCATCTGCTTGTGAGTGTTCTTGATCTGTCTGTCCATGATCCTGTCAGTTGTGGCATGTTCGATGCAACTTGGGTTGAGCTCTATTGGTGTCAGCTGCTCAACAACGTCGAATGTGTCCAACATTGAATACTGGGTGTGGGCCAAGGAACGGTGGAATGTTGAGATCGAAGGCATTGCCCCCTACAACTTTGGTGATGGTGTACGACACATATCAAAGCAGGCGAAGCTTACAGTGGGGCCTAGCTAGGCGCTTTTTCTACAAATGTAACCAAACCTTGTCGTCCACCTGAAACTTGTGTGGCACTCGATGCTGATCATGACGCTGCTTGTACTTAGCATTGGCTTTGTCCAATATGTCATGGACATGCTGGAAGATGTGCTGAATGCACTCAATGAAGCTATTAGCCTTGTTAACTTCGAACTAGACATGTGTTGAATCAGCTTGAGTAGCTACAAATGGTATGGCCACATCAATGGGACATTGTTATGAAACCAGCTCAAGAAAAGATAGAAAATATAGATCAATGCCTTAGAATTCAGCCTCTTCGAGGGGAAACCTCCTTTACATTACATAAATGAACAATTCTTGGATGATACAAATGAAAAGACATCCTTTCTATATATAGGAGTCTAAGGGGTCATAACATAATCAGAGCCGACATAACAATAATAATGTAAGGGCACAATAATAACAATAGTGGGTTTCTATGGGGCACAATAGTAACAATATGGGCACTACATGGGTACATCAATATAATAAGTGGGTTATACTAATAACAATAAGGGGTTACACTAGTAGTATAGGGGCCTAACATGCCCCTCTCCTTCAAAAAGCGTTGTCCTCAACGCTTGAGTAGTTCTTGATGCTTCTGTATAAAAGTCTTGTCCTCCCATGTGGAATATTCAGCAGGTAAGTTCTTCCACTTGATGAGATACTATGAAATTGATCGATTTCGTAGCTGTCGGGTTCTTGTTTCTGTGACTGCTCCAGGTTCTAATATGATTTTTCCTTCCTCTTCAATTTCTGGCAATATTGTTTGAATTGGGATCTTTTGCAACTTTTGAATAAGTGGCCATACTTATTCGTCCTTCTTCCATTCATCCCTTGCTTCGTTTATCCAATCTAGTTGAATAATATAAATAGCACAAAACAATGCTTCCACATCCTTGTCCTTAAAGAGTCTTCCCATTCGGTAAGGTTGCCATTTTTTAAGTGCATGTAGTATTGCCAACATTTCCTTCTCATAAATGGCTTGCTTGAGATGTAGCAGTAAAAATACCCAATCACCTACATCAAAACATTTTTCACTATGGTGTTGATCTACCTATTGTTTCGTTTGATTTTGCACTGAAGTGGCGTTATCCTTTAAAAGTTGGAGAACTTTTTGTTGATGCTCGATGTGATCTTTCACTACTTGAACCTTTTTCTTCTTGATATGTCCTTCTATCTCTAAAGTTTGAGGAGTGGTAATTTCTTCCAATCCTTTACAAGATATGGTCGGATTCATTTCTTGATGCTCGATGTGATCTTTCACTTCTTGAATATTTTTCTTCTTGATATGTTCTTCTATCTTGATAGTTTGAGGAGTGGTAATTTCGAACAATGAATTACAAGATATGGTTGGATTCATTTCTTATTTCTCGATGTGATATTTTGCTTCTTGCACCTTTTTCTTCTTGATATATCCTTCTATCTTGAGAGTTTTAGGAGTGGTAATTCTTGCCAATGCTTTACAAGATATGGTCTGATTCATTTCTTCTTTCTTTGGGGTGGGGTCCTGGCTTATATCTTCTTCTTTTGATGTTTCTTGATCCTTTTCTTCCTCCTCTTCATATTCTATGTAAAATAATTTCTTCTCGGCACACTTATGACCTTTAGTGCATTTGCTATCACAATTGTAACAAAGCCATTTTTCTCTTTTTTCTTCCAATTGTTGTGGTGTAACCCTTGTAGGTTGTGGAAGGCTAGGAGAAATAACACTTCCATATTTATAGTTGTGAGGGGTACACTTCTTGGTTTCCATAATTTTGCTTTCCACTATGTCATAAAGCCCTTTTACTCTTTCCAGTTGTTGTGGTGTTGCTCTAAAGAAGGTGTTGCTCTTTGTATCCTCATAATATGCTATCATTTCCTCCGTGAAAATTGACCACGTAACTAGTTGTTTACGAGAACAAAGCCCTATGTACCATAAAAATTGATCTGGTTCTAAATATGAAGATTAAATACATACCTTTTGTAACAGTTGTACACCATGTAGATCAAAATATTGCTCCATCTGAAGTATCCAATTTACCGGATCCTTGCCATCAAACTTCCTCATCTTTCTTTTTCTTGATTTTAGGAGCTCGACCTTGAAATGACTGTAACTCTGTACTTTTGGATCTTTAAGTGATGAAATTGCGACCTATAGTAGCCCTCTGTGTCCTCTTTCCAATGCCACCAGTCTTATCCAAATTGGATTCTCTAAGAAAGAGTTATGCACAATCTCCCAAGATGACCTGATTATAGACCTTTCCAGAAGAGCGAACTTGTATGAAGTTCCACGTGTCACTGTTTCGACCTTTGGATCTATAAAATGCATACAAGAAACTACAGTCCGTCCTCTTTTTATAACTTCTTATGAAATTTCAGTCCGATCCCCAGAGAGAAAGTTATGACGATTTTCCCCAGGTCACCTATTTGGAATGTAATTCAAGAGTTTGCAAAAAGACCAACTTCCTCAGATCATATCTCCGCAAATATAGTACAAAAAGCTCTAAAATTCAGACCTGAGGTTCAGCGCGGTTTCTTATCAAATGGGTTTTTTTTGAAACTTCTGAAACATCGCAGAAAAAAAGTTATAGCGAAAATTCCATGATGACCTGTTTGGAGCAGCGAAACCCTAGAATCCAAAGCTCTGATACCAAATGTTATGAAACCAGCTCAAGAAAAGATAGAAAAGATAGATCAACGCCTTAGAATTCAGCCTCTTCGAGGGGGAAACCTCCTTTACATTACAAAAATGAACAATTCTTGGATGATACAAATGAAAAGACCTCCTTTCTATATATAGGATTCTAAGGGGTCATAACATAATCAGAGCCGACATAACAATAATAATGTAAGGGCACAATAATAACAATAGTGGGTTTCTATGGGGCACAATAATAACAATATGGGAACTACATGGGTACATCAATATAATAAGTGGGTTATACTAATAACAATAAGGGGTTACACTAGTAGTATAGGGGCCTAACAGACATAGTGCTTGGAATCCCAATGCAACCTAAAAGGGGCTATCACCAGTTGAGCTATGGAGAGCTCTGTTGTAGCTGTGTTAGACATAGGGGATACTTTCGTCCCATATGCGTGGATGATTCGAGTTGTACATGTGCAAAATGTGCATGATGACCTCTGTTTGGCCATCAGTTTGGCGATGGAATGCCGTGGACTTAGTGAGCTTGATATCCAACATCGACCAAAGGCTTGACCAAAACATACTCAGGAAACTGCTATCCTAATCTGAGATAATGGACCGTGAGATCCCAAAGTATACCCACACCCATTCAAAGAAGAGCTTAGCTCTGACTTCTGTTGTGATACTCTTCTTCCAGGCCACCAAAATGGCCATTTTAGAGAATTTGTCAAGGACCACGAAAACATAGTCGTTGCCATGCTTAGTAGAAGGAAGGCCTGACATGTAATCCATGAAGATTGATTCCCAAGGTCGATTAGGAGTAGGAAGAGGAGTATACATGCCTTGCTTCTTGATTTTCTATTTGGAAATGACACAGGCAGTGCATGATCTAATGTACTTCCCAACATCTTGTCGAAGGTTCGGTTGATAAAAATACTTCTGTAACACTGCCACTATTTTCCCTACTCCGAAATGTCCAGCGACCCAACTATAGTGTGCCTCCGAAATCATCTTTGCACGCTCGCTTGAAGGAACACAAAGGTGTCCCAGGTGGCATAGCACTGCACCATGGAGGTGAAAATATGGAACTTTCTTTCCTTCCAAGAGTATCTGGTATGTGTTGCCAAATTCTGGATCACTCTTGTAAAGATGCAGCCACCCCGAAGTCTCGTGTCCACAAGATTCGAGCACAGTGATCAGCACCATAATCGGTGTTTGGCTAAGACAGTTTGCAACATTATTGGTGTTGCCCTTTTTGTACTTGATTTTCAAATGAAACTGTTTTAGGTATGTGGACCATTTCTGATGGAGATCATTCTGCAACTTTCCTTATGTGTGTATGAACTGTAGGGATCGGTGGTCTGTGTGCATGAACGTTTCCTTGTCGATAGCCCGACACAATGGAAAACATCTCTTCGCCATAAGTGGAATTCTTTCGGACTGTATCTGAACGTGTCTCACTGTGATATGCCACTGGATGCCCTTGTTGTGTAAGAACTAACCAATAGCATAGTCAGAAGCGTTTGTCTCAATTTCAAATGGTTGTTGCAGGTCTGGTAATGTGAGCACTGGTGTAGAGAAGAGACTATGCTTCAACTCGACAAATGCCTTATGTTGGGATTCAGACGAAAATAAATTTTCTTTCGCTCAGCCCTTGGTGTCTTGAATAAAAGGCCAAGTGATATGAGAGAGTCCCAACACAATCTTGCAATAGAAATTGGTAAGACCCAGAAAGTTGCAGAGCTCTGTTAGAGTGGTTGGGGCTGGCCAATCTTGAATCACTTGTATCTTGGTTGGGTCCACATGCACACCTCACTCATCAATGATGTACCCTGATATTGAACCTAGGTCACGCCAAAAGTGAATTTATCCAAATTGGTACACAAGTTGTACTGTCGCAGGGTTTGGAGGACCTGTCGAATATGGTGTATGTTCTCTTCTCAACTCCAGCTGAAGATCAGGATGTCTTCCAAGTACAATACCACGAACGAGTTGGTGAAGGGCCATAAGATGTCATCCATCAGTTGCATGAAGGTTGCGGGGGCATTCGTCAACCCGAAAAGCATGACCAACCATTCAAAAATGCCCTCCTTGGATTTGAAGGTAGTCTTCGACACATCTAAGGGTTCAATTGCTACCTGGTGATAACCAGACTTAAAGTCAATCTTGCTAAAATCTTTGGCACCCTTGAGTTGGTCCAGAAGGTCATCAATCCGTGGGATTGGATACCTATTCTGGACAATGATCTTATTCAGTGCCTGATAGTCAATACAAATCCTCCACATTCCATCCTTCTTCTGTTCCAACACGATCAGTCTCCCACAGGGTGATGAACTTGGCTTGATGTTCCCTTTCTGCAACAACTCCTAAATATGCCTCCTGATCTCATCATTCTCCAGAATAGAGCATCAGTAGATTGGTCCATTGGGTAGCGGGGCACCCTGGGTCAGATCGATGGAGTGCTTGACTTGACATTGTATAGGTACCCCTGTGGGTGAGATGAATATGTCGCTGTATTCCTCCACGACCTTGTCCATATGTTGCTGCCGTGCTAAAGAGAATTGTCTAGAGGTTGTGGAGGTAGCTACAATCTTCTTCTTGCCTCGATGGCCAATCATAAAGAAGACAAATTTCTCGTTCTGGGAAATGATCTTACTGCATTCCTTCGCAGAAATGAAAGAGATGGCGGTAAGCGGTGCTACCTTCAGTATCCTGTATAACTTATTGCCCAAATTAATAATAGTAGTACGAGGCCTAGACTCATACACAACATGACGCTTCCACAAGTATGGTTGGCCTAATAATACATCACAAACTTCAAGAGGAGCAATATCACACAACACCTCATTTGTGAAGGGCTTAATGTTGTAGGGAAGGCAACACCACTGGTTGACGCAAAGATCTCGTCCTTGGTGAAGCCACCCGATGGTGTATCACTGTAGGTGTGGTTTGGTCGATAGGTCCAACCACTTCATGAAATTTGCTGAAATGAGGTTCTTTTGGCTCCCATTGTCGACAATGCTGTTGGGTCCCTATAGTACTAGTGATTACCCCATTACTATTATAGTTATACCCCTTATTAATATTGTTTTGCCCCTATTTCCCCCATATTGTTATTACTGTGCCCCATAGAATCCCTCTATTGTTATTTTTGTGGCTTTATATTATTATTGTTAGGTCGGCTGGATTATATTGTGACTCCTTAGACTCCTATATATAGAAAGGAGGTTTTGTCATTTGAATCGTCCAAGAATTGTTCATTTATGTAATGTAAAGGGGGTTGCCCCTCGAAGAGGCTGAATTCTAAGGCGTTGATCTATCTTTTCTATCTTTTCTTGAGTTGGTTTCATAACATTTGGTATCAAAGCTTTGAATTCTAGGGTTTCGCTGCTCCAAACAGGTCTTCGTGGCATTTTCGCTATAAGTTTTTTTCTGCGACGTTTCAGAAGTTGAAAAAAAACCCATTTGAGAAGAAATCGCGCTGAACCTCGGATCTGAATTTCAGGGCTTTTCGTGCTATATTTACAGAGATATGATATGAGGAATTTGGTCTTTTTGCAGACTCCTGAATTACATTCCAAACAGGTGACCTGGGGAAAATCGTCATAACTTTCTCTTTGGGGATCGGATTAAAATTTTGTAAGAAGGTACAGAAAGAGGACGAACTATAGTTTCTTGTATACATTTTTCAGATCCAAAGGTTGAAACAGTGACTCGAGGCACGTCGTACAAGTTCGCTCTACTGAACTAGTCTATAATCAAGTCACTGTGGGAGATTTCGCATAACTCTTCCTTGGAGAATCCAATTTGGGTCAGACTTGTGGCATTGGAAAGAGGACACAAAGGGATACTGCAGGTCACAAATTCAGAACTAGATGATCAGAAAGGACAGAGATACATCAGAGGCAATATCGAGCTCCTACAAAGTGAAAAAAGGTGTGTAGTTTTTTAAAATTTTTGCATAAGATTGGTTTGAAAAATTAGTTTGAAGGAATTCAAAGGGCATAGTAAAGCATTATTATTGGTAATTGATGCCGCGAGGAAAGAAAATGCAAACACCTAGTAGGCAAATTGAAAGCTCTGGCATGACCCATGAAGAAGAGGAAGAAATGCAACATGATATATCAAAATTACGAGACCAAGTGCAACAATTGTCACTTGCACAAAAAAGGAACATAACCTAAGATGGATGGTTTAAAGAAAGATGTAGAAGCTAAGATGGATGGTCTAAAGAAAGGCATAGAAGCTACGATGGACGATTTGAAGATAGATCTGAAGACAGACATGGACAAAATGAAGATAAATATGAATAAGTTGCTACAAGAAATGGTCGCTAAGGGTGAAAGGGTACTAAAGGAAACTCATGATGAGAAAAAAATAAATGTTAATCATGATTCCATAGACTCTAATGTTGGATCAAAGAATCACCATATTCCAAAAATCAATATGAGGAAGTTTGATGGCAAGGATCCCGCCACCTGGATATTACAGATGGAGCAATTCTTCGATCTCAATAATGTGCAAAACACACAAAAGGTACGTATGGAAACTTTATATTTGGAACCAAATCAGTTTGTATGGTATCAATGGCTTTGCTCTCGTAAAAAAATTATCACTTGGGCAATTTTTACGGAAGAATTGATAGCACATTATGAGGATACAAAAAGCAACACTTTTTTTAGCCAATTGATAAGTCTCAAACAAAAGGGTTCAATAATGGAGCACATTGAGGAGTTCCAAAAATTGAACATAAGGGTAAAAGATATTCCAGAGGAGCATAGGATTGATGTGTTCATAGGGTCTTTAAAGGATAATATCCAACATGATGTTCGCCTTTGGGAACCTGATTCATTAGAGAAGGCATTCAGGTTAGCAAGAAAAATGGAAAGCAAAATTATGGCAACCAGGAAGCATACCACTCACAACTATAAAGACGGAAGTGTTGTTGCCCCTAGTCTTCCACAACCTATAAGGTTGACACCACAACAATTGGAAGAAAAAAGAGCAAAAGGGCTTTGTTACAGTTGTGATAGCAAATACACTAAAGGTCATAAGTGTGCTGAGAAGAAATTATTCTACATAGATTGTGAAGAGGAAGAAGAAAAGGAGCAAGAAAGGTCAAAAGAAAAGGATATACTCCAGGAACAAAGCCTAGATGAAGAAAAAATAAATCCGACCATATCTTGTAATGCATTGGCAGGAATTACCACTCCTCAAACCATCAAGATATAAGGACAAATCAAGAAGAAAAAGGTAATAGTGTTGATTGATTCAGGAAGCACCCACAATTTTATTCATTGTAAGGTAGCAAAAGAATTGAATTGCTTCCTATATCCAGCACCAGAGTGTCAAGTGATGATTGCAAATGGAGGAACAATAAATTGCTCTGGAAAGTGCCATAATATCAAGCTATCCATGGGAGAATATGTATTGACTAGCCCAATGCTTTCCATTCCAATGGGAGGTGCTGATGTTGTACTAGGAGTCCAATGGCTACAATCCTTGGGTACAATAGCTTTTAATTTTCAAGAACTTTTCATCAAATTTTCTAAGGAAGGAAAGGAAGTTGAATTAAGGGGTATTGCAGGGAAACCAGGAAAGATAATCAGCTCTAATGGTATGACAAAGCTTCTAAAAAAGGAGCAAAGAGGTGTAATTGCACAATTATGTTCGCTAGATGTTTCCACATCAGAATCATCTATTTCTCCAGATCTCCAAAAATTCCTGGACAATCATTCCAAGGTATTTGAGACTCCCAAAGGTCTCCCACCTATGCGTGATCATGATCATGCTATTCATCTGATTCCAGGAAGTGTTCCTCCAAACATCAGGCCATACAGATATCCGTATGTCCAAAAGAGTGAAATTGAACGTATGGTTGCAGAAATGCTAGAGGCTGGTATAATTCAACCGAGTCAAAGTTCTTTCTCTGCTCCAGTAGTATTGGTGCACAAGAAGGATGGATCATGGCGCATGTGTCCGGATTATAGGGAGCTCAACAAGCTCACTATTAAAGATAAGTTCCCCATTCCTGTCATTGATGAATTACTGGATGAATTGCATGGATCAATTTACTTCACCAAGTTGGATCTTCGTTCAGGATATCATCAAATCAGAATGAAGATTGAAGACATTCTAAAAACAACATTTAGAACTCATGAGGGTCATTATGAATTTTTGGTCATGCCTTTTGGCCTTACAAATGCACCTTCAACATTTCAAGGTTTGATGAATTCAATTTTCAAACCATTCCTTAGAAAATTTGTGTTAGTATTTTTTGATGATATACTAATCTACAGCAAGTCTTGGAAGGATCATGTTGAACATGTTGACAGGGTGCTACAACTATTGGAGGAGAAACAATTATATGCAAAAAGATCCAAATGTTTCTTTGGAGTCCAGGAGGTGGAATATCTGGGTCATATTGTATCTCATGAAGGAGTTAAGGTAGACCCTAGCAAAATTAAAGCCATTAAGGAATGGAAAATCCCCACATCCATAAAGCATCTGCGAGGATTTCTCGGGTTGACAGGGTATTATCGCAAGTTTGTTAAGAATTATGGGAGAATAGCAGCACCTCTAACAACATTATTGAAGAAAGATGCATTTTCATGGACTCCGGAAGCAACAAAGGCCTTTGAACATCTTAAAGAGGCAATGTGCCAAGCACCGGTCTTAGCTACACCGGACTTCACAAAAACCTTTATTGTGGAATGTGATGCTTCAGGAAATGGAATTGGTGCTGTTCTAATGCAAGATGAAAGACCAATCAAGGGAAAGTTTTTAAGCAAAGCTATTTATGAGAAGGAAATGTTGGCAATACTCCATGCACTTAAGAAATGGCGACCCTACCTAATGGGAAGACACTTCAAGGTAAAAACGGATCATGATAGCCTTAAATACTTTTTAGAACAAAGATTATCCTCTGAAGAGCAACAAAAGTGGGTCACAAAGATGTTGGGTTATGACTTTGAAATCATCTACAAAAAAGGGAAGCAAAATGTGGTGGCAGATGCACTCTCAAGAAAGGATGAGGATGTGGAAGCATTGTTGTGCACCATTTCTATTATCCAACCAGATTGGATAAATGAAGCAAGGGAGGAATGGAAGAATGACGAAGAAGTGTGGGCACTTATTCGAAAGTTACAACAAGATTCCAGTACGTTTGATACATTTAGCTGGAAAAATGATTCGTTATGGTACAAAGATCGCTTATACCTCTGTAAGAATTCCCAGCTTAAACAAAAGATTCTTATGGAATTGCACACTTCTCCCTTAGGAGGGCACTCAGGATTTTTAAAAACTTACCACAGGGTTAAGAAGGAATTTTTTTGGGATGGCCTTAAATCAGATATTCAAAAGTTTGTGGCGGAATGTTTGGTTTGCCAACAAAATAAAGTTGAAACAATTAAGACACCGGGTCTATTACAACCTTTATCCATTCCAAGCCAACGTTGGGAGGAGGTTTCAATGGATTTTATCACAGGTTTACCCAAGTCTGAGGGAAAGAGTGTCATCATGGTGGTAGTTGACAGACTTACCAAGTATGCACACTTTTGTGCATTATCACATCCATTTAAAGCCAGTACAGTTTCTACTGCATTTATGGAAACAATTCAAAAGCTACATGGAAACCCAAAGATTATTGTAAGTGACAGAGATCCCATTTTCACTGGAAATTTTTGGACATAATTATTTTCTTGTCTTGGTACTCAGTTAGCTCATAGCTCATCTTATCATCCTCAATCTGATGGGCAAACTGAGATAGTAAACAAATGTTTGGAAGGATATCTTTGTTGCTTTGTATCTGATAAACAGACACAATGGGTCAAATGGTTGCCTCTGGCTGAATGGTGGTATAACACTTCCTTCCATACAAAAACAAAAATGACCCCATTTATGGCACTTTATGGGTATCAACCACCATCCATCACATCATATTTAAGAGAAAATTCTAAGGTTCAGGCAGTGGAACATCACATCGAACATCAACAACAAGTCCTCCAACTCTTAAAGGATAACCTCATGTTGGCACAGAATAGAATGAAACAACAGGCAGATCAACATCACAGTGAAAGAAGTTTTGATGTAGGTGATTGGGTATTCCTACGGCTACAACCATATAAGCAAATGTCCCTCAAGCAAGCTAAGAAGGATAATAAATTATCACCAAAGTATTATGGTCCGTACAAGGTGTTGCAAAAGATTGGTACTATGGCATACAAATTGGAGCTTCCTGCAGCTTCTCGATTACACCCAGTTTTCCATGTTTCATGTTTAAAGAAGGTTATAGGCGACAAGCTCCCAGTTCAAACAATATTGCCAGAACTTGACGAGGAAGGAAAAATTATATTGGAACCGGAAGCAGCCACAGAAACAAGAACTCGACAGCTATGAAATCGATCAATTTCAGAGTATCTTATCAAGTGGAAGAACTTATCCGCTGAAGATTCCACATGGGAGGATGAGAATTTTATGTAGAAGTATTCAGAACTACTCAAGCGTTGAGGACAACACTTTTTTGAAGGAGAGGGGCATCTTGGGTCCCTATAATACTAGTGATTACCCCATTACTATTATAGTTATACCCCTTATTAATATTGTTGTGCCCCTATTGCCCCCATATTGTTATTACTATGCCCCATATAATCCCTCTATTGTTATGTTTGTGGCTTTATATTATTATTGTTAGGTCGGCTGGATTATATTGTGACTTCTTAGACTCCTATATATAGAAAGGAGGTTTTGTCATTTGAATCATCCAAGAATTGTTCATTTATGTAATGTAAAGGAGGTTGCCCCCTCGAAGAGGCTGAATTCTAAGGCGTTGATCTATCTTTTCTATCTTTTCTTGAGCTGGTTTCATAACAAATGCATTGCAACGGAGAACCCTTCACCCACATCTGTGAGTGGAAGAGGCGCTCCCCTTTTTCTGGATCTTCAAGCTCAATCTTCTGGGTCTTGGTGGTGGAAATGGTGGCACTGGGCTCCACATCAGTGATATGCTTTCCTTTGTCATTCCCCTTGTCGGGTTATGACTCAGAGCCATAACATGCATATGATTCAGAAGCCTTCAACTCAACCATTAGTGACTTCTTGGTTCGACACTCACTCGTGTTGTGAGTGGGGCTTTTATGGAACTTATGCCATTTTCCCATGTCCTTCTTTGTCTTCTTGGTATCGTTCTTTGCTTGTGGCTTCAACGGGTTGTCTTGGGTCGCCCTGCCTTGGCTTTGTCCTTTGTTCTGCAGTTTTGGGGTGCCTTTCCCTTGCTTCGGATTCACAAATCCAAAGTCTCGCTTCTTCTGTTTAAATTTCTGCTCGATCTTGATAGCGTATCAATAGGAGGCACCAAGCGAGGAGATGTCCACGAACTTCATCTCATCCTGGATGTACTTATGTAGACAACCGCAATACTTGAGTACCAAATGCCGCTCAGAATCCTTGATACCCAACTTCGTGCGAATGGTATGAAAAATATTTGTGAATTTCGACACGTCTTGGTCCCTTCCCTGCTGTAACGTGGTCCACTTTATGTATTTATATTCATAGCTCGTGATAGGGTAATACTGCTCCTTGATGGTGTCTTAGAAAATTTCCGAGTGGGTGCGGCTAAAAATAGTGAGGGTTCCCTCTCGTCCCTCTTATCACAATAGGTTTCCCACTAGTTCTTGATGTGGGGAGCGACTTTGAGGAGTGTAAAAGTAATATTTTCCCGATTATAAAAATCATGAACCATAAAATATCCTTCAAATAGACTTAACCATTTATCTACAACATCCGCATATATCTAGCCTTGAAATATGGGGATGTTAAATTTGACTTCCAACTTAAAGGGAGTGGCACCTTCATAGTGGTTGTTGGATGAAGATGCGTCGTCTATGGGTAGCCACCGAAGGATCTGGGAAAAATTGTCCATCATTGCTCGAGGGAGTCTTTAGGGTTGGCGTGGCTAGTCTTGCAAAGGTTCAACCAATTCGAGCCCTAACTCCTTATAACCTGACCTCATTGGGGACATGCAAAGGGAACCATAGAAATATGGTTAATGTACATCTGATCCTACATTATTTATGGTTATAGATCTCTATTCTTTGATAGTATTTTGTTACCTTGACTCTGCAGGTGTTCTTTGAAGCGGGACAAGTGAGAAAGGAGTGGCGAAAGCTCTATCAAAGGAGAGAGGAAACAAGCAAGGAGACTAGTGAAAGACTGAGGTTGGTGCTCTCTACTTCTCTCTCATCTATCTCTCATAAAGGAAAACAAAAGTAACTTTAATCTGTTTGTTTCTAAGATAGCTACCTGTCTTAGTGGAACTAGCAGCTTTGAATGGACACTAGTTTTCCCGATAACAAAATGGCGACTCCGCTGGGGAACGAATAGTTTGTTTGTTTTGTTACTGTTGTTTTCTTTATAAACCACAGACGAAGCCTGAAGTTAAGCCAGCTAGCCTTCGAACTACTTTTTCTATGCAACTGCAAAGTAGATCAACGCTGATTCAGTCAAGCTCTGGGTTGGTTTATGAATTGAACATCTAGCTTGCAAACATCCTAAGTGCCCTGGTGGTAGCTCAAATAACCTCATTAGATCAGCCCCTATACTTTGTGTTTACTGATTATCATTAGCTAAGCTTAAACCCCTAAACTTAGCTACAAACTGTGAGTGAAAACCAAGCACAATATCGTCCCTAGACCATCGCACTATCTCTTCTTGGAAACCTGGATGCATCACACCTCCTGTGTGTCGCAGGTGAGATGCATCCCTGTTTCCCTATGTTACAGGTGCGATGATTGAATGAGAGTGTTTCTGCCTCCAGATTTTGGTTTTTCTTCATTGTCTTCAACTTTATTTAGTAGTTTTGCTGTCTATGATCAGTATATCCCTGTTGAAACCATCTTCCTTTGCATTATTCAGCCTCCATCAGAAGGAATTGTGAATGTTTTTTTTTTTATGTATTTTTCATCATTTACAGTTCTCCTTTGAAAATAGTAGATTAATCGAACTGTCGTCTTTTGATTTGAAAGTGTTGCAAGTGTCGTTTTCAATCAAGAAAAAGAGTGTCACAAAGCATTCCTCTTTTAGATAGTTGATTATAATTTTTCCATTGTATTTGATTTGGATCATTAATATTTCAAGTGTCGAAAGCAATTTTAAATTCGACATCGCAAAGTGTCGTCTTGGATTTACTTTCGTTTTTTTAAAAGAAATTGTTAGTACTGTCGCTTTGAAAGAAGATTTTTCAGATCTATACTTTGTTTTCTTTTGGTCATTCTCACATTAAGGAAATTGAAAAACAATACATGCATGTGCATTTGCATTAAGACTGCATGCTGAAGTTGATTTAGGAAAAGTGCATCTAGTGTGTGCTCTCTGCTCTATGTTGAAAGAATTTCATTTCTCTTTCCTTAGTAGCTAGGATTTTCATTGTGATAAGAAAGTAAACGACTGTTTATCATCTTAGATTGCACATTTAGGGATTGTATATCTACATCACGCAGTGAACCTTAAAGGCAAACTTCTTAAGAAAGATCAACTGTATAATAAACTTCAATGAACATAAAAATGCTTTGGAACCTAATGCACAACATTTAGAAGTCTAGGCTAGAGACGTATTCCGGCGTCGTAAAGCCTGGTAACTATCGCTTTTATCGTAGGTTGGGTGATTCTTCTTCTTTGAGACGACAAGTGCCAATACGGACTTATGCTCCCACATACCGTCGAGTATATATTGGGAGACCACAATAGGCTACATCCTTTATCCTTAGGAAACTGTGTTTGCCACCCTATCGATCGCAATGCACTGAACACAACATTCAGGAAGATTGACTGCCATATCGTAAAAGGTAGTTTGCAGTTTTGCGATTGGTTTGGTAATCCCTCTATCTGGATTTCTAGAGTAGCCACTTTTGTTCCTTTTTAGAGTCCTTGAAAGAAAAGGTCCATCTAAGCACTTGTCACTTCAGGCTCATTAAAAATTGAAGGCGACTAGAGTCATCTTTAGCTTTTTCTTGACTCTTAAAAATTGAAAAAGCAAGTTGTGTCAAAGTGTCATAAAATTCATTTAATTCAGAATAACATTTTCCCGTTTTTATTTTGAGTTGATCAAGTAATCCTCAATCGTGGAAGAAATTCAATCAAAACCCCGTCATTCGCGGAGACTAACGAGTCAACCGTCTTTGAATCCAGAAACGAAACCGTTCCGGGCCAAGGGATCTCATTTAACTGGGTCAAAGTCCCCTGGTTTGTTTGAAACTTGTGTTTCAACATCCTTAGAGACTCTAGTTACTCCAACTATTTCTCGTATCCCTGCCTTTATAGAAGAAGTTATACAGTTACAAGAGGACACTAGAATTGATCCTAGTGTAATGGTAAACACATCTATTCCTAAACTAGCTCCATCTAGGATTGATTCGGAAGGTGTCACCCCCCAACATTTGTCGTTGCAGAGAGTGTACCTTCTTCGGCACCAGAAATATTTTACAGACCTGATGGTTTGCCTCTTCCACCTGGACTGATTGCGATAGAAGAGATTGTGGAGGATCTTCCATCTAGTACCCCATTACATTTTGGAACTGGGATCCACCTATATCCTTCTAATTCAGAAGATAGTCAACCTTCATCGCAAGTTCCTGTAGAATCGCTAGGAAGTCTTTTGGATAGACTCAATATGTCTGAACAACCATCGACATCTAGGACTGTGTCATCCGATACAGCAGTAGCAGAACTTCCTGCCACTACTCCAACAATGTTCGCTGGTATACCATCTGTCCCAACTAGCTCTCAACCGCTAGATGGAGTCCACCTAGGGACTGTTTCGATAGTATGGTCTGTTCCCGTTTGTTCATCTGGAATAATATCTGGAATTTCTTATGTTGAGTCTCAGCAAATTGATCCTCCACAATAGTATCAATTTGGGTAGTCTAGTCTACAAGGACCAATTTTTCCTTTGAACACTGGATTGTCGCCATATGGGGGGTAGTATGCCTTTTCATTGTTCCCTCCAGGAGAACAACCATATGAGAGTTCACAATAGAATTCAGGTCAAGCTGGAATTGCATCCAGTGGTTGGGTGCCAATACTGCCTCAACAGCCAAGAGTTGTATATTCAATGCAACCAAATCTACCTGTGTCGAATATTCCCACTACACCGGCTATTGTAACGGTGTCACAAGTACAAGCGCTACCTGTTGTATGTCAACCTCAAGTCTCTCAGGTCGTAATACAACAGCCTCTTGTCTCCATGACACAACCACAATCGCCGATTAGTGGCTCCTTAACTGAAGCAACTTAGGCTCAAACGGGTACTATCACCCTTCATCTTGGTCAAACATCCAGTATTGGACAACAGAAAATGGCTTCACAACCATGGCTGGTGCAATATCAACAACCGCAATTCCAACAAGCTTACTGAGGACTTGAGCAACAAAGCTTTGTGGGTAATGGGCAGCCATATATTCAAAACGGTCACCATCAATCATATCATAATGGTTATGCCCATCAACCTTATCAAAGTTATTAACATCAAATACATTATGCTGGTATGCAAAGACCCACTACTCAGGCGATCCCATCTTATCCTGGGTATGCTTTGCCAAACCTGAATCAACAGTTGCCTTTCGTCACGACGTTGGAATTACCATATCTGAATCGGCTAACAAATGATCCAATTGGTTACGCCCCTTGGTGGCCGACGATTTCTCATAAACTTCCGTCAGATATTCCTAAATTCAATGGAAATCCAGGTGAAGATCTGTTGAATCATGCGATGACCTTGTTATCACTCAGGTTGTCCTTCTGGTCGGCATCAAAAGGATACGGCCGAGGTAACCACAGACCAATCTTTGGACTGCAGGTTCTAGCCCACCTGCAATCAGAGAGGGCTCTCTCTTTCAGATTTAGCTTTGTTGATAATGTTTTTAGGCTAGTTATTGAGTTCAAGGGGTTTTGTTTTGTTTTTTGGTGGGAAGGATGATGCTTTCAAGTAAAGAGGCAGGGACAGCATGAAAGTTTTAGAACCATTGGGCGTGGAGTCAAGGAGTAGGACTGCTGGTGCATTTTCTTGGTCACAAGAAGGAATATGGAGCAAGCTAGCTGCGTATGAAACAATCATTCAAGGTAAAAGAGATGGATTAAAGGCTAAGGAATGAGGGGCAATTAAGAATCTCTCATTCAGATTAGCAGAAAGAAGACAAATGAGCCCTATCTAGGAGCAGTTAAGAATTCCTAGATAACAGTCATTCATATATGAAAATAGGTCAAACATGAGCCATAACAAAATTCATATTTATGCCTAATTCAAGAGGAAAACATTAAGAAGCCACAGAAACTGAGCATAGAGTGCAACCAAGAAAATTCTAAACCAATCCTTTGCTCCCCCACCCAATAAGCATCTAGGACTGACTTTTCCTCAACCGACATTCGTCTGGGGATGGGTCCGTAGGTAGGGGATGTTGGGGTAAGAGGAGGAGAAATAACCACGGGTACTTCTTATTTCTCAATTCCTAGCTCGCCTCAAATTAGGGTTGGTGGCGCCAAGGACAAGGGGATCTACCAGCTGAAGGAGAAAGGAATCTCCATATCCCAAGGCAGATGTAGGGACCTTTTATGGTAGACCAGTGAGTTGAGCATATGTGAAATCGAAATAACAGAGGTTAGAAAAACTTATTGATTCATATAGCAGCACAAGAATTCCGCATTCAATTCTTCAAACCATTAGACACAGAGCAGACAGTCATTCCTCCAAAGCTTTTCAACAATCTTTGATTAAGTAAAACATCTCAGATATCCAGTGCGAGTCTCTAATGAGGATTATCAACCAACCAACCCCTTAAACAATACAGAGGGTCGGTATATATAGGGAAAATTATCCAAAAACTAATCTATTATAGCTGACCTAAACAGGTCTGAAAGAAAATGATTACTTTAACCTAATCTTATCCAGAAATAAATGCATGAAAATATCTTTGAGCTGCGCTGATGGCAGCTGTATCAAAACTGAGTTAATGTCTGTCCTGGGTGGCTAGGTGCAGTCCTCCTGTAATAACTGTGATTTGTCCTTTATCTCCACCTCTAACTTGGTTTTGCTGCTGTTTTGGTGGCATTAATGTGCACTAATCCCGACCAGATAGGCTTTTAAATGGCCTTAACTACTTTGCTGACCTTGATGAAGGTTTTTAATTTTCACCAAATTTGATGTTGCTGAACTGATACTCTTTGCCGCTTCCTGATACTCTTTGGCGCTGATCCTGGAGTCTTTAATATCTTCTGAATGGTTTAGACTGTCCCATCGATCCTTCATGGCAGTTGTTCGGCCCTCTATTGCTTTTAAAACTGTGTTTGCCCCTTTCTGAATGCTTTGCAAAGAAAATCGGGTCATTCTGCGCCTTTCGGGCTTGCTGGGGGCCGCGTGATGAGGGGCTTTCCATTTTGGCCCATTTCCTATAGCCATGCGCGATTAGCACTAGGCTAATCGCGCAAGAAAAACTACCTCAGATTTTGAATCCGGGCTTCCTAAGTACGATTTTCGCCTTTCGTGCCTTTTTGGGTGATGACGTCATGATGACGTCAGCATGTGGGTCATAGTACGAAGGTGACGTGGCAGGGTGAGGTCAGCAGATGACGTCAGTAGTACGGCCGAGGAGGTGATGGTACACGGTGGCAGTGATGTGGCAGTGACGACTTGGCAGTACAGTGGCAGGAGGCCTGACGCAGGTTGATGACGTAGCAGGATGACGTCACTGGGCGGAGGCAGTTTTCGGTTTTGGGCGCACCGCCTTTAGGCAAAAGTGGTATTGGCAGAGGGGGCTCTGTTTGAAAGAAAATGACTACTTTAACCTAATCTTATCCAGAAATAAATGCATGAAAATATCTTTGAGCTGCGCTGAGGGCAGTTGTATCAAAACTGAGTTAATGTCTGTCCTGGGTGGCTAGGTGTAGTTCTCCTGTAATAACTGTGATTTGTCCTTTATCTCCACCTCTAACTTGGTTTTGCTGCTGTTTTGCTGGCATTAATGTGCACTAATCCCGACCAGATAGGCTTTTAAATGGCCTTAACTGCTTTGCTGACCTTGATGAAGGTTTTTAATTTTCACCTGATTTGATGTTGCTGAACTGACACTCTTTGCCACTTCTTGATACTCTTTGGCGCTGATCCTGGAGACTTTAATATCTTCTGAATGGTTTAGACTGCCCCATCGATCCTTCATGGCAGTTTTTCGGCCCTCTGTTGCTTTTAAAACTGTGTTTGCCCCTTTCTGAATGCTTCGCGAAGAAAATTGGGTCATTCTGCGCCTTTCGGGCTTGCTGGGGGCCGCACGATGAGGGGCTTTCCATTTTGGCCCATTTCCCGTAGCCATGCACGTTTAGCGCTAGGTGCTAATCGCGCATGAAAAACTGCCTCAGATTTTGAATCCGGGCTTCCTAAGTACGGTTTTCGCCTTTCGCGCCTTTTTGAGTGCTCACGTCATGCTTACGTCAGCATGTGGGTCCCAGTACGGAGGTGACGTGACAGGGTGACGTCGGTAGATGACATCAGCAGTATGACCGAGGAGGTGACGGTACACAGTGGCAGTGATGTGGTAGTGACGACTTGGCAGTACGGTGGCAGGAGGCCTGACGCAGGTTGATGACGTAGCAGGATGACGTCACTGGGCGGAGGCGGTTTTCGGTTTTGGGCGCACCGCCTTTGGGAAAAAGTGGTATTGGCAGAGGGGGCTCCGCCACAGCCGAGAGGGTGACGCGTGGCGGGAGTACGATGGTAAAACCGCCGATCTCCCGGGCGTTAACCCTCGGCGGCTTCGCTGGGGAAAGGACCCGCCCACCGTTGATCTGCGGCGCGCCAGATCTAACGGTTGGCGGCAAAGATGAGGCGGCGGAGGTTTAGGGACGGGGCCCGCGAATATTCGAATCTTAATACAGCGCCGCGGGGGTCCAAAACCTTGGGTTTGCGGAGTTTGGGGGGTTTTTAACAGGTTTTTAAGGCATCGGAAGGGGTCCGAAAGCCTAGAACGGTGGATTTGTGCAGTTTGAGAAGGGTTTTAAGGCAAAACGAGGGGTTTATGCCTTGGGAGGGTGAAAATAAGTCAAATAAGATGGTTTTTATACACATGAAAGGAATTTTATGCTGTGTGGTGGAGTAATATGCATGAAGAGATAGTTTGAGGGTGGAGATGAGGGTTCTTGCTGAGTTTCAGATAAACTTAGCAATTCCCAATGAACTTATGGTTATGTTTCAACCAGGGGGAGGGGATAAGTATATAGGGGAGCTATTAACATAATTTTAGTAGGGGAAGGGGAACACATATAGGGATTTACATAATAGAGTCAGTAGTTAATATGGAAATGACAAGAAAGGGCTAAGTATGTGGATCTTAGGCTATCGAAGGGGGAAAAGTGACTCATAGAGGAAGAATGGAAATCTTTGAGTGAAGCAGATCTTCACCAGGCAAATGATATGGAAAATGATGAAACTAAGAGGAGTGAAGCAGATCTTGACCCCATCAGGGAAATTAGTGAGTGATTTTGGGGAAGAGGAAGAAGGGGAGGTTAGAGATGTCCAGTTTGAGCCCCTCCAAATGAAAATTGCCTTGTACCTGTGATATAAAGTACAATATCACTTTAAAACACAAAAACTGATCACATATCATCATTCTGCAACCTCAAAAACTACCTACCCAGCCTACTTACCTAGCATTTTTTCTTCTTTTTGTTTTGGGTGCACTTAGACTTGCAAACCCTGCTTTACAATTTTTCTTTTGACTTCTCTCTTATCTAAATCTACACTTATTTCTGCCAAGGGCCCAGATTAAGCAGTTGGGCTCCTTTGATTCTCTACCTATCTATAAATCTGCCAAGATTAAACTCTTTGGACAGATATCAATTCTCTACATTCTAAAACAAGAAATTGAAACCTAAGGAAGCCAAGATTAAGCTGTTTGGACTTCCCTTTTACAGAACATTCTTGAAAAATGGTTAAGTCATCAAAATTGGAATACAGCAGTGGCCTTTAGACTGGCACATTTTCATGGCCTCTTCTTTGGCCTTTTTCTGGAAATATGGAGCATTGCAGGATGCAAAGTATGACATATTTGGCATGTAAAACTATCAATCATGAAAGATGAACACCTGTTGCAACAGGAGGCTAACAGTGGCTCTACTTGGGGATGGCTTTTCCTTGTGAAAGAGCCAAGAACAGCGGGTCAGACTGCCTTGATCTTCTATTGTTGCTGTAGGTTGAAAAACTTCTTTATGCTGGCTGTTATAGTGTGAAACTTTGAAATATGAACAACTCCTTCCTCAACTGAATTATTGTGAACTGTATAGCATCGCCTGCTTTCTTCTGCGTGCTTGATGTTATGTACAGTATTGCTTGAGCATTGTGCCTTTGAAAAACATAGATCAAAACTGATGTGTTTCCTTTAGCTCTGGTCTAGAAACAATTGCTGATGTGAAATTAAAAAGTGCTCCTCTCTTATTGATACTGTTTGACTGAAGACTGCAAGCTGCCCACTGTTTGCTTTTACCATGAATTTCTGTGATATGACAGTGCTACTATTGCTGTTTTACCGAGATTAATGTAGAGACAGAGCTTTAAAGAATGGAATACTGGCAATTGGCTGTGTCTTCACAAACATTGCTGCTGCTCCTCTAACACTCAGATTGCTTACACAAAAACTAAAAACAAAGCGCTGATATATACAAATATCAATGTACAAAGAGATATGTACAGAGCTGGATTGTATCCCTTTAGAAGGGATCATGGTAATGTTTCAGCATTCAGCCATTTATAGGGCCTTCTTCAGCTGTGCTGCCCTCTACAGATTTGAAAAAATATGTGTTATTTCCCTGAACAACAGAAATAACAAATGGCCCTTTCCATAAAAATTCAAATTTTGCATGTTTTCCCTTATCTTCTCTCCGTGAATCCCACCTTAGAACTTTGTCACCAATATAGAAATCCTCAGCCTTAGCTCTCTTATCAAACATCCTTTTGAGCTTTTCTTGCAAAATCTGAGCTCTGTCATAAACTTGCTCTCTGGTTTGCTGAAGATGAATGGTTTGGTTGATTCTTCATTGAATGTCATTTGGTTCAGCCTGAATCTCCTGTAACCGTTTGATAGTAGGGATGCCCAAAGATGAAGGAAACCTGGCTTCCATGCCATATACTAGCTCATAAGGGCTCATCCAAATGAATTTCTTTGTTGAAAGTCTGTCTGCCCATAGGGCATTTGTGAGCTTTCTATGCCAGTTCTTCTTGTTTTCTTCTAGCACTTTCTTTATGATATTAATCAGGCTCTTATTAGATGACTCAGCTAAGCCATTACCTTGGGGGTAATAGGCTGTGGAATGCCCCAAGGTGATGTGAAATTTGTGACAAAAATTGATCATTTTTTTGGATTTAAAAGCAGCGGCGTTATCAGTAATGATTTTCTCAGGGCAGCCAAATCTAGAAAGGTTGTTGCACTCAAGGAATTGGATAATGATGGTGTCATTGGCTTGTCTGCATGGGATGGCCTCAACCCACTTGGTGAAATAGTCGGTGGCTTTTAAAATCCATTTGTGCTGGCCTGAGGAAGAGGGATGGATTTCTCCAATGAAGTCAAGACCCCATTGTTGAAAAGGATTTTCAGCTGAGATGGGTTTAAGGGGCAGGGGCAACAACTTTCTTTTGCCCTCAAATATTTGGCATTTGTGACATGAAATGGCAAACTTCTTTACATCTGAAAAAAGAGAGGGCCAATAGAAACCAGCCCTTAGAATTTTATCAGCAGTGGATTTCTAATATAGATGTCATCCACAGTCACCTGCATGGAATTCTTTCATGACATTGTTAGTTTCATTCATGATTAAATAATTAAGCAATACACCTTCATGATTTTTCCAAAATAATGCACCATTTATGACACAAAACTTTGAAGCCTTCAGGTTTAACAAAACAAAGCATATATCAACGTACCATGGGGATTGCAAAAAGGTTTCACTGATCTATGGAGTCGCCAGCTCCTGTTCATTGTCCAATTGGTTAATGTCTAAGGCTTGAAAGTTTGTTTCGGACATCAGTTTGGCTAAACCTTGCCCCTTTATGAGCTTGGTTGGTTTTATTTCTATGTCATACTTAAGGATGTTTGCAATCCATTTGCCTCTTTTGCCCTCTAATCCCTCTTGGGTTAATATGTCTTTTATAACAGCATCTGGGACATAGGCAATTACATGTGAATATAAAATGTACACTCGGAAATCTTTGATTGCTTTGACCAGGGCATAGGCCTGCTTCTCCATGATTGGGTATTTCAAAGGGGCATCTCTTAAGGCTCGGCTGAAAAATGCAATTAGCTTTTCAGCTCCCTGATCATCCTTTTGCAAAAGAACAACAGCTATGGTGTGATCAGACGCAAAAGAAAATATGATAAAGTCCCGATCAAATTGTGGACTTGTAAGGACAGGGGCTTGGGTTAAGGCCGATTTTATGCCCTCAAAGGCTTGTTTGGTTTCAAGAGACCATCTTACCTTGGCATCCTTTTTTAACATGTTGCTTAACAGTCTTATCAGCCCAACTAGATTTGGAATAAATCTCCTTAGGAAGTTGATCTTTCCCAGGAATGCTTGCAACTCTTTTATGTTTCTCGAATATGGGATTTGGAGGATGGCTTGGATTCTTTCAGGATCAATTCTAATCCCGTCCTTTGATATGATATGGCCAAGGAGTTTGCCTTCTTCAAGGCCAAAGAGGGATTTTTTGGGGTTCAAGGAAATGCCATATTTCCTACATGTCATGAATATTTGCCTCAAATGTTTCAGGTGCTCTTGATCAGATTTAGAGAAAGGGGTTAGATCATCAAGATATACAACTAGGAAATCATGTATTTCTTTGGCAAATGCAATATCCATTTCCCTTTGAAAGGTGGCACCAACGTTTTTAAGTCCGAATGGCATCTTCACATACTTAAATGTTCCCCACGGTGTGGTAAAGGCTGTCTTGTCTTGGTCATCCGGGTGAACCAGTATTTGATTGAAACCTGAAAATCCATCTAGCAAAGAAATTCTAGATGATCCCACTACTCTCTGCAGAATATGGTCCATTTTGGGCAATGGGTAGTGGTCTTTTAGGGAGACTTGGTTTAAATTTCTTAGGTCCACGCATAGCCTAATCTCACCTGTCTTTTTTCTTGTAGGAACAAGATTGGATACCCATTCATAAAATCTGATGGGTGCTATGATACCTGCTTCAAACATTCTTTTCACTTCCTTTTCAATCAAAGGGAGAAGCATAGGATTGATTCTCCTCAGTTTCTGTTTGAAGGGCTTTTGGTTTGGTTTTAAGGGAATAGTGTGTTGGATTACTGAGGTGTCATAGGATTTCAAATCCTCATAACTCCAAGTAAATACATCTTGGAATTCTTTGAACAAATCAACATATTTGGGCTTCTGATCAGGTGGAAAATTTTTAGATAATTTGATCATTTTGGGCTTCTCTGTTGTCCCAATGTTATGTTCTTCTATAGCATCGTTTAGGGGTTGCATTTTTGGTTTTTTGGGAACATCATTAGCATCAAACATGTCTTCCAACGGAGTGAGGCCAGCAGGGAGTAAGTTATCTTTCAGATCAACGATTTCGGCCTCTGTTTCGGCTATTTCCTCCAAATGCATCAGTTTCAACTCTTCTATATTTGTATTATAAAAAACAGTTGGGTTCAGCATTTGTTTGGCCGTTATAGGCATTACAGCCTGCTGATTTTCATTCGTTCGCTATTGTTCATCCGTCATAGCATCCATGTCAATGTTAATATTTGAAAACTCATGCTCAAGGGTGAGGAAATTGTTAATTTGGACATCATTCTCGAACACTTGCCAATCTTTAACATTATTTGGGACAGCGGGCCTGTGTTTTATTTCAGCAGTAAAATGATGATTTGGCTCAAAGGGAAGCTTACATGTACTAGAAAAAGTGGCTAGGCTGTGTGCATGAATGTTATGCTCTCTTGAAATTTTGGCAAGCTTGGATTCAGTAAATGTATTGAGTATATTAGTGGCAACAGTTCTATAGGCCCTCATTCTATTGTCATTGGTAACAAAATTACCTTTCATCTGTTGTATGATTAAATCAGAGTCACCTAAAATGGATACTTTTGCGGCTCCTAGAGCTTTGAGCAGTTTAAGGCCTAAGAGGAGAGCCTCATACTCTGCCATGTTATTAGTGCATTTGAAGTTTAGTCTGTAGGCATGGCCTTCTGCATGATTGTTATATGTATTGTGAATCCAGACACCTGCCCCTGCTCCTAACTTGTTGACAGAGCCATAAAACTCTAAATACCATATGATTTCTTGCTTGTGGTTAATGTCAAGAGTTTTAGTCATTCTTGCAGCGGGCAGATTTGAATTTTCTGTTTGGGGAGGTTCTTCTTGTAAGCTGGTTTCCTTGATTGTTTTGACAGTTTTATCAGTATGGGCAACCAATTCTTCATTGATGTGTGTGTTCATTTCTAAAGCCAACGACTTGTCATCAATGGGAGGACTTATTTCATCATTAAATAAAATAAAAGAATCCATATTAGAATGGATTGAGTAAATGGGAAAATTTTCAGGCTTGTTCTCACTAGTTACCACATATTTCATCAGTGTTTCTCTATACAGTCTCTTTGGTTGCCCAAAGACAGATATAGTGGCATAAGAGAGGTCTAATTGGAGGGATCCTTGGATTTTTGCTCCCCAAGATCTTGACAATAACATTCCATACTTTGGTGGAATGTCAGAAACCACCACATCCATGAGGATTGTCTTGTTAGGAAATTGGACTAAGGAGACACACAGGTCTTTGATGAGGCCTAAACATTTGACTTGACTTGAGTCAAAGGAGAATAGATCTTTGTAGGGTCTTGTAACATCAAGGTTCAGATTTTCCATTACAGCTTTGGGCATAAGGTTGTGTGAGGCACCTGAGTCAAACATGGCATTGTGCAGGACTTTGTCATGTATATGTAAACTGACATAAAAGGGCAAGACAGATCCATATGTTGATTTTCCATTAACTTCTGGACCAAACAACAACTCAGGTTGATCATCAAGAACATTCACATCATCCTTTACCTCCGGAATTTGAAGTGACCTTTGAATTTGTTGCCTATACACATCATGTTTGGCCAGTTCGGATAAGGGGATGGATATCTTCAATTTACCTATTTCTGCCTCTAAGTCAAATGATTTTTCAGATTGGGTTTTAGTAATGTGAGAAGCAGGTTTCCCTTTTTCCATTGGAGTATCAGCAACTTGGTTTTGTTTATCAGTGTTATGGGAAGTGTTTGATTGCGGTTTTTGTGTTTTAGGAGGGCTTTTTGGAATGCTGTTCAAATTTTCTTTCGAGGAAGAAAGTGGTAGAGGTTGGTGAATAGAAGGCTGCATTTGTGTTATGTCCTCTACAGTCAGTTGATGCGGGTTTGGGACAAGTATATTAGCTGGTTATGTTATGACAGTCTTGCCTTTAATCTTGTTGGGCTATTTTCCATCCTTTGGTTTGTTAGGTTCAGGAATGTCAATGGTCCTAGTTCTCAGCTTATATTGTTTGTGGACCTCATACACAACAGTATCATAGCCTTGTTTAAAATCAAAAGATTCACCAGACTTAGTCTCAAATTGATTAAAGTCATGCTCATCTTGGTCTTGTTGAGTTAGGAAAATTTGTTGCTCAACCCTCGAATCCACCAGGTTCATGTGAGTGTCCTCTGGGGGTTCACTAGATGTAGATGCTTCCGCATAATTTTCATGAAAAGGTGGTCTTATATCATGGTCTGGACTAGACCTACTAGCATTTGTGTTATGCGTTTTCTTAAAATTTGGGTTCCTTATAGTATTGGATTGTTGTCCTTCCCATGATGATTTCCTCTCAACATTTTCTACTCTGTCTCCCAGCCTTTGCATGCCATTGATAATAGCATCAAGTTTCTGATCTAAGGCTGTGGGTTCTTCTTTGAAAGTGGTTCTCCTCTCCATTCTAGCTCTATTTTTTTTGGCAATTAGGTTTGCCTCTATGCTGACAACAACATTTTTCATGTCTGCCAGGGTTTGAGGGGCTCTTTCTTTTAACTGGTAGGCCATATCTGGGTCGAATCCATCAGGGAATTTATACAAGGCAAGGTCAAGTGGAGGTCTCAGGTTCTGTGGTATTGCATTATAGACATGATTGAATCTTGCACAGTAATCTAGGACGGACTCTTTAGGGCCTCTTTTTATTGTATCGTATTCAACAAGTATGTGCAAGGGGTCTTTCTTTTTCTCCCATCTGTTGGTAAAGGATTGGTAAAGCTCATCCGGAGTGGTTATGGAATTTGCAGCAAGTGATCTGAACCAAGTTCTTACATCACTTGTTAAACTTTGAACAAAAATTTTCATTCTCACACTATCATCATCTATTTCGTAGTTCTCAAAGTAGTCTTGCATCTTCTTTGTATGCTGAAGCGTTGTGCAAGTACCAGTTCCATCAAAATATGTGATTTTAGTTTGATAATCCTGAGGCATATCCCCAGGGTTTGCAGGTAATTGCAGGGGTGCATATCTATTAGCCATGTTTACAAGGACGACCGGAACAACAGGGATAAGTGGAACAACTGGGACAATTGGAACAACAGTAGTGGTAATGGTAGTATGTGCAGTGAATGGAGGTGTGGAAGGAGTGCTTTGGGAAGTAGATGATGAACAAGGGGAAGTAGGGGTTGAACGAAATAAGACTTTGACAGGGGTTGGAACACTGCTTGGGCGAACTTCTTGAGGACTATTAACAGCAAAATCTTCTCTTTATTCTTGCTTCCTAAGGATTTTTGGGATTAAGTTCAGATTTTGAAAAGCAGTTGGTGGATTTGGGTCTGGATTTGACCTAGTATAACGAGAATTATTTTTGGGAGCCAGATTCTAAATTTGTTTTGGTATTTTCTGCGAATTTTTTTAGAATTGGCAAGGAACTAATTAAATTTCGGGGACAGTTATTTGTAGTTTAAAACTAGCATGAAGATTGACTGAAGCAACATTTATTTACTCCTGTAACTGCAAAGCAAGAACAGTTTCAAAGGCTTCCTGGCCGACATTCAGACTTCATCTGTAGTTTTAAGGAACAGACAACACTGATTTTTGTTCCTCAGGTGTTTTCCAACTTGATTTGTGAAAATAACTAAGGATTTCCCCAATGGAGTCGCCATTATGTTATCACTCAGGTTTTCCTTCTGGTCGACATCAAAAGGATACGGCCGAGGTAACCACAGACCAATCTTTGGACTGCAGGTTCTAGCCCACCTGCAATCAGAGAGGGCTCTCTCTTTCGAATTTAGCTTTGTTGATAATGTTTTTAGGCTAGTTATTGAGTTCAAGGGGTTTTGTTTTTTGGTGGGAAGGATGATGCTTTCAAGTAAAGAGGCAGGGACAGCATGAAAGTTTTAGAACCATTGGGCGTGGAGTCAAGGAGTAGGACTGCTGGTGCGTTTTCTTGGTCACAAGAAGGAATATGGAGCAAGATAGCTGCATATGAAACAATCATTCAAGGTAAAAGAGATGGATTAAAGGTTGAGGAATGAGGGGCAATTAAGAATCTCTCATTCAGATTAGCAGAAAGAAGACAAATGAGCCCTATCTAGGAGCAGTTAAGAATTCCTGGATAACAGTCATTCATATATGAAAATAGGTCAAACATGAGCCATAATAGAATTCATATTTATGCCTAATTCAAGAGGAAAACATTAAGAAGCCACAAAAACTGAGCATAGAGTGCAACCAAGCAAATTCTAAACCAATCCTTTGTTCTGTGAGTTGAGCATATGTGAAATCGAAATAACAGAGGTTAGAAAAACTTATTGATTCATATAGCAGCACAAGAATTCCGCATTCAATTCTTCAAACCATTAGACACAGAGCAGACAATTATTCCTCCAAAGCTTTTCAGCAATCTTTGATTAAGTAAAACATCTCAGATATCCAGTGCAAGTCTCTAATGAGGATTATCAACCAACCAACCCCTTAAACAATACAGAGGGTCGGTATATATAGGGAAAATTATCCAAAAACTAATCTATTACAGCTGACCTAAACAGGTATGAAAGAAAATGATTACTTTAACCTAATCTTATCCAGAAATAAATGCATGAAAATATCTTTGAGCTGCGCTGAGGGCAGCTGTATCAAAACTAAGTTAATGTCTGTCCTGGGTGGCTAGGTGCAGTTCTCCTGTAATAACTGTGATTTGTCCTTTATCTCCACCTCTAACTTGGTTTTGCTGCTGTTTTGGTGGCATTAATGTGCACTAATCCCGACCAGATAGGCTTTTAAATGGCCTTAACTGCTTTGCTGACCTTGATGAAGGTTTTTAATTTTCACTTGATTTGATGTTGCTGAACTGACACTCTTTGTCACTTCCTGATACTCTTTGGCGCTGATCCTGGAGTCTTTAATATCTTCTGAAGGGTTTAGACTGCCCCATCGATCCTTCATGGTAGTTTTTCGGCCCTCTGTTGCTTTTAAAACTGTGTTTGCCCCTTTATGAATGCTTTGCGAAGAAAATCGGGTCATTTTGCGCCTTTCGGGCTTGCTGGGGGCCGCGTGATGAGGGGCTTTCCATTTTGGCCCATTTCCCGTAGCCATGCACGTTTAACGCTAGGCGCTAATTGCGCATGAAAAACTGCCTCGGATTTTGAATCTGGGCTTCCTAAGTACGATTTTCGCCTTTCGCGCCTTTTTGAGTCCTCACGTCATGCTGACGTCAGCATGTGGGTCCCAGTATGGAGGTGACGTGGCAGGGTGACATCAGTAGATGACGTTAGCAGTACGGCCGAGGAGGTGATGGTACACAGTGGCAGTGATGTGGCAGTGACGACTTGGCAGTACGGTGGCAGGAGGCCTGACGCAGGTTGATGACGTAGCAAGATGACGTCACTGGGCGGAGGCGGTTTTCGGTTTTAGGCGCACCGCCTTTGGGAAAAAGTGGTATGGGCAGAGGGGGCTCCTCCACAGCCGAGAGGGTGATGCGTGGCGGGAGTACGATGGTAAAACCGCTGATCTCCCGGGTGTTAACCCTCGGCGGCTTCGCTGGGGAAAGGACCTGCCCACCGTTGATCTGTGGCGCGCCATATCTAACGGTTGGCGGCAAAGATGAGGCGGCAGAGGTTTAAGGACGGGGCCCACGAATATTCGAATCTTAATACAGCGCCGCGAGGGTCTAAAACCTTGGGTTTGCGGAGTTTGGGGGGTTTTTAACAGGTTTTTAAGGCATCGAAAGAGGTTCGAAAGCCTAGAACGGTGGATTTGTGCAGTTTGAGAAGGGTTTTAAGGCAAAACGAGGGGTTTATGCCTTGGGAGGGTGAAAATAAGTCAAATAAGATGGTTTTTATACACATGAAAGGAATTTTATACTGTGTGGTGGAGTAATCTGCATGAAGAGATAGTTTGAGGGTGGAGATGAGGGTTCTTGCTGAGTTTCAGATAAACTTATGGTTATGTTTCAACCAGGGGGAGGGGATAAGTATATAGGGGAGCTATTAACATAATTTTAGTAGGGGAAGGGGAACACAGATAGGGATTTACATAATAGAGTCAGTAGTTAATATGGAAATGACAAGAAAGGGCTAAGTATGTGGATCTTAGGCTATCAAAGGGGGAAAAGTGACTCATAGAGGAAGAATGGAAATCTTTGAGTGAAGCAGATCTTCACCAGGCAAATGATATGGAAAATGATGAAACTAAGAGGAATGAAGCAGATCTTGACCCCTTCAGGGAAATTAGTGAGTGATTTTGGGGAAGAGGAAGAAGGGGAGGTTAGAGATGTCCAGTTTGAGCCCCTCCAAATGAAAACTGCCTTGTACCTGTGATCTGAAGTACAATATCACTTTAAAACACAAAAACTGATCACATATCAACATTCTGCAACCTCAAAAACTACCTACCCAGCCTACTTACCTAGCATTTTTTCTTATTTTTGTTTTGGGTGCACTTAGACTTGCAGAACCTACTTTACAATTTTTCTTTTGACTGCCCTCTTATCTAAATCTACACTTATTTCTGCCAAGGGCCCAGATTAATTAGTTGGGCTCCTTTGATTCTCTACCTATCTCTAAATCTTCCAAGATTAAACTGTTTGGACAGATATCAATTCTCTACATTCTAAAACAAGAAATAGAAACCTAAGGAAGCCAAGATTAAGCTGTTTGGACTTCCCTTTTACAGAACATTCTTCAAAAATGGTTAAGTCATCAAAATTGGAATACAACAGTGGCCTTTAGACTGGCACATTTTCATGGCCTCTTCTTTGGCCTTTTTCTGGAAATAGGGAGCATTGCAGGATGCAAAGTATGACATATTTGGCATGTAAACTGTCAATCATGAAAGATGAACACCTGTTGCATTAGGAGGCTAACAGACCTTTCATCTGTGGTGTTCGTCCAACACTCTCAATGATGATTCGATTAGGCTTCGCCTTTTTTAGTGAACGTTAACTAGTTTGGCAGCAAAATGGTACATCGAATTGCCTAGAGCTTCATTCGATAACTTCAACGCCCTTGCCACAACCTTTTTAACCCATTTTCAGTTACCTATAAGGTACGAAATAGGAACGAAACTTCTTATCAATTTTAAGTAGACAACAACCACTCACATATCTAATCATATTCATGAGTGGCGACATCATCGTCGAATGGTAAAACATATGTTCCTGATCAGCTGCTAAATGAATGGTTTATTAAGTCATTATTACCTTCTATTATAGAAGATGTTGCTAAAGGTTGGGTTGTCACTAAAGAGCAAGTCATTGCTCGTGCGCAATATCTAGACTTGGTTTATACTCAGTCTGGCACGCTCTACAACAAAATCCCTGATGCTCCTAGACCAGAGTTTTCCGTTCCTCCTCCTCCTAAATCAAACAAAGACTCTCATGTTGGCGATGGCGTGATAGGTACAACCAGCATGAAAACCGCAAAGGCTACATCTAAAAAAGCCCGCACGGTTTCTGGTCAAAATGCAAATGAAGAACATCTTGCCTCGGAGGTTAATGCCGTGTCGATAGACAAAGGCAAAGAACCGAAGCAACTAGGGGGCAAGAAGAAAGGGAAAAGCAAAAAGAAGAAACAGGATGATTCATCTCCTAAAAAATCTTCTGCAAACCCTTCTGGGTAAAGGAAACCTCCTGGGCCATGTCACATATGTGATGAGGACCATTGGATGAAAGATTGTTCGTATAAAGCTGAGATTAAGAAGTTCTTTAAGAGTTCCAAAACCTCAGCGGTATTGACTGATCCGTTTCCAAACCCAGAAACCGATCTGGTTGCTAGTGACAATGCTTCCCCTTCCCAAGTGCTTATGTTGTCCATTTCAAAGCAACAAAATGATGCTTTGATATCGACAAGGAATAAAGATTACAGGAATCCATAGCTGTCAAACAACAAGGCTACAGATCAACCTAGTAGTTCGACAACAACTTCAACTGAAGTTGTGCCACTCATCATTCCTGAGCTAACAATAAAGCCACCAAAGGGAGTAGTACACAAATCGACATTTAATCCTGATGCCAGAGCAACACAAAATTATAATATAGTAAAGGATTTGGCCCAATCACAGTCCGCTATGTCGACACTTGAAGTACTGCAAAATTTCTCCTCCCAAAAGAAAGCTCTATTATCAGTAATAGGTGGGATTGACCTAGCGGATTCCAATCTGGCGGCCTTTAACCATAAAGGATTTGAACCTTAGTTACCAGATCAACTCGCTTTCCTCATCCAAGTGAAAGCCCTCAACAAAAATGTTCATCGAACAATTATTGATGAGGGGGCATATACCTACATTATTTCAATGAGTTGCTGGGAAAAATTTAGGATCACCACCCTTGTCAAGATCATCAATGACATTAAAAGCATTCGATGGATGAACATACACCCTGTACGGGATTTTAAGTGACTTACAAGTTGAACTGGGGGGCAAGACAATAGAAATTGACGTCAGAGTTAGCGATGGAAACCTCAATTACAATATCTTACTAGGAAGGCCCTAGATTTATGCCATGGCTGCTATTGTATCAACCTACTTTAGAAAGATTTCATTTCTTTTCCAAGGAGGAATTACAATCGTTGATCAACAAACCTTTCTCCCCAACAGTTCACAAGTTACAGGAAGCATTCCAATGATCCATGGAAGCTCTCATTCGCTTCAAAATGCCGGAGTAGGCCTACTGAAAGACCCTACCTTAATGGTGAATTTTTCCCTACCACCTCCTAGTGATCTGGTAGAAGTGGCAACAGTAGGAACCTGCAATATGATATCTTCCATTCAAAAGATTTCCGAACATTTTATTAGCATGGATCATCAACAGGTTTTGCCTCCAAGCCCAATAGAGATTTTGTAGCAATCAATTTTCTCAACCTGGGCGGCAAACCCAAATCAACGCTCGTCGAGTGTCTGGGTAGATAGGTCAAAGGAATATGGCACCTCTTCAGATCCTTGGTCACATGTACATTCTACAGACGAAGGAATTATTCAGTTGATGATGATAGGAGAGGCGCCATGTTGGGTCCCTATAATACTAGTGATTACCCCATTACTATTGTAGTTATACCCCTTATTTATATTGTTGTGCCCCTATTACCCCCATATTGTTATTTCTGTGCCCCATAGAATCCCTCTATTGTTATTTTTGTGGCTTTATATTATTATTGTTAGGTTGGCTGGATTATATTGTGACTCCTTAGACTCTTATATATAGAAAGGAGGTTTTGTCATTTGTATCATCCAAGAATTGTTCATTTATGTAATGTAAAGGAGGTTGCTCCCTCGAAGAGTCTGAATTCTAAGGCGTTGATCTATCTTTTCTATCTTTTCTTGAGCTGGTTTCATAACATTTGGTATTAGAGCTTTGGATTGTAGGGTTTCGCTGTTCCAAACAGGTCATCATGGATTTTTCGCTATAAATTTTTTTCTGTGACGTTTCAGAAGTAGCAAAAAAAACCCATTTGAGAAGAAATTGTGCTGAACCTTGGGTCCAAATTCAGAGCTTTTCGCGCGATATTTGCGGAGATATGATCTGAGGAAGTTGGTCTTTTTGCAAACTCCTGAATTACATTCAAAACAGGTGACCTGGGGAAAATCATCATAACTTTCTCTCTGGGGATTGGATTGAAATTTCGTAAGAAGGTACAGAAAGAGGACGGACTGTAGTTTCTTGTGTGTGTGTTTCAAATTCAAAGGTTGAAACAACGACACGTGGTACGTCGTACAAGTTTGCTCTACTGAACCAGTCTAAAAGCGAGTCACTGTGGGAGATTTCACATAACTCTTCCTTGGAGAATCCAATTTGGCCCAGACTTGTGGCATTGGAAAGAGGACGCAGAAGGCTACTACAGCTAGCAATTTCAGTATTGGATGATCCAAAATTATAGAGATACATCAGATTCAATATCAGGCTTCTATAAAGTGAAAAAAGTTGTGTAGTTTTTTTTTAAATTTTTGTGTAAGCTTGGTTTAACGGAATTCAAAGGGCATAGTAAAGAATTATTATCGGTAACTGATGCCCGAAAGAAAGAAAATGCAAGCACCTAGTAAGGAACCTGAAAGCTCTAGCATGACTCATGAAGAAGAGGAAGAAATGCTACATGATATATCAAAATTACAAGAACAAGTGCAACAAATGTCACACTCACAAAAGCTAACAGAAGCTAAGATAAGTGGCGTGGAATCTAAGATAAAGGGCATGGAAGCTAAGATGGATGATTCGAAGACAGATTTGAAGAGAGACATGGCAGATTTGAAGACAGACATGGAAGAATTGAAGAAGTTGCTACAAGAAAGGGTCACTAATGGTGAAAAGGTAGTAAATGAAACTCATGATGAGAACAAAAGAAATGTTAATCATGATTCCATAGATGCTAATGTTGGATCGAAGAATCACCATATTCCAAAAATCGATATGAGGAAGTTTGATGGCAAGGATCCCGCCACATGGATATTACAGATGGAGCAATTCTTCGATCTCAATAATGTGCAAAACACACAAAAGGTACGTATGGCAACTATATATTTGGAACCAAATCAGTTTGTATGGTATCAATGGCTTTTCTCTCGTAAACAATTTATCACTTGGGCAATTTTTACGGAAGAATTGATAGCACATTATGAAGATACAAAAAGCAACACTTTTTTTAGCCAATTGATAAGTCTCAAACAAAAGGGTTCAGTAATGGAGCACATTGAGGAGTTCCAAAAATTGAACATAAGGGTAAAAGATATTCCAGAGGAGCATAGATTGATGTGTTCATAGGGTCTTTAAAGGATAATATCCAACATGATGTTCGCCTTTGGGAACCTGATTCATTAGAGAAGGCATTCAGGTTAGCAAGAAAAATGGAAAGCAAAATTATGGCAACCAGGAAGCATACCACTCACAACTATAAAGACGAAAGTGTTGTTGCCCCTAGTCTTCCACAACCTATAAGGTTGACACCACAACAATTGGAAGAAAAAAGAGCAAAAGGGCTTTGTTACAGTTGTGATAGCAAATACACTAAAGGTCATAAGTGTGCTGAGAAGAAATTATTCTACATAGATTGTGAAGAGGAAGAAGAAAAGGAGCAAGAAAGGTCAAAAGAAGAAGATATACTCCAGGAACAAAGCCTAGATGAAGAACAAATAAATCCGACCATATCTTGTAATGCATTGGCGGGAATTACCACTCCTCAAACCATCAAGATAGAAGGACAAATCAAGAAGAAAAAGGTAATAGTGTTGATTGATTCAGGAAGCACCCACAATTTTATTCATTGTAGGGTAGCAAAAGAATTGAATTGCTTCCTATATCCAGCACCAGAGTGTCAAGTGATGATTGCAAATGGAGGAACAATAAATTGCTCTGGAAAGTGCCATAATATCAAGCTATCCATGGGAGAATATGTATTGACTAGCCCAATGCTTTCCATTCCAATGGGAGGTGCTGATGTTGTACTAGGAGTCCAATGGCTACAATCCTTGGGTACAATAGCTTTTAATTTTCAAGAACTTTTCATCAAATTTTCTAAGGAAGGAAAGGAAGTTGAATTAAGGGGTATTGCAGGGAAACCAGGAAAGATAATCAGCTCTAATGGCATGACAAAGCTTCTAAAAAAGGAGCAAAGAGGTGTAATTGCACAATTATGTTCGCTAGATGTTTCCACATTGGAATCATCTATTTCTCCAGATCTCCAAAAAGTCTTGGACAATCATTCCAAGGTATTTGAGACTCCAAAAGGTCTCCCACCTATGCGTGATCATGATCATGCTATTCATCTGATTCCAGGAAGTGTTCCTCCAAACATCAGGCCGTACAGATATCCCTATGCCCAAAAGAGTGAAATTGAACGTATGGTTGCAGAAATGCTAGAGGCTGGTATAATTCAACCAAGTCAAAGTTCTTTCTCAGCTCCAGTAGTATTGGTGCACAAGAAGGATGGATCATGGCGCATGTGTCCGGATTATAGGGAGCTCAACAAGCTCACTATTAAAGATAAGTTCCCCATTCCTGTTATTGATGAATTACTGGATGAATTGCATGGATCAATTTACTTCACCAAGTTGGATCTTCGTTCGGGATATCATCAAATTAGAATGAAGATTGAAGACATTCCGAAAACGACATTTATTACCAATGCACCTTCAACATTTCAAGGTTTGATGAATTCAATTTTCAAACCATTCCTTAGAAAATTTGTGTTAGTATTTTTTGATGATATACTAATCTACAGCAAGTCTTGGAAGGATCATGTTGAACATGTTGACAGGGTGCTACAACTATTGGAGGAGAAACAATTATATGCAAAAAGATCCAAATGTTTCTTTGGAGTCCAGGAGGTGGAATATTTGGGTCATATTGTATCTCATGAAGGAGTTAAGGTAGACCCTAGCAAAATTAAAGCCATTAAGGAATGGAAAATTCCCACATCCATAAAGCATCTGCGAGGATTTCTTGGGTTGACAGGGTATTATCGCAAGTTTGTTAAGAATTATGGGAGAATAGCAGCACCTCTAACAACATTATTGAAGAAAGATTCATTTTCATGGACTCCGGAAGCAAAAAAGGCCTTTGAACATCTTAAAGAGGCAATGTGCCAAGCACCGGTCTTAGCTACACTGGACTTCACAAAAACCTTTATTGTGGAATGTGATGCTTCAGGAAATGGAATTGGTGCTGTTCTAATGCAAGATGAAAGACCCATTGCTTTTGAAAGTTGTCCAATCAAGGGAAAGTTTTTAAGCAAAGCTATTTATGAGAAGGAAATGTTGGCAATACTCCATGCACTTAAGAAATGGCGACCCTACCTAATGGGAAGACACTTCAAGGTAAAAACGGATCATGATAGCCTTAAATACTTTTTAGAACAAAGATTATCCTCTAAAGAGAAACAAAAGTGGGTCACAAAGATGTTGGTTTATGACTTTGAAATCATCTACAAAAAAGGGAAGCAAAATGTGGTGGCAGATGCACTCTCAAGAAAGGATGAGGATGTGGAAGCATTGTTGTGTGCCATTTCTATTATCCAACCAGATTGGATAAACGAAGCAAGGGAGGAATGGAAGAATGACGAAGAAGTGTGGGCACTTATTCGAAAGCTACAAAAAGATTCCAGTACTTCTGATACATTTAGCTGGCAAAATGATTCATTATGGTACAAAGATCGCTTATACCTCTGTAAGAATTCCCAGCTAAAACAAAAGATTCTTATGGAATTGCACACTTCTCCCTTAGGAGGGCACTCAGGATTTTTAAAAACTTACCACAGGGTTAAGAAGGAATTTTTTTGGGATGGCCTTAAATCAGATATTCAAAAGTTTGTGGCGGAATGTTTGGTTTGCCAGCAAAATAAAGTTGAAACAATTAAGACAGCAGGTCTATTACAACCTTTATCCATTCCAAGCCAACGTTGGGAGGAGGTTTCAATGGATTTTATCACAGGTTTACCCAAGTCTGAGGGAAAGAGTGTCATCATGGTGGTAGTTGACAGACTTACCAAGTATGCATACTTTTGTGCATTATCACATCCATTTAAAGCCAATACAGTTTCTACTGCATTTATGGAAACAGTTCAAAAGCTACATGGAAACCCAAAGATTATTGTAAGTGACAGAGATCCCATTTTCACTGGAAATTTGTGGACAAAATTATTTTCTTGTCTTGGTACTCAGTTAGCTCATAGCTCATCTTATCATCCTCAATATGATGGGAAAACTGAGATAGTAAACAAATGTTTGGAAGGATATCTTCGTTGCTTTGTATCTGATAAACAGACGCAATGGGTCAAATGGTTGCCTCTGGCTGAATGGTGGTATAACACTTCCTTCCATACAACAACAAAAATGACCCAACTTATGGCACTTTATGGGTATCAACCACCATCCATCACATCATATTTAAGAGAAAATTCTAAGGTTCAGGTAGTGGAACATCACATCGAACATCAACAACAAGTCCTCCAACTCTTAAAGGATAACCTCGTGTTGGCACAAAATAGAATGAAACAACAGGCATATCAACATCGCAGTGAAAGAAGTTTTGATGTAGGTGATTGGGTATTCCTACGGATACAACCATATAATCAAATGTCCCTAAAGCAATCTAAGAAGGATAATAAATTATCACCAAAGTATTATGGTCAGTACAAGGTGTTGCAAAAGATTGGTACTATGGCATACAAATTGGAGCTTCAGCTAGTCACAATGGTCCAATATCTGCACAAATATATGAGTTTGATTAGTCTTGATAACATGTAAAAGACATAAGAAAATCATAAAAACAATAAACAAAGATAGGGTAAGATCTTTTACCTATAACACCCCACTACTCACCAGTTGTTAGCACCGAATCTGGGTCACCCCGGAAATCCATCCCAGCATATGGATACTCAGCAAAGACCATCCCCTGACAGTTGAACCACTCAAAGAAGGCATCAAAGAATGAAATCTGCGACTGAATAGCATGTCTGGCCATAAGATCAACCCATCTCTGCATCCGTGGTTCAGTTGGTACTGGAGGTCCGAGTGAAATGTACTGTGGCTGCATCAGTGGGATCTTCTCCAAGGTGAAAGCGGTCAAAATAGAACCATAACCAAAGTTCTTAGATCTTCCGTTTTTCACCTTGGTAAGCTGTTCTTTTATAACCGGAAGTACTGCATCACACCAGTTGAATACCTTTGGTTCAAGGCATTCCAGATCATACTGCATATAGGACCTGTTGGCCAAATGAAGAGCCGAACTACCAGCCAATCTAGCAAAGGTGTATAGGATAGTCCTCAAGGACTAGTCAGTGACATCTCAAACACTGATCTTGCCATCCCTGCTTGGCTGAGATCCATCTCTACAAAATCGGTGAATATAATCCCTCACAGATTCACCTCCACGGGCGAATCTTGATAGTGAGAGAGGGGCACCACACCTCGATAAACTGGTCAAGAAGTAGATATCCTCAACTGTAAAAGGGATGGATTTACCTCGAATCTGGAACACTTGGTTGGTAGGGTACATTGCATTGAGAAAATATTGCAACAAATTGATTTGTTGCCTCATGCTGGATATGTGGAAGAATTTGAGCAAACCACAGTTCCGCAAAGCAGTCACCGTACTTGGATCATGTAAAGCAACCATTTTCTCTTCTTCATGCTCACGTTGATCCAATGAATCTCTAAAAAACAAACAAGAGAAGAGTTAGGGTCCTGATTCAGGCAAAAACAGGTAAAATTTCCATAAAAAAATAGTGCATAAACTTTCCCTTTTGCGCCCATCACACCCCAGCTGTGTACTAGGTGAGATGCATCCTGATTGGCCAATGGCCAGCTCAGTATGCATTGCACCTTTCGATGTACATTGGGTGCGATGGGGAGAGAACGAATTGTTCAAACCCCAGAGGACCAAAAGAACAGGAAAGCATGCTCAAAATCAGAAAAGGAAAGAATGCAATTGAAGAGCTCAGGGTTAGCTCCTACCTGGTCTAGACGGCGCCGAAAATAGTCCATAGAATCTCCCAGAATCAGCTGGTGAAAATCAAAGGGGAAAACACCTCTAGAGCTCTAAAAATCCCAAATTTGAATGAAATGGTAAAAATGAGAGATAAAAACTATTTTTATGTTATTATTCACATAGTTCGAGTAAAATATGGTTGTTTAACTCATTTTTCAAGCATGTATTCAAATTTATAATCGATTTGATGGAGTAATTGAACAGGTAGCACGACTGTCAAAAGAACATAGTGTTAATGGTGAAATCAACGTCTCTGACTATTATCACGAGCAGTTTTACGCAAAGTTCAAGCTCATTGAAAAATAAACCTCGCCATGAGTAGTTTTACGTGAAGTTCAAGCTCCTCAAAAAATAAACCTAGCAATGAGTAAGTGTTTCCGTAGAGTTTAAGCTCATTAAAAAATGAACCCCACCTCTGGTAAATAACCATTTTGATTGCATGACTATCAGCTTTTGAACCTTGGTCATGTTCTTACCTTCACCTACACTCTTTTTTAGCCAATCATACACCTCCATTTGATTGTTTACCCTTTTGAGGAACAGCTATGGTGAGTGATTCTATTTAGCCACCTTCTTTACACTGCCATGATTGAAAAGTTCCAAACCTTACCTGGAACTAGTTGCTATCCAAAAACATCACTCGTTCCTCAAAAAAGGAGTCTCCTTTAAGCTCTTTTCATCTGACTCGTAAAATATGAAAATATTGCCAAGAAATTGGCCTCTCCTGCTGGTTAAAGCGACCAGAAGTGCCATCCCTCCTCTAGATTTTAATCTTTTTGGACCTGAGGGATTATTACACAAAAATATCGAGCGCTTGTCTTGTTCGGCTTGTTAAAACTATCGAAAAGTCATCCCTTTCATATTATTTTACACTTTTTCGGACTTAAGGGATTACATTATGAAAATGAACCATTGGAGTTTCATTTACGTCCCTTTTTAGACTCTCTAAAATTGAAAAGGACCGAGTTATTTTTGTCGTTAAACTCATTAAAACAATAGCGACAAACTTGTCCATGCAAACAAGAGCGAGTTTCACTGTCGCTAGGCTCATTAAAACATAGCGACAGGTTTGCCCGAAGGGAAAATTATAGAAAAAGCATATGTTATCATCCTCAAGCTTGACAAAAATAAAGAGGTACTGGTCATCAATGACTGGGGAAAAAGGGAAGAAAACTTGAATAGCTTCATTGGTAGCGGGTCGCTCTTGAACATGACACTTTCACTCCGTCACCATGATTGAGTCGGGTTAGGTTATTCCGTTCGCCGGTCATATCACCATTGGTCCACCATACCATCCACCTTGGGGTTAACGCCACCAATCCATTTCAGTGTTGCCGGTATGTTCAAGAGAAGTCGCTTAGAGAATTCACCAATCTAGCCAATGTCTCATTCGCTGCAATACCTTCACTCTCCATTTTTCATGACCGCCACCCTGAACCTTATATCATCAAATCATTTTCACCTCCACAAAATCATTTGCTCCATTCCACGTCGTAGATGTGGGATTCATTAAGGCCCTCCTATGATGGGTCACTTCTTGTCGACATCAACTCATTATCCAAGAAGTTGATTTAGGAACAACCATTTCAGTACTTTGAAGCTTGCATGCCTCAATGGCAAGTTTCTCACTTCCGGCGACAGGTTTACATCATTGGACTTCGACCGAAAGATTTACGTGGTGTTTGACGTCAACTCATGTATTCACACCACGTGAATTGTACTGCAATACCTTGAGGGTCATCATCATTAACGGCGATTCTTCTCGCGCCTGTTAACAGCTTACATCATTGGTTGGTAATCAGGCGATGTCTTTCCATGTTCGACGTCAGAACATATTTTCACATGGATCAACTTGTACTTTGAGCAAATATTGAACGAGTTTGAAGACCCCGGATCTAGTTCCATCCATACGGGTTGCGATATATTCAGGAAAAATAAAGACATCAAATGCACATCACAGCTGCATAGATAATCATCCAAACTAAAGGATGATGGCTCTACCAGAATCATCAGTCTGCCACACAGACGATTGTCTGTCTTATGTACATGAGTATGAATTTATAAAGCTGAGCATGGGAATGCTTGCCTCAGCTAGATCATGAAAATATTATGAAGATAATGTATTGTATTGTATCCTATTACATGTCACCTTCTTGTTCGAAAAACCTCGGATCCTCATTATAAAGCATTTCACCCGACATCAAAAGTATTTACGACATCATGCTTTAGGGGGCAACTGTTATAGACATATTTGGGCACTGCAACCCCAATCACATATGTCCATAAACCTAGGGCTCCTAAACCCCTAAAAGTGTTGTTTCATACCCTAAAGGAACAAGGTCAGCCGATTACATCATCTCCCAGAAGTTCTCCATGAAAAACTACTCAGAACTGGTCAAAACATGACCATACAGACTGCTCCATGCATAGGGTGCGATGCATCTCACCTATTACACATGAGAGGGTGCGATGAGCGAGAGCAGACAAATGGCAGAAGCAGTTTGCTAGGTGGAAACCCAGAGAATCTTCTAGAAATTGCTCATATGACACTTGCCTCTCTGAATTCGCCTAGGGATGAGTAAGAGATATGAAATCTCCAAGTGGAACCAAGAACTATCAGTGAAATGACACTAATCAAAATCCCAAAAGCTGACTCACCCTCTTGTAAACATCTATATATGGATCCCTCATCCAAGAGATCTAGGGGCTGGAATTTTGTAATTTGTAAGGAAGTGTTGTTGGTTTCTCTTTGAAGACATTGTTGGGTGATTTTGCTTTGTATGAGGTGAAGAGGGATTTCATGCTGGGTGGATGATGCTGGGTCAGACAGCCTGGTTGTAATCCTCTCTTCTACTACTTCTATCAATAAAACTATTTGAGTTTTCCTCCATATGCTTGTATATTTCTGAATCTTGTTTGTGTATACATTTATATGGTTAATGTACATATGATCCTACATTATTTATGGTTTTAGATCTCTATGCTTTGATGGTATTTTGCTGCCTTGACTCTACAGGTGTTCTTTGAAGCGGGACAAGTGAGAAAGGAGTGGCAAAAGCTCTATCAAAGGAGAGAGGAAACAAGCAATGAGACTAGTGAAAGACTGAGGTTGGTGCTCTCTACTTCTCTCTCATCTATCTCTCATAAAGGAAAACACAAATAACTTTAATCTATTTGTTTCTAAGATAGCTACCTGTCTTAGTGGGACTAGCAACTCTGAATGGACACTAGTTTTCTCGATAACAGGGCACAACATTTGTTTTTCCAATGACTTGGTTGAGTTCCCAAGTCGCAAAAAAAGTAAGGCTATCTATGAGTGAATGAAAGTTAGTGAGTACGAAGGTGTGTCGGGGAATGTCAGGAAGTACTAGCACATGCTAGACGGTTCCAAGGTATTATAGTCATGCCAAGATGTGTCAGGTGCCAGGGTGTGGCATGAATGCGTGCTATGGGGTGTGAGGAAGAAGTGCCAGGGAAACACAAGGGAGCACCGGTTTCAAATGCATGGAAATCAAGTGTTAGTGAGTTCTAGGTGTGCTAAGGAGGGAGTGACAAGGTATGATAGGTAATTCCAAGGCATGCTAGAGTGCTAGGTAAGCACACCAAGATGTTTCAAGTGCAAAGGTGTGCCAATGCGTGCTAAGGAGTGTTAGGGAGTACTAGGGAAACATAAGGGATCACTAGGTAAAAATGCATGGAAATGAATGAATAAGAGTGTGACAAGGAGTGTCAGTGAGCTTCAGGTGTGTTAAGGAGGGAGTGACATGGTATGATAGGTAGTGCTAAGTCATGCTAGAGTGTCAGGGTGGTATGCGTCCAAGATGTGCCAGGTGCCAGCGTGTGAAAAATGGGTATTGGCACCAACACTAGGTGCCAATAGGTGCCAAGTGGCAAGTGTCAATGCATTCTAAGTGCCAAATATTCCTTTGTTTCTTCTCATCTAGTTTCAAATAACTGATATCAAATAACATTAATATTAAACCATGCCAAAGTATACCAAGTCATCTCAACGCATGCAAAACATGCTAAGACTTTCCAAGTGCCAACACGTGGCAAGTGCTAATGTGCATCAGGGAGTGTGATGCATGCTATGAAATGGTAGAGCATATCGAAGAGTGCTAAGGTGTGCTATAGAGTACCAATGCATGCTGAGGAGTGTTAGGGAGTACTACGACAACACAAGGGAGCACTAGGTCAAAATGCATGGAATTGAATGAATACGAGGGTGTGTCGGGGAGTGTCAATGAGTGCTAGCTGTCATGCCAAGGACGGAGAGACAAGGTATGCTAAGCATGGGTAAGGCATGCCATGTAATATCAAGGAATTTCAATAAGTGCTAGAGTGTGCTAGGTAGTTCTGGGATGTGCTAACATCTGCCAAATAGTGCCAAGGCATGTCAGGTGCTAAGACATGCTAGGATGTGTAGGGTAACAGAGTATGCCAATATGCGTCAAGGAGTTTCAAGGCAACAAAAGGAATAACCAAGCTAAAATGCAAGGAAATGAACACATAAGAGGGTTAATAAGTTGGGACTTTATCTTTTTCAAAAGGGGCATGCTAGGCACACTAATAATATGTTCCAATACATGCCAAGTGCCAATGTGTGCCAAGTGCTAATGTTTGTCAATGCAATATTATGCCAAGATATTCCAGGGAATGTTAGAGACTACAGGGCGTGCCAACATGTGCTTGGGCTTCCTACTCATGGCAAGATGTTCTAGGTACAAAGATGTTCCAGGTACAAATATGTTCCAAGACATGCAAGGTGCCAAGGAATGTTAGTGTACTGTTCCAAAGCATGTTAAGGTGTGCCATGAGTGTTGAGGAGTGCTAGGCCTCTCCCATTAATAGAATTGACAGAGCTTGATTATGTATTAAATAATATAGTTCCTACACACACTAGTGGAAATTTATTTAAAGGAAATTTGCTAGATAATAAACCTAATAGAGATTAATCATGTGTTGACTCATAGGAAAACTATATTCTTATTACTTGAGGGAAATGATACACACTAATTACTCGTTAACAAATTGACTGACTATTATAACCACTATGACCTTGGACACATAATGAAAAAGACTCCACAACAATGGCCTTAAATCGTTATCTTTTGACAAAAAACATAGTAACAAGTACATACTATCATCAAAAAATCATTGGAATGATCAATGATGACGAAATTTTTTTGACCGTCACCAAAAGTAACCAAAAAGAGAATTGGTGAGGGTCAATAAAAGATCGTCACTAGAAGTGTCACCAAAGAGAGAATTAGTGATGGGCCTTTAACGACTCTCACCAAAAGTATCACCAAGGAGATAATTAGTGACGGGCCTTTAACAACCCTCACCAAAAGTGTCATTGGAAATGGCTTTGGTGACAAACCGTAAAGTACCATCACTATATACACTTACAACATTTTTTTTTTAAATACCGTCACCATATGTAACATTGGTGACGGATCTTAAAGGTCCGTCACAGGCAATCAAGCGTCATCAAAAACAAATTGGAATGATCAATGATGACAAACATTTATTGACCATCACCAAAAGTAACCAAAAAGATCATTGGTGACATTCAATAAAATATCGTCACTAGAAGTGTAACCAAAGAGAGAATTAGTGATGGGCCTTTAACGACCCTCACCAAAAGTGTCACCAAAGACAGAATTAGTGATGGGACTTTAACAACCCTCACCAAAAGTGTCATTGAAAATGGCTTTGGTGACAAACCTTAAAGGATCATCACTATATACACTTATAACAACGTTTTTTTAAAGACCGTCACCATATGTGACATTGGTGATGGGCCTTAAAGGTCCATCACAGGCATGACCCTTACCAATGACCTTTTTTCTTGTAGTGTCTGAGTGTTAGATTATTCTTGAGTGCATACATATGAGTGATGAGGAGCCTTGGGTGTTGGAACAATTTCATGATCAGAAGTGAAACCAACCTCACGACAGTGAGGGCCTGACGTAACCATAAGATTGGGCTCAAGTGCCTCGACAGTTTAGGGTGTTTTGAATTCGTTGACAAATGGATCATCATAGAATAATGTCTTAGACGGATTAACAACAATTGAATCAATATCGTGGTTGGATGAAGAAGTAGGGAGACCACAACAACCAAGATTAGAAAACTCAAGATTTTGGTCGGCATCCTCATGATTTGATGAATCGCATAGAGGGGTAGATGAGAAGCAATAATGCTCATCCTTTGCGTTTCCGAAAATGATAGATGAAAAATCAAGGGTATGTTCAAAGAATGATTGGTCCTCTCCATTGTCGGATGGTGGACTAACATATGGTGTGTCTTGTGAATGATCAACAATGGGTGCATTCGTGGAAGGAGATACAAATGAAAAATTAGGGATGGTAGGATCATCAAGGATGTCATGAAAAAACAGAGGAGGTACCGACAGATAGGGATGGTCCTCTATTTCTGGTGGATGTTCAAGCTCGCAGTCATGTTGTTCATGAATGATAGCGCGTGTTGGTTGTGCAACACCAAATCCATCGATGGATTGATCCTCATTCACAACAAGTGTAGAGTCTGGAATGGAAGAACAAAAGACAGTTTCATATGGAGGATCATCTGAGTACGAAGACGGAGGTTGAGGTACAAAATACATGTGATAACCCATTGGATTCGAAACCAAGCTTGCGCAAAAATTAGAAGGAGCGATGTCGAGAGGATGTGACGGTTGAACAAATGTGTGTGCAAATTCTCCCATGTCACTCTGCGGTGGTGGAGCTATTTAATGAGGGGACGACGAACAGTCACTTGTGACAGTGACCGTGTCTGTCTGTGATTACGCAAGTCCATCACCAAAGTATGTTGAACGAGGTTTGAGCTTAAACTTCTTCTTGGGATTGACAGATTGGATAAGGCGATATTCAAATCTCTCCATGAGATACGAAAATTTCATTTGACTTTTCGGGGCTTCAAACATGAATAGACGGAAGCACTTTGAAAACTCCATAGGTGATTCGTGCGGGGCCTTCTGTTGTTTTAACAATTTTTTATCAAGTACTTCAGGATCAAAATGGTGGAAAATAAATTTGATTAGATCGCTGAACTACTTGAATGAGTGCACAGAGTTATGAGATAGTGTGCCACACCATTTCAATGGGTGGTTGCGAAGTGTGTGTGAAAGCAACGAATAGACCTTTGTTTCGTTAAAATATTCCATGCCCTCCATGAGTGCATGGAATTCATTTAAGTGCTCAGGCTAGGCCAAGCCACTTCACCTTCACCATCATACATGATTTGTGACAAGTGTTCCTAGAAATCCCTCTCGATGTGAAAGATATGTCCATTGGACAAACATTTCGGAGGGCGAACTATAACAAACTCCATGATAGATGTGTAAAGACTCAAAACAGATGATGAGGGCTCAACTTGTCATCTAGCCCTCCTTCTAGTGCCAGAAATGTTGACGGTGCTAGACCCGACAACATGTCAGGGGATCTCCCTGGTAAGAAGTCCCAATTAGAACTCAGGCCATTTGGTGTAGGAATCCCAACAGTGGGTCGTACGGTATCGCCTTGACCGCGGTTTCACACAGAGGCAAGTAATATGTCCCTTTTGGTAGCAAAGGTGTGACCTATGCAATAATTCAACGAAGGTGCATGAGCAGTTCTAACACACTAAGGGTGAGGTAAGTGCACCCCTTGGAAACCTGTGATAGAATGGAGTTAAGAAGGGAACACACGAGCAGATATGCATCACAACATGGAAGGTAAGTTAGCTAGCAATCCAAAGTTATGGTTAAAACAACAACACATGTCAGTAAGATTCATACATACATATATAGAAAAAAGCTACACATGCATGCGTAAGTAAACAAATACATATATCATTTAGAGTAAACAGATAGCTGAAATACAATATGACATATGCATGAAACGTGTTGGCTATGTTATATTAAGAAGTTTAATTTTCAGTCATATAATACATCCATGACCAACCACTAGTTCTGACAGCGGAACATTACAGTCACTTCCTCCTGCTCCTCTAAAGAGATATATTAGCTCTGCGCAGTGGAGAAGCCAAGGATCGTTACAATATTGTCCAATATTTCTCTAAGATACTCCTATTAGAAGTTGGCCTGAGAAAAAACCTATACAATGAGTTATGAGGGACTATTTATAGCAAAGGGTGGGGTGACCCTTGACATTCCCCTCTATGACCGTTCATCTATCCTCATGACTCTTCAACTACTCTATGACTGTTACATTCAACTATCGACACTTGAACTTCCACTTGATAGGACGTTACATACAATTCGCACATGTACCCATTTGAGACAAAAAGGCTTAAGCAAGCCATGCAAGACATCACTCACACTTGGATTGTTGTGGTGAGACCAAATCTTTGACATCCTTGTGATGGTTGATGGTGGCAAACTGATGTGAATATTGGTCATCCGTGATGGCATATGTGTGCTCAATGGTGACATCCTACTGAAAGTGAACTCTTACCTCCGTTGCATTTCGATACACTGTTATGACCCCTCTGTCCAACTCATTTGATAGAATGTGCATCCTTGTCTTGAGTGTGGCTGGACCATCAACATACTGATGCATAGTGTCTATGTTTATCTCCAAGTGTGTGTTGGTGACCATGCACATCAACTTGTCGAAGTACATGTTCATCTCCAGTCAGACTTGCTTCTTGTATTTGCCTCGGTGAGTGTGCCAAATGGGTGGGATCGCATGCATGCGCATAATGACATGCATGATGCTGAATTACCTTGCATGCGATCAACAAAACTGCTCACCTTGTCTGCTTCATGCCAGCTACTGGGATGGATCTCTAACTTGTGTGGGCACATTTTCATCCATCTGTGCATGTTGTGCCCCTTCTGTACCTGTTCATTTCTCTCTCTTCCTTTGCACGATCTTCATGTCGCACCATCACCTCATACCCTGAGTCTCTAAAGTTTCTTTCATCACAAGTGGATCTGCTTGAGCTTGCAATTTTGTTTCGCCTCTATGTTGTCAACAACCTTCCTCTTGCACTCACCACATGCTGTTGTGTTGCCTTATGTTGCTGCAGATGGTGTTTCTCAATGTGATGTTGCTGCCATATTATCTTGATTTCCTTGTTCACGAACAACTTGATGTCTTCATAGGTAGCAAAGCTCATAGACACTTGCTTGGTTGCAACCCCCATTGTGCTCTCAACGGTGTCGTTTGACTATGCTCTCCTGAAGGCCATTTTACTTGTGCTGCTGAGAGACAAACAAACACCTTTGATGCCTAGAGACATTGCAACACTCATGATAAGAAATCTATCAGTCGAAAACCAAAAAAAACATGAGGACTGACTTGCAACATACCTGTGTCATTAATCGTGAAGGTTCCGTAATTTCTGTCAGGAGGTTGAGAGACTGACTACCAAAACCACGCAAGGCACAGTCTGGGTTGTCAAGAGGCTGATTGACTACTCGAGCTATGCATTGCATAGTCCAGCCTGGCCTTCTGAAGACTGAAATTGCGTAGTAGTGACATGCAACCAACAAACTGCATTGCGCAGTTTCTGGGGCCAGCAGGACACTGCCTCCAAGAATTACACAATCCAAGCTTGGAGTTTAGTGTTGGGTCAGACTTATGCAATTTATGGAGGGAAGGTAGAGCCTTCACTTCCTAAAATGCGTAGTGTTAACTGGGCAAGGCACGGCCTGGGCCAAGGAAAACTAGACCGACTGAAGGGTGATTGAAATCATGAGAAGTTTGAATGCATGATGAGTTGAGTGTGAACAAGAGTGAATTATCATGCACGCAAACAACGATTGCAGGACTCAGAAAATGGGACAGCATGCATGTGAGTGGAGAGGGTCGTTGCAATGGCTACTGTCCGTGCAAAAACAATGTTATGCATGCAACGACAATGAGATGCGAACAAAAACTAAAACGGTGCTTCTACAAGCTAACATACATCAAAACAACAACAAGCACTCACTGAAATCTAGTAGACAACACTCACACAAAGAAAAACACAAAAAGAAATAGAAACGTCGCGCAATACATGAAAAACGAGCTTACCCCGAAATAGCTGAGCTAAATGTGCCGACGACTCCTATATGCAATGTGGGATGTCAGAGCTACAAGTTCGATTTGAGGAATGAGCTTTGCAATAACTGGTTGATGAGTTTTCATAAAATCAAGGTTATGAGATGCATGCCACAAATCTAGGAAAAGCAACACTTGGTGGGAGGTTTTGGAAATGATACTTGCATGTAACCTTCAACTGCTAAAAATATATCCCTGAATCAAGTGATTCCTTTGAATGATGCCTTGGGAGAAGCAGTCCATGCATGCAAATCATTTTTGCTCAGTCCCGGAGGGAACCAAACAACCTGAAGGCACATGCATTGGTTTGCGAGCCTGGGATGAAAATTTGCGCAGTTTTTTGGCTGAGCAGAGATGGTTTTCCTAGAGGGATTACACATTTTCTTAGAGGAACAGGTGACTATCTCCCAGGATTATGCAAATTCTGGGCTGAGCAGCTATCCTGGGTCAGACCTTGCAATTTTCTCAAGGAAGCCTGTCTAACTGTGTCTCGCAATTTCCGAGTTGAGCAACTATCCTGGGTCAGACCTCACAATTTTCTCAAGGAAGCTTGTCTGGCTGTATTTTGCAATTTCTGAGCTGAACAACTTTCCTGGGTCAGACCTCGCAATTTCCTCAAGGAATCCTATCTGACTGTATTGCGCAATTTCTAAGCCCAACAGGCTACCTGGCTAGATTTGCACAATTTCTGCTAGTTGTTGGGCTATTTTTCCTAGAGGGATTGCATAATTTCTTGGAGCAGTAGGTGACTGCCGCCCAGAATTGCGTAATTTCTGGGTTGAGTAGCTGTCTTGGGATGAATTGCACAATTTTTTAGAGGAAGAATAACAGGAAGAATTGCACAATTTTGGAGCCTAGTCCGGTGTCCATTTGGGTTTATGCAATTTCTGGAGGGAAGGCTGGTTCCTCTCCAGAATTGCACAATTCCCAGAGGGGGTTGCTTAACCAGCAACTGACACTAAGTCCGGAAAGCAGCGTGTGAAGGGGGTGGAACATACTTGTAGGCACAGGCTGACAAGACTCTATGAAATAGTTGAAGTTGATGTGATTGACAGTGCAAGACAAGCTGCTAAGGATGGTCGGTAGGGAGGCTCCAAAACGAAGCTAAGGAAAAATTTTGGAGGGTGGTTGTAGCTGCTACAACATGTCATATTTCTGATTCAATACACATGTTGCGAGACTGGGGTAGTTCAAAACTTTTAACTACTAGTGTGAGAGCAGAGCTCTCATGGGGAATACAGGTATTTGCTTCAGAAATTTCTTGATTTCTTTTTTAATTGAGTTATCCTATCACGTGGTGCTTTTCACTAGTGTATTCAAGCACTTATGTATGCAAACATTTATGATAAGTTATCTATGTTTGTAGTGTCATATGACCAATGCCAATATCCAATAATGTGAAACATATTTTATATTATCTGAAACTATTATTTAGGCAATTGTTTCCTTTTTGTTTTCAATTTTAAATAACTTTCATTATTATGAAAAAATATTCAATATATGAACTTAGGGTCAAAAGAGGATGAGGGTAAGTGTTTTCTCATGCTTCTATATTGAATCTAGATTTAATGTGTCCATTTAGAATTTATTCAGTGTGTACTTTCTAGTGTTTTAGGCCTGCAAATTTCAACCCTTTGGGTGGTTAGCCTTGTATGGATCATACAACCACTTATTTTAGTTCCTACTATAGGTGGAAAGGACAACAACACAGAAGAGAACCCAAAATTTTGTCCCTAAAGTCTACAACGAAGTGAGTTTGAACCAAAGATGATTATTTTTTGATATTATTGAATACAAATGTGCCTCTGAAAATCTTAATCAGTATGCCTTGCTCATGTATGTTATAGGTGAGATTTCCTCAGAGAATATGATATGGATCTAGGTGTTGGACAAATTGGAACCTTGTAAATGGCATGTGTATGCCACTAGCAATCTGAGTATGCATCTTACATTGCAACCTAGAAACCTATAAGTTGAACTTTATCAATTTATAAGATTTATAACCATCTACTAAGATTTGAAATGTAATATTTTAACTTTATAAATTTGAAAAAAACTTATAAGATGTCAGTCTTCCCTACGTGGGTTACATGCTATATGTCACCTTACACTACTAGAACGCTTGAAGGACAATTTTTTCATTCACAGTTTTGTCTATCCAATTTTTTTCCTGTCCATTTTATTCTCTTTACAGTTTGATCTATCTTAAGTGTTGTACTTAACATATATACGAACTCCCTTTAACATGCCCCTTTTGAGAAGATGTTTTTTGTAAACTAATCATGCAATGATATGGAAATTAGAACTGATAATACACTTCCCTATCTTTCTTCTAAATATTAGTTAGGAATCAATCATAGGATAGTGGTCTCTTTCTGGTAAGATGGTATTTATTATTATTACAAAGATGAGTTAGGGAATTATTTTTCATTAGGGTGTCACTTAAGGTTATTTTGATGACTGTGTAGTGGGGCTTCCAGATAAGTCTGAGTATAATAATTAGTTAGACACATTTAATTGTAGGATATACATAATTTATAGGTTATTTTGATGTCCTATACCATGGATATTTCTCACATGTATGACAAGGGACAGTAGAAATGTGAAGTCCATTATGGGAAGCTATGGGTAGTGTATGGTGGTATAGGACTATAGATTTAACAGTTTCTTTGTTGAGCAAAAATAGAAGCATAAGGTAAAACATTGTGTCAAGATATTACGTACCATATTGGTAATTGTGAATAGGACAATCACAACTTAATAAATACTAATAGCATTCTTTAATAGTTATTAATATAGAGACAACAATGTGACTATTTGGTGAAGAGATATGAAGACAATATAATTATAAATGAACCTATTGTAACAGTCATTGGATATGTATCAATAAAAATGGAATTCACTCTTTTGGCTCTCTCACCTTTGGTGTATGAGAAATCCCCTCTGAGGACAAATATTTTCCATCGCTGGGCCATGCACATATCTTCTCTCATGGTCAAAAAATCAGTTCATTATGATTATATTTTCTCTAGTAGATCCTAGATGTCAAGAGTCAACACCATGTATTAATTAAAAGCTCCTAATATAATTGGTTTAAAATAATTTTCATCCATGGTCCTTTTGCAAAAGGAGCCAAGTAGAGTAGCATATTTGGCACAAATTTTATTTTTAAACAATAAAAGAAATAATTTTTATTTATTTATATAGAAATCCTATACAATAATCTAGGCTAAATACAACCCAAAAATCCAAAAATTATAGTTATAACCTCCAAACCCAAACTTCTCTAAGGGATATACCCTTTGGGTCAAGGCTATGGTGTTTTCCAGTAGCTTAAGGAGTTTTTCCTCATCCTCAATCGAAATTTTCTTTAACTCCTCTGACATTGTAAATCAATGCACTCATTTTGTTCATGTCTCATACAAATTTTCTAGTACCTTGTCAAATTTCACGTTTGTTCGTCAACATTTTTTTTTTGTTTAATTGTATTTTCTATCACATGTTGTGGTTGTTTTTCCATGCCCCATAGATCAAATCTGAGCTTTACCATACTCCATAGATTGATAATAGTCTCATTAAATTTTGAAAAATTATAACCTAATTCCTAAGAGAATTTTTCAAGCTTTATCTTGGACATATTTTGCAAAGTAAAAATATTTTTCTTGGTTCTGGAATGACCTAGGTTGTCCTAGTCCCTACCTCCTCTTGAAATCCTTCCTGATGACTCCTGTTTCCTTCAACATTAGTAGTTACATCCTTATCTTCTTCTTCTTTTGGGGCATTATTTGTTCTCCTTGGCCATTTCTTTGCCTTCATCTTTCCACTTTGGTTTTATGAATGTTGATATTTAAGCTTATTATATTGTTTTGTAAGAAAAATCATAAATATGATTGTGTATTTTGATACCCACACTACACATGAGTACACATATTGAGAGGGTGTCCTTAATAGGATATATTTTTATATAGGTGTCCCTATTAGGATATATTTTGCTATAGGTGTCCTTATCAACATTAGCTTTTTGAATTCTTTATAGCTCTCCTTGCCTACTAAATATTTTTTTTTTCCTCCCTGCTAGATTCCTTTTTGTTGCTACATATCACATGCACTTGAATAATCTCATACACATTGTTTGTAGCTTGCCCCACAAATATTGAGATGGAAAAATTTTCAAAGCTTCTCATAATTTTGTGACAAGTGGATGGGGATTTTCTCCCTTTTGTAGGCTTAGGAGGTAAAAACAAATACATTGGTTGTGTTGTTTTTGAAACAACTAGATGTGTCTAAACTTCTTATGATCTGCCGCTAAAGGCATACGTGAAGGTGTTATGGTCCTTTATGCATTAATCTGTGTTGTTCTCAATTATTATGTACCAAGCTATATTTTGACTTCTATCATCAACTATGAATATAATTTTTTATTTACTTCTGAATTATCATATTGTCAGGATCAAAGTCTTTGTACATATGGTTTTGATGGACCTGATGATAAATTTCAAGTTTTATTAAACAACTCCTGGGAATTGGTTGGTGTCTTTCCTGTTAGATCATTTTTCTTAACCTTGTTTCACATTCTGACCCTTTGAGTAAACACATAAAAGCATAATAACTCTAGCAAAATACCCTCTAATGGTTGCTATAGATGTATAGCCCATTTTTTTCTAGAAGAATTCTTCCAAGTTCACTTAAACACCATAGATAGGGATTCAGACCATAGTCTAATACTATTAAAAAAAATTAGCATAACGTTTTAGATGAATGATCCAAAATAATTAATAGACCCACAAATTCCTATCACTTATTATTATGTGGAATGCAAAAGTCCTTTACAAAATTGTTGACTCATGCTATATTCTTGTATTAATATTTTATGGTGTCCCATTTCAGATATTGACAGAATCAATAGAAGTAGCTTCTTCAATGTAAGCATTTCAGGTGTGGAAGAATTTAGGGCAGCACCTATGCATTCCCAGTGCTGAGTTACTAATTCAAAAATTACTAATATATGTAAATAATGAAATGGAGCCAGCATTCAATATGTTCCTTTCCCATGGTTGATACCATATCACATCATCATGCCAAGTGCATGCACAGGGCCAACCGCAAGCCACAAGCCTTTAAAAACCACACAACACACTTTTGATAGAGACAAACCCTAATACTGAGTTTAACCAACTAAAGCCTCTCTAGCTAAGGTGTACTTGGAGAAAATAATTGTGAGTAATATTCATGCTACGCTTTTGCTATCTAAACACCTGAGGCTATTGTCATTTGGTCCTAGTGCATTCTCATCACAAAAGTATTTCATTGGGTAAAGAGGTTTAGAGAAATGTGTATACAATCATAATCAATGAATTCCATAATAGGGAACATACTTTACTTCACCACTCTTAGTCTTGGGAACACGATTCAACAATGATAGACAAAGGTGCAAGGCAAAGCAATGGTCATCATGCATCCAATAGATGAAATAAAAGTGAGAGAACCACCCTTCAATCAAAATACTTCCCCTCTACCAAACAAAGAATGCACTACAACCACCTCAAGTCCAAGGTGATTTAGCATCACCATTTGGACTAGCAAGCTTCAAGATGCGTATGTGGTATTGGGTATCATTGGAGAGACACAAAAGAAGAAATGATACTCAATACTCTACCTTCACAACTCGCTTAAAAAATTTCTCAGGTCAAATTTCAAAACAATAATGCATACAAAATCAAATTCTTATCTTATGTTTTGTGCTTGATTTTTATTTGACATGCCATGTGAGAAATCTCTATGCTATTTTCTCTTTTGATGCATGTGAGTTATGGATTACTAAATAGTGGAATTCATTTTTTGATCTATTAAGGTTGAATTGGTTTATGGGATCACATATTATGAATGTTGATATATGTATATGCGACGTAATACATTCATAAGAAGTTTGCTAATAGATCGTACACAAGTGTTGTCAAGGAGCTTCAGAACCACAACCTTGATCTGAGAAAAAATAGGATTTATAAAATGCCACACCTCTTATTTATACTGCAACTAAGGTTCATGTTGAGGTGGTTAATGAGCTTCTTTCTAAAGACAGTCAGTTGATAGGGATTGTTAGAAGCAATGTAAATAATTCCTTGCATCTAGATGCAGTAAGTGGTTACACAAATATTGTGAGAGATTTACTAGTAAAATATCCACAAATGGCTCAAATAAAAGATATAAAGGTCCATACAATAATGCACATGACAACCAATGGAGCTAATTGCTTGGATGTGATGAAGGAACTACTTCAGGTTGACCGAGCAGTAGTTATGCTATTTGACAAAAATGGCAACACACCACTACTTGTACCTACAATGAATAAGCATAAGGAAGTATTGTCTCTTGATATAACCTACTAGAATTTCCTTTAATTATATGACCTGGTTTAGAGTTGTACATTTTAATTAGTATGAGAAGGGAGCTTCTTGTTCAACCAAGAAACACAAAGGTAAGATTTATTTCCACTTGGTGCCAAAATCAAGATTTATTTATTTATATATATAAATTCATATATGAATTTATTACTCTGACGTAGCTACCATTTTTCATTTTAACTATTTTTATTCAGCTACATTGTAGTGATGTAACATTTCATTCTACCATGGACTTTCTAGCCCTTATAAAGTGATAAGCACATGTAAAATGCATAGCCCAACCATAAGCTTCCACTAAATAGTCAATCTAGTCTATTGAATTTTTTGTTGTTATTTGAACTATGGTTATTGTAAGAGAAAAAACTCTTATAGTTTGTGGAGAGTATACAAATTGTTGAACATAATATATCCTATTATCTTTCATGATGAGATTAAGACATGTCTTTAACAAGCAATCAATACAGAAAACAAGATGGTGCAGTCATTGACCTTATACAGTAAACAAAATAGATCATGAAATGAATCACTAATCATTCTAAGAGATCATGAATGGTTTAGTTGTCAAAAGAATTGATTTCCCTCATTAACTGATGTAGGACTTGTTTTTGGTTAGTATGCAACTTGGGTTGAACTTGAATTTTGTTTTTGGCCAACAAACAACTCCAGAAAAACTTTACCTTTAGCATTATGGATAGGCTCTTTACATGTTTTCAGTGGAACTATTAGAGCATCTGAAATATTTTGAGAAGCATGAACTTCTTAAAATATAACATATCCTCTTGTTACCAAAGAATATAAGCATGTCAATGGAAAACGTTTCAAAGTTTTCTCAAGAAAATTTAACCTCTTTTTAGCTACATGGAGACAAAGCAACTTAATTATATAAAATGTGTCTCTTTGCATGCTTGCTCTAGGAAGACACAATAATTCTATTCCTTTGGTTTATCTTTTCACCTTTAGGGGCAATTTATTCTCCTATTCTATATGGATCTTTGTGTTATTCCCCTAGATCTATTCCATAAAAGGTAGAAAGGGGATGAAGTGTATTTTTTTTTGTGTACTTATTTTATCTTTGAGGTTCTAGTCCTCACACCACTTTTCCAATTGAAGTACTTGTGGGAGGACATAGGTATAATTGAGAGGTAGAGAGTGCTTTCCATCCATGCAATTTCATTTTTGGATACTCATTCTTGGTATGGATTTGGAAGTGTTTGAATGCCCCTTGGATATTTTGTTGGTGTCAAATATATTAGCCAAACTTCGTACTTACAATTTTAACATCTATTTATTGGTTTAGTTTCAGAGTCATTATTGATCGTTGTATTTTAACATCTTGAATTAATTAATAATGAGAGGCACTCCCAATTAGTTTTCTAGAACCCATAGCCAGTAGGATTCAAGTGTGTAACTCATTATTCATAATTGCATCATGCGTGCTCATTGTTTTTTACTTTTTGGCATGCAAATAAGTGTTTTAGAGGAAAAAATTTATGCTGTCAAAACATATTTACATGATTCATAAGGTGAGAAATCAATTTTTGGTGTAATTGCAAATTTTAGGTTTGATAATTATAAGTTATTTATAGGCTATAAATTTCTTCAAAGTTTCACTTCTAATTGAGTATTCAACTGAACATATTGAGTATCTTATACATAACTATTTTTCCCTCCACTCACTTTTCATAACTTCCATAACCATTAGGTAAGGACCTGCAACTTTGATGTTATTTTTCTTGTTTAATAAAATATTTTCCAAGACTTTACAAAGTTTTATAATTTATTGAAAGTTGTAGAATTTACAATTTATGAAGTTTCAAGGTATAATTTTTTAAAGTCTAATTCTTTAAAGGGTGCTAGCTCAATGGAAGAGCACCTGACTTACAAACAAGAGGTTGGTGGTTCAATTCCATCGCGCCTTGATATTCATATGGAATGACGATGATCAGTTTTTGGTGACGAGGGCTCTTTTGATCATCACAAATGAGATTATGGTGACATTTTTCAAACCTCACCAAAATATGAAATGGTGATGGTCAAAAGACGCCACCATATATATATGCATCATTAGTTATTCCCATGAAAGGATAATCACCATAAATCACTATTGTTCATATGAAATGGTGACGATCACTATCTGCCATTATAATCATTATTCATGACGCACTGTGAATGTCACCACAACACGTATACTTTTTTTGATGTGGCCTTTGGTGACGTTCAGTTTTTCGTGACAAAGGCTCTTTTGACTATTGCCAATGAGCTTATGGTGACATTTTTTAACCCTCACCAAAATATGAAATGGTAATAATGAACGAACACCACCATATTTATGCATCAATAGTGACGGTCATGAAAGGTCCATCATAATAAATCATTCTTTGTTCATATGAAATGGTGATGGACACTATCTATCATTATATTTGTTATTCGTGATGAATCTTCAATGTCACCACAACACCTATACTTTTGGTGATTCCACCTTTGGTAACATTCAATTTTTTTGTGACAGAGACTAAGGTCTGTCACCATTGCTCATCTGAAATGGTGACGGTAACTATCCATCATTATAAATCATTATTAGTGACGGATATTGAATGTCACCACAAACCTATACTTTTGGTGATGCCACCTTTGGTTACATTTATTTTTTGGTGATGGAGGTTCTTTTAACCGTCATGAATGAGCTTATGGTGATAATTTTGGACCCTCACCAATGTCTTTTTTCTTGTAGTGAAATGATTGAAAACAAGAGAGGATGAAAACCAAATTTAAAAATAAATGTATATGAATGTCATGGAACTTTTCCAAGTATGGCACATGCATGACAAGATTTATATGTTAGAAATAATTTTTCAATGATGGAAAATTGATGGCAAAGGCATTAATAGGTGAAAGAATATTCATAAAGGAACCAATAATTTGAAGCCATTTTTAGTATAGAATTTCATCTCAATCACTTTTAGAAACTGCTTAGATAGATAGAGATATGAAAGAGCTTTCCAGTGGTATATGGAAGTCGAAAAATGGTCTCCTGGATTAGAAGTTATTGCCAGTCAAAGATGAGAAGCCCTAAATTCAAAGATTGCAGCTCAACTTGGTGGTAAAGTCAAATTGGAGTTAGTTTTTGGAATTTTTGCCTATGTAGACATAATCATTGGTAGATATGGAGACTTAAGCCTTTAACATAGTTGGGAGTCAAGAGCTACTTCAGATGCGCAACCAGGAAATCGCTCTGACCCTTGACCCCTGACCTATTATGGAAATTTCATTTTATAAAGAAAATTCATTGAAAAACCAAGGTCTGGGACTTTTTTCAGCCGTATAAAGGATGACACATGACATTATTGTATTGGCCAACGGAGGTGATATGGATGCACAAGTGGATATACAATTGGATGATGATGTCATCATGATGTCAACAATGGCATGGAATCTGTGAGAGTGTGACATGTGGCATGTCTTTTCAACATTTTCAGGTGTCCAAGCGGGCCAAATTCTAGTGACACCTGACACCACTAGGAAGCCTCCACATGGAAAAAATGATGCAAGGATGATGCCAATATGATGATGTGGAATTCAGGCCAGAGGTCATGTTTAGTGAAGTTTTTATGTGTAATTGATTTTCACAGACATACAATGAATTATAGCTGGAGGTTGGGACTCTAGGCAGTTGGAGGCAATTACCCACACACAGTAGGTGTTAAATGGAAAATTCACTTTTGTAGATATAAATGGAACCTGCAACAATGAATAAAATAATAAAGCGAATTTCAATATCGACATAGCATAATCCAATATCTCTAATCAATGAGTCAACATGGAATTGAAATACATAAGCATCAACATGACACAAGTATAGGAAAATAGAGTGCTTTTTGTATTAATAAATAGAGGCGAGAGTTACAACCCTATATAGAAGTTGACTTTGTAGATGTCTCCCCAATTGTCTTGTCCTTCCTTTCGATAAAGAAAACCTTCACACTCAACCCCAATTCATGAATGGATAGGTTCCTTAAGGTCCATGTAGTAGCATGAGGGCACTAGTAATCTCCAAAAGCCAACCTAGACTCCATGGGAGGTAGTAAGTTTATAGGGTAAACATGGTAGTCTAGGATTTACCAATATAGACTTGAGATCCACTTATGGGGGAGGATAGGCTCAAGGGATAAGAGATAATATCACAAGAGTAGGACTAGATAAGAATTCAATATCTATATCCATGGTAAATGGTTAAAACCACCTTAGAAACTTTTAGAAGGAGAAGATTTGAAAATATTTTTTAATTTTCCCAAAATTCTAGAATCATCACACCTATAGAATGGAGCAACCTATGTTGATAAACACATATTCTCAGTTATGAAACTTGCATCCAACGTAGGTGGATAGGCATGTAGGATGCACTAGGGCTAAAAACATGATTTTTGAGTAGATAGACCCAAAAACTTAGAATTTTTGGAGAGATGATGCTTTGGGATTCGCAAAGGGGATATGAAAAAGTGTTCAAGGATGTTGATTGATCTAGTTTTTAGGTATGTTTGGTTGATGTGACAAAATGGCATGTAATAGATTTCCCCTAAAGTACAAAGTTAGAAGCAATGGTTTGGGAAATAAGTGATTTACCTTGTGACAAGTCTGGATCAAGAAGACCTAGTTCAATGTCATCATCTGTTACAATACATATTATCATCATGATATCATTGTTGAGGGAGGCAAAACCATTCTCATTATATAATACAATATTGCATGTATAATGATCATGAAGTCTTGTCCATTGATGACATAGTGTGGACCCATAATTGGATTGTTGCCTAAACGATCATAGCCATTGTACTTTGTAATCTTGTATGAGTCCTAAAATCATAGCCTGGATGGATGGAAATAGTTCTGGGGTCTTCTACCTCGTCACTCGATAGTACAAGTCTAACCATGTGAATAAATGATTTGAAGTCGAACATGGTAGACACCATTTGATTACTGACCAATTATGTAAGTCATTAAATAATGTGAGGGAAACCATCGATAATGATAATGGATCTCAAGGTTCTATAGTACAATCTATGTGGTGTGAATCAAGGATAATTTTAGGGGCGAATGTTCGCCCTTTAGCGAAATTAAGGGGTTTTAAATTTTTAGTGGGCGAATATTTTGTATCATAGTACATTTTTACAAATCACCTCAAATAGCCCACCTTATTTTAAGGGAGAGGGTAAAAAAGGTAAATTTAGCCCTTGAAATTAGGACTTACAACCTTCCATTCGCCCATTTTCAAGAATAGGTTTTATTTAAGTGAATCCATTCGCCCATTTTCAAGAATAGCTTTTATTTAAGTGAATCCTATGGGCCAAATACCATATTTATAAAAGAGGTATGGTAAATTAATAAAAATATAAATAAATGAGAGGTATGGTAAATAAATAAAACATTTTTTATATTTACTCCATAAGTCACCTTATATACATGTAAGGGTGTAAACAAATAAAAATATAAGTAAAGTGGAGGTATGGTAAATAAATAAAATGTCTTTTTATACTTACTCAAAAGGTATGGTAAATAAAAATATAAATAAATTAGACGTATCGTAAATAAATAAAACCTCTTTTAATATTTAGTCCATAACCCTCATTCTATTTATGAAGGCTCAAGAAAGAGGTTTTATTTAAGTGAATCCTATGGGCCAAATACCATATTTGTAAAAGAGGTATGGTAAATTAATAAAAAATATAAATAAACGAGAGGCATGGTAAACAAATAAAACATTTTTTTATATTTACTCCATAAGTCACCTTATATTTACGAACACTCAAAAAATGGGTTATATTTAGGTGAAACCTATGGCCAAAATACTATGGGACAAATACCATGGACTAGATTGTTATTAATACCATGCAAAAAACCATTATTAACCCTAATATTAGAATTAATAAAAATAAAAATGGCACATGGTATTGACCCATGGTATTCACCAAAATGGCACATGGTATTGACCCATGGTATTCACCTGGAATGTAGCCTATTTAAATGGGGGCATTAAACCAGCATGTAGCCTATGCTAAGATTCACTAGGACTTTACAAAGTTTTATTATTTAGTGAAAGACTCGCCAAGATCTTACAAGATTTTATAATTGAGTAAAATATTCTAATAAAAATAAAAATGGCACATGGTATTGACCCATGGTATTCACCAAAATGACACATGGTATTGAGCCATGGTATTCACCTGGAATGTAGCCTATTTAAATGGGGGAATTAAACCAGCATGTAGCCTATGCTAAGATTCACTAGGACTTTACAAAGTTTTATTATTTAGTGAAAGACTCGCCAAGGTCTTACAAGATTTTATAATTGAGTAAAATATTCGCCATGCTTGGTGAGAGATTCGCCAAAAAATTATATATACATATTATATTATTGATAAAATCGCCTTCCATTTTTCCTATATACCATGGAGATTCGCCCTTTTATTATATTTATAAATTTAGGGGGGGTTCTTAAAATTTTCCCTGGTGTGAATAGATGAGTTGAAGTTCAACACCACACAAAATCTTCCATTCAAAGGCCAATGATGAGGACCTGTCACTGAGAGTGAAGGAACTTGCTTTTGATGTATGCAAGCTCCAAGGTACCAAAGGGATTTTCTAGATCAACTTCTTGGATAATGAGATGATGTCGACAGGAAGCGACCCATCATAGGAGGGCATTGATGTATCCCCCATCAACGACATGAAACAGTTATCAATATTTGAGACAAAATGATGTTGATGTAGAGTTGGTTTAGGAGTGGAAGATATGAAGTAAGGCTTAAGAGTATTGTAGTAGATATTAGCTGAAGGAATTCTCTTGAACATATCAGTGACACTTTATGGATTTGGCAGCATTGAACCAAAACTCATTGCAGAGGCTTTTGATATGGTGTGATTAACCAAAGAGGAAAGCAGATTTTCCAACCAAATAGTCACAGAGATGAAGTGAAAGAGTGCCATGTTCAAGAGTGACTCACTACCATTAATAAGTAAAAAATTCCAGTTTTCCCAAATTCCCAACTATTTATCACCAACACCTCTTTATTTTTGACGAGCTTGAGGAGGATAACATGTGCCTGACCTATAAGTTCATCCATTGGATGAATCCTTCTAAGTATATTTAATGAACCTTTAGAAGGAGAGGTTCATCCCCATCATGATTGTTGAGTCCAACGTTGTTTGATGATTTTACGAGTCCATTAGAGGTGTAACTTGACTTTTGTTTAATGTTTAGAGAGTTTGAAAAAGAGGTGAAAAAGAAAAATCTAAAGGTTCCTCTTCGTAAATTTAGTCTCTTGAGTTTGAAAAGGCAGAAAACGATAGTCAGGAGCACCTTTTAGTCATGTTTGACTAAAGTATTCCTTTTTCATAAATAGTCTATCCGAGTCTAGTAAAGGGTTAAACTTATACTGATTAGATGTATTTTCATTTACTTTAACAAGTTTGAAAAGGCAAGTGCTTAGTAATCTTTTCATGTTTTGGGAGTCTGAAAAGAGCTAAAAGAGGACTCCTCATGGAGGAATGAGTGGTATAAAAGGTAGAAACTGGTTTTGGTCATGATGGAACTGCTCAAAACATGTAGAGGTTAAGAGGAAGACTAACAAAACCACTTATCACAATTGTTCCTCAGGAAAGGATAAAGCAACCAAGTGAAAGTGTATGATTGGCCAAGTAGATGTTGACAATGGAATGACAAAACCAAGGTTCATCTGGAAAAAAAAGAATGATAAAAATGGAAATCATGAGAGGTAAAATATGAAAACGGTTTCATTTCTATGTAATCTTGAAGCATGTGGAAATTATGCTTGAAATTGGTTTCATTTTTACACAAGATTGAAATAAGCAAAAATTGTGCTTGAGAGTACTTAAAAGTAGTTTCATTTTTACATAAGCTTGAAACAAGGAAAAGCTATGCTTGAGAGTACTTTCATTTTTACACAATATTGAAACAAAGGAAAATTATGCTTGAGATTGGTTTTCATGCCCCCAACATAATAACACAATTTTATGAACATGCCTGCCAAGTTCCATTTCATTCACCTAAATAGACTACTTATTGCTAAGAGGAGGATGGAATGAAGGTTCATTTACAAGATCAAGTGAAGGACTTGAATTGCGAGATCTAGTCAAAGACTAGAATTGGAGGGGCATCTATTTCATTTTTTAACAATCGTGACAAAGTAAAAGAGTTATGCTCAAGGGACCTTGTTTCATTTTTTTAATGATCTTGACACAAGAAAAGGAACTCTGCTCTGGACATTGTTTCATTTTTTAACGAGCTTGACCCTTCAAAAGGAAATTTGCTCCGGAATCATATCATGGCACTCAAAATGTCATGGCTTCTAAGAGGTTATCATCATATGGGATAACAATTCTATGGAAGGTATCCAAATATTCAACAAAAAAATCAGACTCCAATGCTCCTAGTAAGTGATTTACCACATCACCTACTGGATTTAGGTCAAAATAAGTTGAGAAAACAGTGAAAATATCATTTGCATCAGTAGGTACGATTATGGGACAGGTTGCCACATAATTGACCTATGGCAGGGAATATACCACTCACATATTTGGAACATTTAGGGAAGTCAGATGATTGGTATTCAAATCAGAACCAATGAATTAAATTTTATAGTCATTATTTTTCCATCATGTGGGAAACACGTCACTTGAAAGAGTGTGGACATGACAACTTTTGTAGCATAAACATGGTCTCGCCCTAGGAGAAAATTCAAATCCAAGTGGCCCATGAAAACCATAACATCAATACATATAGTGTTTCCTCCCAAAGTAACATGAAAATGAGGAAGGATCCCTAAAGATTGATTGGTTCTTCTGTTAAAATCTAAAATATTTAGAGTGGTGGACACAAGCTGTGGGGAACCCAAATCTTTCCAAGCAGTGGAGGATAAAATTCTAATAGAGGAACCTTCTTCAATAAAAATGTGAAATATGTATGTATTATAAGCCTTTTCCATGACCTAGAAGGGCACGTAAGAAGGGATATGAGGTCATGTCAATAGGATCCAATTAAAAATAATAACCTCGTTACTTAGAGGGGGTTCTATGACAACAAGATAAATTCACTCTTGTTCGGTAGAATCATAAGAAATAAGAAGAACCTGAGCAGTATGATCCTCACTCTCTACATGAAAAGTATGATTGAATAAAGGTGTAATTGGGTCAACAACTTCCTCAACCAATGTTTGGTTGGGAACAAACTCATGGGATTCACTTTCAAAGAGAATAGGATTAATTAGAGGTGGATTTGAGTCAATGACTCAATCAACTAGTGGAGGATTAGGAGAAAGCTTCTGGTAACCAGTCAGATGTCGTGGTTGATAAGCTTTAAGGTTTTCCAATAATTTTGAGGTTTTGTCCATATAAGTAAAAAGGTGAATATGATGATTCCCTTCACATAACCTATAGGGAAACTTAAATTTACCCTTTTTCCCATGGACCTTACTATCACTAGTTGATGGTTTATCACTAGTATGATCTCTAGAGGCTAATAACAAAGGTTGATGTGAGCTTATGGACCACATTTCTAATACATGTGGAATACCAATGAAATCTCTAAGAAGGTGATCGCCCTGAAAAATCATACAATGGAATTCAACTTTACGGGGTTGGTTTGAAAGTTTCTCGACATTAGTTTCATTCATAGCAATTTTTGTTTGGTTTCCCCCCTACTTATTTTTCTTCTTCTTCTTCTTCTTACCTTCCTATTTACTTGAATCGAGACTTTCACCATGTAAGGAGGAATACAAGGATGAAGAAACAACAAGCGAAGAAGGAAAAAGGGTCAACTTTAGGACAAACTTGAGGTTTATTTTTTTCATGTGGAGGACTACTTAATTAAGAAGTAGCTTGGACATTCGAAACCAAAGAGGTTAAAAACAACGAAACTGGTAAATCAATGGTAAATTCGAGAAGGGACAATGTTGCCATATAAAGTGCACCAATATTTCCAAAAGAAGGAAAAAGTTTAAGAATCCAATCAAAGGGGTTTCCTTGATTGGTGGACTTAAGAAATGTTGTCATTAGTCTCAACCTAATCTCTACTAAGGATTTGTTCCGTGGTGAGGATGTTGTTCCACAGTGAATTTATTGATTTTAGAAATTAAAGACATAAATAAAGAAAATGGGTAACTAGGGAAATATGGGTTACCAAGTCACTGTAAACTACAACATACTATTTCCAGTATGTGTAGGCAATCTCCCTGATTTTCTGTTTGGTGTATCATAGATAACAAGGTAGTTGAATTGATTTCCTATGGGAGGATAGTAAGCTAATGGGGACTTCGAAAATCTACTCAGAGGTACATGGAAGCACAGTCTATAGTATTGTTGTCTAATGTGTCGTGTATGATAAGAAGTATTCCAATATACCTTTCATACATGGAGCACCATCCGATATACCCGAAGGTACTTGGAAAATGATCTGATATACTTATGTCCATGGAATATTAACTACCCCAGAATGTAACACAAACAAGTAATAGAAACTCCTACATTTAAAGACGCCATAAGACTAGACCTCTATGCGTGTCGTTAATGTTCCACATGCTCCATAGATTGATTGAGTAAATTTTAGATTTTTTCTTCAATTATGTTTCAATTTCAAGGCTCACGGTATGAATTCACCTGAACTCCCTATGATGCAACTAGCATGATGAAAATAAATATTTTTCTTTGAATGAAGATCTATCTACAGGAAGGAAGAAACAAACAATGATGCAACAACCAAAGAGGCAATGAAAAAATAGATTCCTAACTATATCTTTCAATTTCACTATTCCAATTCATTCAAATCCCTAAATAATGTCAGACCATGCAATGTAATCTATGCACAAATCCCCTGAAAACTATGAAAATTCATTCTATGCACAATTTCCTTTCATGTTTTGAATATGAGAATTCTAACTATGAAAATGTAATATGTGCAAGAGAATTATTCAAAACAAACACAAGATGATTCCAAATCAGTGAAAGGACAATATAACAAGACTACTTATGAACAACAATACCTTCGTTCACTAATGCAATGAAATAACCAATCAAGTGTAAGGGAAATTATCAATGAAATCAAATGTAATCTGAGATTTCATTAACATAAGAATCAAATTGAAATTGGATGAGAATTCCAAAGATAAAAAAAGATGACACTCAAAGGTGATTAACACTCATACAGAATTCATCCCCCTTGGCGATTGAGGGGGGGGGGGGGGAATTTTTTGCAAAAATGAAAGCATAAACAATAAAAAATTGTTAAGAAATTTAAAACAAAAAAAAAAAAAAAAAAAAAACAATTAAAAAAAAAAAAAAAAAAAAAAAAAAAAAATCTTTTCTTTTCCTTTTCAATTTCAAGTGCAATTAAAATGAAAATGAAGCTAGATTATTGACCAAAATAATCACATAGATTGAAACTATAATATGAAAATTATTTTATCAAATCAACAATCAATCTCAAGCGTTTACAACCCTAATGAAAAGAGGAAAGAAAAAAATTAAACATACTCTCATCAAAGGCAAACAAATCCAAATGTAAACACAATGATCACTTTACATAGACATAGACTAGTTCAAAGACTCAAGAAAACCTTTTGGACCAAATAATAACAAAGAGAAAGGCAAAGAAATGCAACTGCACTTCCAAAGAGCAGAGATTGTGTTTGAGTGCTCTATCTCAGAACAGAGAGTGCATTGGGGCTAATTTGGTCAAAATATGACACAAGAAACCCTACCAAGCTCAAAAATATGTTTTATTAAGGTCAATTACTGTCTAAATAAGTCAATTAAGGTTGCTTTGAAAGGTGAAAAGATGTTAAGGCCAGAGAAACCACTAAGGGAAATATCTATTCCTAGTGGAGTCGTCAATTTGTTATATGGAAAATTCACTTCTATGGAAAAAAATGAACTCCCTAGATATAGTGTTATGATCTAGAACAATAGAGGACAAAATGATCTAAGTTTTCCTTAGAGAAATTAAAATACGAAAAAAATAGACCTACTTGGAATTTGTATTAAGTCCTCCTCTTATCTTTGCTTGTAAGCTCCAATCCTAGATCCATGCGCTATAAATGGAACCTGCAACAATGACTAAAACAAGCAAGGGAACTACAATATCCACATAGCATAATCCAATATCTCTAATCAATGATTCAACATGGCATTGAAATACATAAGCATCAACATGACACAAGTATAGGAAAACATAGTGATTTTTGTATTAATAAATAAAGGAGAGAGTTACAACCATATATAGAAGTTGACTTTGTAGATATCTCCAAAATTGTCTTGTCCTTCCTTTCCACAAAGCAAACCTTCACACTAAACCGTAATGCATGAATGGATAGGTTCCTTAAGATCAAGGCAGTAGCATGAGGGCACAAGTAATCTCAAAAATCCAACCTATACTCCATGGAAGGTAATAAATTTATAGGGTAAACATGGTAGTTTAGGATTTACCAATCTAGGCTTAAGATCCACTTATGAGGGAGGATAAGCTCAAGGGATAAGAGATAAGATTACTAGAGTAGGATTAGATAAGAATTCAAGATCTCTATCTATGGTAAATGGTTAAAACCACCTTAGAATCTTTTGGAAGGATAAGATTAAAAAGAAAAATCTCGAAATTATAGAATAAGTGCACCTGCATAATGGAGCAACCTGCATTGATTAGCATGGATTCTCAGTTATGAAAATTACATCCAACACATTTGGATGAGTATGTAGGATGCGCTGGGGCTAAAAACATTGTTTTTGAGTAGATAGACCCATAAACTCAGACTTTTTGTAGAGATGATGCTTCAGGCTTTGCAAAGGGATTATGACAAAGTGTTCAAGGATGTTGATTGATCCAGTTTTCACGCATTTGGGGTTGATGTGACAAAATGGCCTAGAATAATAGGGAATACAAGCCAACCTTCTATGTCCTCTCAAAATACATTGAAATTCTCACCAGGGTCAAAATTGGAAAGTTTTAGTCGAGATTCGGGTAGTCGATGGGGAAAGAAAAAATTGATAGAGCTTTGACCTCGTTTAATGCCTATTTGTTCAGACTTAGTCACAACTCCAGTTCATATGGTTATAACACTATTAGAAAGGTTCTCTAGCATTCAGTGGATGACACTAGCAATCGAAGAATTTTTAGCGGTGGCATGGACATAGTTGGTGGTATATTTGGTGATTTTTCCAAATCTGGTGGTACGGAAAATTTACAAAAGTTCTACTAAAACTTATAAAAATTCTAGAATTGCAAATTTGGACAGTTTAACTCAGGTTTTTTTGTAGTGATGGGGGAGAAGAGTTAGAATAATTAGAAGAATTAAATACCACATTCAGAAGACTTGACAAAAGTGTTAAATAAGCAAAAATAAAGACACTTTCAAGCAAAAGAGTTTAAGTTAACTAAAAGTTCAATAACTAAAATTTTCAGCTAAAATTCTATATAAGTAGAAGAAAATTTACATGAACAGTGTTAAGATGTGTGTGAAGATATATTTGTATGGTGGTTTGATTAGTGATTAGATATTTTTAAAGGTGATTTTAGGGTGTTTATGGTGAATAATTGAGTTTAGTACTTATTTATTTTATTAAAGGAAATAGCCTTCATGATTTGAGTTTAAAAATGGTATGAAAAATGAATCAAGGAGGTCAAGCAAGTAGAAGCTTGCAGATTAGGGGTTGTAGCTCCTTCCAGTAGTGGTTAGTAATAGTTAGGAGTTGTTTCTCCTTTTAGTTTTAGCTGGTAAACTAGGGGTTGTTTCTCCTTTTGGTTGAAGCTAATAAATTAGGGAGTAGTAGTTTCTTTTTGGTTGTAACCAGAGAACTTTGTAACAACAAGTAGAAGCATGCCTTTGTGGAAATAATTGAAGAGAATTTTTAAGAATTTGTATGTTGTATTTGTGCTTCTTGTGTTGATTCTTGTTGTGTTGATATGAATTGTTTATGAAGTATTTATTAGTTTCCTAGTATTCTTTACTAGTGAAAGAAATTTTTAGAATTCCTACAATATTGATTCACACCCCCCAGTATTGTCTTGGTTTCTAATAATTGGTATCAGAGCACTGGTTGATTTAGAATTAGTTTAATAGTTAGAATAAAGTTCAGGGACCATGGAAAACCAAGGAGGAGGATACACCAGTATGGAACTAATGTGAAATGGTACAAATTATGTGTTTTGGAAAGTCATAATGAAGACCTATGATCAATCACTTGGAGTTGATGTATGGGATGCAGTGAAGAAGAATATCAAATCCCTCAAGCCTTGATTACTAGAGACCATAAGATGTAATTTACATATAATTCTAAAGCTATGAATGCCTTGCTTATTGGCTTACATGAATCAAAATGATAGAAAGTCATGGATTGCACTACTGCCAACACTATTTGGAACAACATGAGTAGCTGCTATGAAGGTGAAAATAAGGTAAAGCAAGCCAAAATACAAGGTTTTATAATGCAATTTGAGTCTTTGAAGATCCATGATGATGAATATATTGCTAAATACTTTCTTAGAGTTGATGAGGTTGTGAACACTATACGAGGTCTTTATGAAAAGTTGGAAGAGACACTAGTAGTTCAAAAGGTGTTGAGATCTCTCCCTAAGAGATTTAATCCTGAAGTTTAGGCCATTGAAGAGATGACATATATAAAATCTCTCCTTTTGGATCGATTACTTGGTATTCTTACTATCTATGAGATGAGAATTACCAACGGAAAGCCAACAATGAAGGATTCAACCTTCAAAGAAGATAAGAATCCCAAGGAAGAACATGATGATTCATGTTGTAAATCAAACAAAGAGGAAGAAAAGTTTATGAAGAATCTTAAGAGAGGTTTAGGCAAGTACAAAAGTAAGCTACCTTTTAAGTGCTTTAATTGTGGTAAAGTAGATCACTATGCTTCCAAGTGTCCTAAAAAGAAGAAAAAGGAATATGATCCTAGAGAAAAGTTTAGAAAAAAAAAGGATAGAAAGAAGGCTAAGAAGAAAATATTCTACACCCAAGATGCTAGCTCTTCTGAAAGTGAAAGAAACCAATCATCAAAAGGAAAATATTATGAAACTCAAAAGAATTAATGCTCATGGCCATAGGCAATCTAGAAGTAGAAGTTATTAATTCTAATGAAGAAGAGGTTGAAGTCGACTTAGAAGGAGAGTTTGTTAGTGCTCTTGATGAAATACAAAGGCTAAGAAAGAAAAAATAAACTTAGAAAGAATTTTTGGTTAAATACAAAACTGAAGCTATTGAACCTCTGCTCCTACAAATTGAAGAAGGAAAGAAGATTCAAGAAACTCTAAATCAGCATCTTAGTCAGAAAATTCAAGCTTGTAAAATACTTGAAGGAGAATTTTTTTTCTCTAAGAAAGGAGATTGAAAAGGCTAAAACCCAACTGAGCTTCGATGAGAAATTTGAAAATGGCACTGAAAGTTTGAATGATCTCCTTGATGCCCAAATGGTCTCAAATGACAAAGAGGGTCTTGGATTTGAAGTCGAGTCAAGCTCAATAGTTGATTTGAAGGGAAATACAATGATTACTTTTGTGCATTTTGTTGTCCCTTGGAGACAACCTCTATCTGTAGGAAGTCAGTGTCCATGACATATATCACAAATTGATGAACACTTTAAAAGATTGTTTGGAGAGAGATCATGAGATATGTAATGATCGTTTTAGTTCAAAAACCTATCCTTTAAAACCAGAATGACCAAGGCTAATGAGGATTGCAAAGTTTCAAATTAAAGAGATGGCTAGAGGAAAGATAAAGAAGGAAAATGTTATAACATAGGGATTTAAGAATCTAAGCTTTAACCCTACAGAAAGAACTGTGAAAAGAATAGGAAATTGTGAATGAATTTATGGAAAACTAGAATGCCCATTAAGGGATTTAAACTAAAACATGAGTACCATTCATAGTACTAATTTAAATGGCCCTTTTTCTACATACACTTATGTTGAAAATGCAACAAGATGATGGAGCTTAGTGGAAAGGAGTCGCCTTCACTAAGTGGGCCCGCAGGCTATTTTTGGCGCAAAGTCTATTTTTAGACTATGTCTATTTTTAGACATATGGATCATGGTCTATGAGTTGCAGTATGTTATTTGTGGATGATTGGTCAAGTTGGTAAAAATATATGGAATTCTATTTTTAGACATATGGGCAGGTTTCTATTTTTAGACTGCTAGGCTAAAAATAGAACAGTCGAATATTATTGTCTCATAATAATATTTGGACTATAAACATTATCTTATCCTCTTGGAGCACTTCAGTTTGAGCTACAGATGTGGCACATGCAACTGTCAGAAGGAAATACGCTTTTCTTGTGGGTCAGTTGAGCTATTGCATGCAGGACTTCAGTTAGAACTCTTGTGGTTGAGTTTGGTGGAGTTGATTGTGGAGTTGATGGAGTTGTGTTCAGTTTGACTTGGTTGAACTAGTTGTATTCAGTCTAACTAAAGAATACTCTAGTAATGAGTTGTGTGAATTAAATATTAATTAATTCACTAATTATTAACTCATAAAGCAACTGAAGAATACATCGGTTAACTCAATGCATGGACAGTTCAGTGGAGACAAGTGTTAGAGGTTGAGATTGCTATCAGTTGTGACTATATTTGTGCATGAGGTCTTGCACAATCAATGGGATTGAGTTATGCCAATGAGGACTGCGAAGTGTGGGCCAATATCAAGGTAATTGTAGCCTGTGCTCACATGATTTTCACTTGGGATTGTGCAGTGGAGGCAGGCAAATCAGCGGAGGAGATTTGAACCTGTGACTTGTTCTGATTTGAGCTAGTTTTGTGTGTAACAGGTGGAGATAGTACTGAGTACTTGTGAGGAGTATTGTACTATGTATTATTACATGTTCTCAATCATTATAATATACAGATAGTGTGGGGTTTTCAGCTGCATGCTTTCCCTGGGCTACATACTGTGTTAATGTGCGCATGTGATTGATGTTTCATTGTTTTTAATTCCGCAAAATTGATGATCAACGTAGAGGAGATTATGTATTGTGCATGTATTCTGCAATAGTGTATAATCGGGATAATCTCTGTGAATAAGTGTCATATTATTCAAAATTTCTACATGGTATCAGAGCTGTTGATCATCAGATCTACTATACAGAAAGTGTTTACATTTTATTTCTTCAAGTAGAGTCTGTAATCGGGCCAGGTAGCCTCTAGATTCATCCTTCCTTTGGAAGGTGAGATATTCGGTAAAAGCCCATATAGTCAATCTCTATACGAGAAATAATTTGTTCTCATGAATTTTAGATTAGAAGCGGTTGAGTTTTGAGCTGGTGGAATTCGAATTTGCAGCGGTGTTTTCTTGGTGTCAACGTTGCAATGTCTTTCAACGGATTGCAATTGGAGTATCTTGAGGGTAGCTCGAATTATATTGCATGGAAAGACAGGATGGAGGCGGTGTTAGATGACAATGGGCTGAAGGAGTTCATAGAGGCTGAGGTCCCAAAGCCTACTGATGCTATTGAAGCTGTGGTTTGGCAAAAGAAGACAACAAAGTGTCGAAGGATTTGTTGGAGGGCATGAAGAATCGCATTGTATCCAGCCTGCATGGAAATGCTTCTCCATACTTGATGTGGAAAGCGTTGACATATCTATTCCAAAGTAAGAGCGACCAAAGGAAGTTGGCGCTCAAGGATAAACTAAGAAACATTAAGTGTGAGAATGGAGATAGTATGCCCAGGTATCTCACGAAGTTCACCCAGTGCCAGGATGAGCTGGGAAGTGTGGGGGTGACTGTCGATGATGAGGACTTGGTGAGCTTGGATCTCCTTGGTCTTTCGAAGAGTTGGCATTCCTATCAGGACTCTATCAATGGTCAGGAGAAATTGCCTGGATGGGAGAGACTTTGGTCAGATCTTGTACAAGAGGAGATCAGGCGGAATACTAGGGACAGATCTTCATCAAAGGCATCTGATGAAGAAAATTTCACTTTGGCTGCCAAAGCAAAGAAGGGGAAGGAGAAGGGTTCTCTTTCTGAATCCAGTTCTTCCAATAATGGGAAGAAGGTTGACAAGTCGAAGGTGAGATGCTTTTGTTGTCATGAGTTGGGCCATTATGCTACTAATTGCCCAAAGAAGAAATCCAAGAAGGGATCTGGGGAAGGATCTGAAGGTGAGGCACTTGCTTCACAGTTTTAGTTGGATTTCACACTCTTCGCATACATGGTTTCATCCATGGTGGGAAGTGGTTGGTTTCTTGATAGTGGAGCCTATTTCCACATGACCGATGACAAGATTTTGTTCAGTACTTTGGAGGAGAAAGATCTCTAGATACTCATAGCGATGGGTAATGATGAGAAGTATAGTGTCTCAGGTGTAGGCACGGTTATTTTTTAGAGGGAGCATGGAGCTTGCCTTACCTTGACCGATGTCAAGTATGTACTAGGACTGAAGAGAAACTTGGTGTTGATTGTGATGCTGGAAGACAGAGGCTATGATGTAGTCTTTAGTAAGGGAAAGGTTTTCCTTAGACACATCATTACTAGACAGGTGAAGCAGATTGGTTCACGGGTCAAGAACCTATATGCTCTTGAGGTTCAAGATGCATGCAAAGCCTTGAGTAGCGAGGCAACTAATGGAGACTTGGTGGTTGAGAGGGAGCGTATATTACCTCTCAACATGCAGAGCCAAAAGAAGTCTCAGACGATTGTGGAGGAGCCACGATTGGTGCAACAACTTCAGGAGGTTGTGGAGCAGCCACAACAAGGGAAGCTGAGAGGAGATTGAGTAGAGACATCTACTCATGCAGAGACCTCCAGTAGGGGGAAACTTCGAGCCAACTGGGCTGAGGGATCACATGCAGCCATACCTCCAGGTGGGAGGTGGGGTGATGTGGATTGATTGTCCCAAGGAGGAGGGGTAGGATCCTTGAGGTACCCAACCTCTTGGATGAGACCTTGCTACGGGAGCCCTGATGTGGAGTAGCAGGAACTGTTTGATTGGGTAGAGACAGATGCAGATGGAGCGGTAGAGAGAGCGACAGTGTAGGGAGTCCCAGGACAATGCATAGCTAGCAGGCTGCAACAATGCGAGAGGCACAAGTGTTTTGCATAGTGCTAGGTGGCACAGAGAGGTGTGCAATGGTGCGAGATGCATGGAGATGTTGCAGTAGCGCAGATGTTAGAGAGGGAGCACTTGTCAGCAGCAGGCAGAGCTCAGCATCAGAGTATGTTCCTAGCCCAACAGAGTGGTCAGTTGGGAGTGCTTTTGTTCCAAGTGTTGTTGGAGCAAGTGGACTGGGCAAATGTGTTGCATGTAGAACATTCCAGAGTTGCAGGATAGGGGTTGCTGATAATCCATATCTTGTTGAGAGGGAGTTTTGAAAATACAACAAGATGATGGAGCTTAGTAGAAAGGAGTCACCTTCACTAAGTGGGCCCGTAGGCTATTTTTAGTGCAAATCCTATTTTTAGACTATGTCTATTTTTAGACATATGGATCATGGTCTATGAGTTGCAGTATGTTATTTGTGGATGATTGGTCAAGTTGGTAAAAATAGATGGACTTCTATTTTTAGACATATGGGCAGGTTTCTACTTTTAGACTGCCAGGCTAAAAATAGAACAGTCGAATATTATTGTCTCATAATAATATTTGGACTACAAACATTATCTTATCCTCTTGGAGCACTTCAGTTTGAGCTACAGATGTGGCACATGCAGCCGTCAGAAGGAAATACACTTTTCTTGTGGGTCAGTTGAGCTATTGCATGCAGGACTTCAGTTAGAACTCATGTGGTTGAGTTTGGTGGAGTTGATTGTGGAGTTGATGGAGTTGTGTTCAGTTTGACTTGGTTGAACTAGTTGTATTCAGTCTAACTAAAGAATACTCTAGTAATGAGTTGTGTGAATTAAATACTAATTAATTCACTAGTTATTAACTCATAAAGCAACTGAAGAATACATCAGTTAACTCAGTGCATGGACAGTTCAGTGGAGACAAGTGTTAGAGGTTGAGATTTCTATCAGTTGTGACTATAGTTGTGCATGAGATCTTGCACAATCAATGGGATTGAGTTATGCCAATGAGGAATGCGTAGTGTGGGCCAATATCAAGGTAATTGTAGCCTGTGATCACGTGATTTTCACTTGGGATTGTGCAGTGGAGGCAGGCAAAGCAGCAGAGGAGATTCGAACTTGTGACTTGTTCGGATTTGAGCTAGTTTTGTGTGTAACAGGTGGAGATAGTACTAAGTGCTTGTGAGGAGTATTGTACTATGTATTGTTACATGTTCTCAATCATTATAATATATAGATAGTGTGGGGTTTTCAGCTATTTGCTTTCCCCGGGTTACATACTGTGTTAATGTGCGCATTCGATTGATGTTTCATTGTTTTTAATTCCGTAAAATTGATGATCAATGTAGAGGAGATTATGTATTGTGCATGTATTCCACAATAATGTATAATCGGGATAATCTCTGTGAATAAGTGTCATATTATTCAAAATTTCTACAACTTAGTCCAGTGGAAGAAAAACATAAACAAAATAGTGAACACAAGGAAAGAAAAACAACACTACAATTTACCCAATGTTGGCATCAAACTGGTATTTCATTGATAAATCTCTTGAGATACTTTCATCATTAGATCATTTTGGATTCCAAGACTCCCAACCTTTGAACCCTTACAAAGTGTTTGTTTCATAATTTTATTCTCTTCCCAAACTAACTATCTTGAATCTGTTATATAACTGATCTTTTTCATTTATGAAATTGTTCTTTTGTTTAAAGGGTTTCATTAAAGCATCAACAAACCACTATTAAAATTGCATTAAAATAAGTTCAACAATATATATATATATATATATATATATATATATATATATATATATATATATATATATATATATATATATATATATATATATATATATATATATATCTTGTTAATCAAGGTTGTCATTAATGTCAATATGGCAGTGTTTGTGATGGAAAATTCTTGTGATCATAATGTTCCCCATGGAGGACCCAAGGACTGAATACAACATATGGATTAAATATATATATACAGACATAATAGAAGTAGTAGACCCAAGGAGGAAAGCCAAGGAGAAGCAGATCCTTGAAGTAACAAGAGAAAAAAGCCAAGGAGGAAAGCCATCAAAGAGTAGCCATTGAAAATCACAAAGAAGCCACAGGAAAGCTGAGCCAAGAGTAAGAATTTGTTACAATATTTTTTTATTGAAATATCTCATATGCTCAAGAGTAAGAGCAATATCAGAGATATCCCATGAAATATCAGAGAAATGTCAGAGGAGTTAACATATTGGAGGAGTTAACATATCAGAGGAGCTAACATATCGGAGGAGTATTGCAGAGTATTGGAGGAGTTAATATATCAAAAAAGCTATGGAGTTAACATATCAGAGGAGTATTGGAAGAGTTAACATATCATAGGAGCTAACATATCGGAGGAGTATTGCGGAGTATCAGAGGAGTTAATGTATCAAAAAAGCTAAGGAACATCCGAGTAATAATCTGTGTAAACTCTTTAAAGTCCACAACGCATCGGAGAAAACATATATCGACGATTTTATCGGCGAGTTTACTATGTCTCACATTAAAATCTACGATTGCGATTTCAGTTGCAGACCCGACTACTCCAATAGAACATGCCCTAATGTAATATTGCATATGCCTCATCGGAAGTCATATCACCAGTCTTAAATAATGTCACACTAAAACTGTGATTGTGATATGTAACACAGACCTGATAGCCCCATTACAATACGTCTTAATATGACATCCCATCCGCCACATCACAAGTCTCTTTAAAGCCTTGCCACATTGCGATATGTACTATGGACCTGATCATTTTATGGTAACATCTCTATTGAAATATCACATCCACTTCATTGCAAGATTTAAAGCCTTATCACGTGGAAACCCTGATTGTGATAGTATTATGGACCCGCTGCACCATTATAGTACATCCTAAAGAAATATCTCATCCATCACATATCGCAAGTCTTGAAGAGATGTCACGATGGAAAACCATCGATTGCGATAGAATTATGGACCCGATGGATTTTTTTTTTTGACATAAACGGTTAGTTTTTATTTAAAATTTGGAAAATTAGCTTCCGAGGGCTTTAACACTATTACTCTGAATATCCTTGTTACAGTTAGCAGGGAAAGTGGATTTGGCTTTTGATAAGTCTGCTGCAGGAGTTACACTGTGATTGCAGATAGTGACTTGAATATGAACTTGAATTGGTTTCAGAATGGCGCCTTGGATTTCCGTTGTTTTTGCTTTCCGTGATGTAGCTCTACTTCCTAGCTTGCAGAGAGGAGACCCAACGCACCGAAGTTTTGGGACATCCCATGAATCACTGCGTTTTATTTTTGAATTGTCTGGCAGATTGTTACATTGTGTTCAAGATTGCCAAGAGTGGTAAACTGGCCTTGAAGAGGCCCTCATGAACTCCCCAGCACCTACCCAGACACAACAATGAGTTCCAATGATGAGCAGAGTTCGAAAATGCCAAGGTTACATTCTGAATTTCCCTTGTGGGGGAGTCCGCGTCTCCTAACAGTTGCCAGCTCAAATTGGTTCGGTCCCGAGGCTCTGGAGGATGGAGAGAAATCTTAACCAGCAAAATAGGAACAAAGGCCCAGACATCTCCAGAATTAAGGAATGCTGAAGTCCGATTCAACATCATTAACTAACAGAGATCTCCTGCTCCGGATAGAGCCTAGGTTGGCTGCCAAGTCCGCCTGTGAGTTTAACTTCCTCAGAACATGATAGAAGGAGATTTTGTGAAACTTGGGCAACACTAGTCTGATTTTTTTGAGGATGGGGGCTAACTGCACCTGAGAAGGGATATTTTGAGAGTTCATAGCCTGTATAATTAGTCTGGAGTCTCTAAAGACTGAGATGGAGAGGAGATTCCTCTTGATAGCCAGATTTAGACCCTGCCACAGAGCAAGAGCCCTTGCTCTGTTGTTTGTTTCATGCCCCAGACCCCAAGCAAAGCGCATCTCAGTTGATGATTACAACACCATAATAAAAAAGCATATGGAAACACAATAAAACGCGAGCATAAAAGAAAAATCAGAGTGTACTTCTTACTTCTCATTCTTCTAACTTCTCTTTCTTTCCCCACCATGATGCACTTCTCCTTTGGTTTACTTCCCCCCCTTGGAAATATATCGTCTACTCTCTTACATAACAACACCTCCCTCATACTATAATGTGCACACGAACCATGACAATCTATTTCCATTATTACTGCTGTATGGACCTACAAAAAGTACACCCTTACTACTGTTGTACTTGCCAATTAAGTGCACCCTAGTACTGTGGAGAAGACTGTGAGAGTTAAACAAGGTAGAAAATCTAACAAAGGATATGAACCAACTGATCAACTATGTTTCATCTTAATTCTATGATTTTCCTCTTCTTGGTGTTGATTTTAGTTCTTTCCAAATTGGTAACGTTGGAAATGGATAATAGAGAATCAAAATACAAAAGATGTGCATAAGAAATGTTATAATAAAAGACAGACTGAAAGATAATGAGAGGATTTGGTGGAAATGATGACTAATTTTACATTTAATTATAGGAATGTAATATTCTTGCACACCCGTGATGATTATACCCCTCCCATGCTTCTATAAATCCATTAAAGTTTTCCCACCTACCAACCATAATAGGCACATGTTAAAAATGAAATATGTTATAAGATTGGCACTTAGCAATAGAATACTTATTTTCCCATAGTCCCCATTTCCTTTTCACCTTTTATAACCTAACCAACAGCTAAGTGACATTAAGGAGGTGAGCAACATTTTCCTTCAATAGGCATGCTTCTAAATATTTTTTTTCAAGTTACAATGTCAATTTTCCATTACTCATTGAGAGATTTACAACCATCATACTCTTTCCCAAAAGTGAGTTGTGAACAAAAAGTTATCCTCCTCTAAACTTTTCCATATGAAATTTTCTCTCTCACAATTTTAGGATCCATACACGAGGCACATAAACATTGCCTACACGACATCCATACAATGCCACATTAAATCTTGTACATTTGTCCCTTAGATTTCACACTTACCAATGTAGTTTTCTCTCTATTTTGGGATTATAAAATACTTATCCAAATATCAAATTATGCTATTGTAACCTTTATTTCACAACAAAACATTTTAAATACATGACATGTCACATTGGAGAATAATTTCTCTTGTGAAACAAAGGATTTTTACCCCATCTCTACGTCTCATCATCAAAGTTTATTTGTATGCGATGACATTTACATATTTCATCCATCCAATCAAATGTTTGAAAAGGAAATGGGGACTATGGAACAAATATTAAATTCAGAAGAGATGAAAAAATGGGTCACAAAGATGTTGGGTTATGACTTTGAAATCATAAACAAAAAATGGAAGTAATGTTGTTGCATATGCACTCTCAAGAAAAAATGAGGATGAGGAAGCATTGATTTGTGTCATTTCTATTATCCAACTTGATTAGATAACTAAAACAAGGGATTAATAGAAGAATGACGAAGAGGTGTGGACACTCATTCAAAATTTGCAACAAGATCCTAGTACATTTGATACATTTAGATAGAAAAATGATTCATTATGGTACAAATATCACTTATATATTTGTAAGAATTCCCAACTCAAGAAAAATATTATTTTGGAATTGCACACCACCCCTTTAGGAGCACATTCAGGATTTTTAATAACATACCACAAGGTCAATAATGATTTTTTTTTGGGATGAACTTAAATATGATATTTAGAAGTTTGTGTCAGAATGTTTGGTTTGCCAACAAACTAAAGTTGAGACAATTAAGACCACAAGTTTGTTAAAACCTTTAGCCATTCCAAGTCAGCTTTGGGAGGAGGTCTCAATATAATTTATCACAATTTTACCCAAGTCTGAAGGAAATAGTGTCATCATGGTGGTAGTTGATAGACTTACCAAGTATGAACACTTTTGCACATTATCTCATCCTTTTAAATCTATTATAGTTGCTACTGCATTTATGGAAACAATTCAAAAGCTACACGGAAACCCAAAGATTATTGTAAGTGACAGAGATCCCATTTTCACTCAAAATTTTGGGAAGGAATTGTTGCTTTTCTTGGTACTCAATTAGCTCATATCTCATCTTATCATCCTTAATTTGACAGGCAAACTAATATAGTGAACACATGTTTGGAAGGATATCTTCGTTGGTTTGTATCTAATAAAAAAACACAATGGGTCAAGTAGTTACCTCTAACTAAATGGTGGTATAACACTTTCTTCCATACTACAACAAAAATGACCCCATTTATGGCGCTTTATGGATATCATCCACCATCCATCACATTATCTTTAAGAGAAAATTCCAAGGTTCAATCAATGGAAGATCACATAGAGCATCAACAAAGTTGCTAAATAAGGCATTGGAGGAGGCCAAAACAAAGTTGAGTTTCAATAAAAAATTTAGTAAAGGGACTGAAAATTTAAATGAAATATTGGTTGCATAGCGAGTCTCCTCAGATCGAACTGGTCTAGGATTTAAAGTTGGGTCCATCAAAGTAGTAGAGATAAAAGACAAGAAGAAAATTACTTTTCTCCCTACAGCTAAAGAAGAGCCTACTTAACAGCAAAAAGAGATTATGCAGCCCAAGAAATATCAGTAACAACAAATAAAAAACATTAGAAAAGCAAATTGAAATTCTCATCAGTCAACCCAGCGTAGAAGGAATCCTTCCATATACAATGATATATTCATATGGTACTATTTCACATGAATGAACTATGGCCACATAGAAGCAAATTAAAGGGTCAATCTTTCCTACAGGAAGCTTAGATCTAGAAGAATATTTCAGTAGAGGAAAAGTAAACCTAGGTATAATAATTCTTTTTCTCCTCTAAACTATTTGGTGCAATATCTTAGATGTCGAAATTTTGGGCATATATCAGTCAATTGTAGACTTAAGGAGAAGAAGATAGAACCAATTATTGAGAAAATTGAATAGAATCCCAATGTCTAGGAAGAAAAGGAAAAAATAGAGCAATGTGATATTGTTTTTTATGCTCAGAATGGAGGGATCCATTGGTATGTGGATAGTGGTTTTTTCAAGGCACATGTTAGGAGACAGAAGAAATGTTTTGACATGGAAACAAATTGACAAAAGGTAATGTGACTTTTGGAAACAATGTTCCAGGAAATTATTGCAAAAGTAGTGGTTAGTCTATCAAATGGAAAATGTAAAGCCAAGAATATTTTATATGTTGATGGGTTGAATCATAACCTACATACTGTATCTCATATGTGTGATCAAGGCTATGGTTTGATATTTAAAGCCAATAATATTCAAATCAAGTCTAAAGGCATAGGTGAGATAGTTGTTGAAGCTATGAGAACATATAATAATGTCTATGTACTTAAAGAGTAGACAGAGAGGTGTTTCTTATCAAAGAGTGATGAAAGTTGTTTATGGCATTAGATACTTGGACATATAAACTTTGATCATATAGTTAAGTTGAGAAAGAAGAATTTTGTTAAGGATTTACCCAAGCTTTCGAAAATAGAGAATATAATTTTCAAATCCTACCAATTGGGAAAGAAAACTTGGGTTCCATTCAAGGAAAAGTAGAAATCATCATCAAATCCATTGTAGTTGATACACATGGATCTATGTGGACCATAACTAATGCATACACCCATATGTAAATTGTACTTTATACTAATAATTGATTATTTCAGTAGGATGATGTGGGTTTCCTTCCTTAGAGAGAAATCAAAAGCTTTTGAGAAATTCAAAGAATTCAAAGATATAGCTCAGAAAGAGACTGATTGCAAAATCAAAATCATAAGGTATGAAAATGAAGGTGAGTTCAATTCAAAATAATTTCATGAATTTTACAAGAAGAATGGCATAAAAAGGTAGTTTACAATAGCAGAGACTCCCTAGAAAAATGGTGTAGGAGAAAGAGAAAACATATCGGTGCAGTAATTAGTCAGAGCCATGATGAACGAAAGGAAGTTTCAAGAGAGGTTTTGGGAAGAAGTTATTCGTACAGTAGTGATTATCCTCAAAATATCATTTTAGACCAAGCAGTGGAAAAAATCCCTGTGATTTTTTTCAAGGCAGACCTATAACAGTTAAGCACTTCAAAGTTTTTGGTAGAAAATGTTATATCAAGTGAAATGATGAGAAGATGGGAAAGTTAGATGCATGAGTAGATGAAGGAATTTTTTTGGGATATCCATACAATAGCAAAAGACATAGATGTTATAACAATAACTCCAAGAGGATCATTGATTGTATTGATGTCAAGGCAAAATAATACATTGAATAGATGAAACCATTGAAAAACAATGTTGATGAACCAGTCAACATTGGTGAGGAGTATGTTGAGTCACCTGCAGATGAAGAAGATGAAGAGTCCTCTAGTCCTCAAGCCAACTATGCCTCAAGGTATGTACAAAAACACTACCCAGCTAATCAGATTGTTGGAGAATTAAATTTTGGTGTTCAGACAAGAATGAAGTTGCTTAATCCCGATGCGCAAGTGTAACACCTCCTTCCAACATTTACTCACTTTTAAAATATCCCAAGATAAATGTGAGGTTGAGTGCTACTATAACATGACCTAAACTCCAGGTTCTAGTTATGGAAGTGTGGCCTAAAATCCAAATACTTATTGATACCCCTTAGGAGCACTAGATCACCCATAAGTCAATCCACAACCTTTGAAGACTAGATCTTGAGTTGGAACTATCTTTTCACCAGCCTAATCCCAAACCACATGCACAACAAGGAAAGAGCGTGGTTATGATGGCCCAACGGCAGGCACAATCCTACTTCCATGCATTTATGACCTAAATCCTCTAGTTATGTGCATGCGGTTCCGAAATATGAGCCACTTTTTCAAGCTAGCATCTAGACCACTACCAAAAACTGCATGTAACCTTATAGAATCATAATTAAAGTGATAACAATGGCAACCATTCAAAATTAAATTAAGAAATTGAATTATAATGCCTAGTACCCATCATACATTTCATCAAACATATGGTAAACATATAAGTTACAGGTCATGAATGCATGTCTGATCATAAATCTCTGAACTTCATCTGAGAATCACAAGTAAAATCTAATTCTCTCTCAGGTAGTTGCAACAACTCTTGTTATCCCATGCATTCATCAACCATTCACATGCTTATCAAACCATGAAAAAGAGGCATAGCTAGAGAACATCATAGAACCATGCTTATAACTAGCATAAAAAGAATATTAATCATAAAAAATCATCCATCAAATCATAACAATAATAAGTACAAGTGCTCATAGATCACAATAGGAAAATAAATGTTATTAAATTATGCAAAATCCAACCAGGTGTTGGGCTTCATAATTGATACAATTTTCTTATCTTATTTCTTATTTTTATGTTTGTTTTCTAAGACTTTTTTTGTGTAGAATGTGATAACTTGTGCAATATAGATTATAGAAAGGAGTCAATGGATTTTCATTCTTTTATCTCTTTTGAATTTATTTAAACTATGTGATCTGAAAATCACTCGTGAGTGATCTCAGTTAATTAGTTAATGAATGAAGGTATTACAGACTCATGTGTTGGTGTGTATCTATGCTATCTTAGGCAACAGATCGATTAGATTGCAAAATACATAGAAACTGGAAAATGGAAAACAGTAAGGGAAACACAGTAAGAAAATACAAGAACACAACACATTAATAAGGAGTTCACCCTACTCTCTGGGGTTATGTCTCCGGTCCAGCTTTCAGTGGTGGCCTATTTTATTGTGTCTTTAAAGCAGAGATTTACAATGAGGAGCTCAACTTGAGTCTCCTGAACAGAGGATGCTTAGTAGGGTGGTTCTTGGATTCCCCAAGCCACTAGAGTGCACAAACTCTTTTCTTGACCTCTTTGCTCTTTAATGGGAGGAGACCAATGTGGTACTCAATTCCCGACAGATCCTCATAGGGATTGCTTGAACCTCTCAAGCCTTCTGTCTGCTCGATGCTACCTTACGCTGTAGGTCAGCTCGGCTCTCTGTTTTTCTACCTCTTGCTTCACTGTCTCTTTCATCCCTTTTTCACTATTCCCTTCTCTGGTTCTTCCCTTGTTCTATTTTCTATCTATTCATGGCTTAAAGCCAATCTTTCCTTGACTATTCACTTCCTCTTCCGCCCCTTCGGATCACTTGCTATTGTTCGCTTGGAGTTCCCTGCCTCTGCGTCATCACCAATGTCTCCCAGGGAAGTGGCCACTTGTCCTCTTACAAACTGCGCCAGCTCTTCCCCAACGGTTCGGTAATTCAGTTATGCAGTGTAATGATTCATCTGCCAACTCAGTGGTCAAATCAGACTTCAGACTTTTATATGTCGCAGCTTAATTCCCCTGCCAAATCTAGTTTCTCCATCGGGCACAATCTCCGCCGTCAGATCTAGAGCCCCCAGATCCTACGATGTTAGCTCTTATCGCGTGGTTGACTTGCTCGATCGTTAGCCCACGATGAGAGGTGGTTTTCTCTCTCATCTGCCAAACACACGTCATGCAATGTATGGAGTCGCTCGTTCTCTGCCAAATCCGCTTACCACCCAAAATGCCTCTGATATTTCGCCGATTTTGGAGCACGAGACCCGCCTTTCACCTTAGAGCTTTCCCTACAGTTTCCTGGCTTCCCATGCGACTGAGCACTCGGGGCTTCTCCTTCTCGAGGGGTTTTGCCCGAAAATGCACGATTCGCTAATTGCGCATCAGAAACGGCCTCCGTTTTCCAATCCGAACTTCCTAAGTACTAGTTTGCCTCCTATGCGGTCTCCATGGGCCTCAGTTAGCGCACTTTGACTGAGGTCCTCGTCATTCCTTGCTGGCTACAAGCTACCATTGTCCAGAGGTCTTCTTGATAGCTCTTTGTTCATAAATTTGAAGTCTGTCCTGATTTGATACAGTCATAACACTTTGCTAGTTTTCATGGATCCAATTCAGATCACGACCTTCCCACTGAAAAAGCTTTTGGACCACCAAAAGTTGGTTTTCAAGCATCGACTAAGTGAGGGTACAATTGTCTCACTTGTCCAATCTCTATCCACTTTTCACTGCTCGGCTTTGAACCCTTGAGCCCAATTATGAGGTACTCAACATCTCCCCTGCACGTCGTTCGCACCTTCCTGTCTAGAACTATGTCTTCCTTGTGATGGGTTGTGTTATATTCTTTCCACGACTAGCCCACATAGTTAACCAGGGGGTCACAAGGGGTTTGAGGTGTACCCGTAACCCCACTTTATGGGGTTTGGGGCAGCACCCTGAAAAATTTTGGTTGTTAGGTTGGGTGGACCCACCTATGGTTTTGTGCATGATTTTCACACATGTTTTTTGGACACGATGGTTTTCGGTCCATGGTATTGGATGATTTGACATGTATAAATATGTATTATAACATTGAAAGGAACATAATGAAAAATCAAGCTGGTAGTCCCAGTTTTGGGATCCAGGGGAGATGTTTGTGTATATGTGTTTTATGTGTTATGCTCTCGCATTGTTTATTTTCTATGTTTTAGAATTCATATGCAGGTAATTTCTATACAGGGTTAAAACCTACAGACCCAACTTTGGGGCCTGCCCTCATGACATCGTGATCTTCAAGGCAAAGGTGTTTCAACCTTTCTAGCCCAAGTCATGGCGGGAGTGCTAGTGGGTGAGATCAGGGACATTGTCCCACGCCTCCCATGTAGTTCCATCCACTTGTACAAACCCATCACCCATATGTGAGTCATTTGGTCAAGTAACTAATTTGTGCCTACAACCATTAACATATCATCAGAATATAGATAAACATATATAGTAGGTTTCAAATTTGACGTAGAATTTCGAAGATAAAATAATACAAATTTTCATCAAACTAGGTGTCATCAACTCGTCATATGCGAGTGCCTCTGATGGTTTCCTGCCATACTCAATAATCATCAGTACAAGGTTTCTCAGTGTTAGTCATTGTCATAATAGCACCATTAACATCACCTAGTCATTCGTATCATTGCTCATTGTGAACCACAACTAATGCAAGTAGGTAACATGGGGGCACATCCATCATGGCTATCATCATCATGATATCAGTAGAGAGCATACATATCCTTTACTGCTATCATCATCATAAATTCAATAGAGACCAAACATAACCATTTATGCTACAATCATCGTAGTATCAATAGAGAACATTCATAACCATAAATGCTACAATCATCATAATACCAATAGATACATACATAACCATTAATGCTATCTTTATCATAATATCAATGGAGAACATACATAAACATCACAACCACTAATAAGAGTCATATGTCCAGATCCTCAACCCGAGGTTCTCAAAGAATAAAGGGGTGGACCTTAGGGCTAAATAAATGTTAATGACATATCATTGCCAATCAACTAGAGCGGGGCATTACAATAATAGTGTTCCCATCGAAATTGAAACTAGTAAGACTTTGAAAATTAATGTTAATTTGGATGATCTAAAATGTAAAAAATGAATTCAAATCATCCATAAATATAAACAACCTTTTTCTTGGGAATATTCATATACGAGAGGCATCGATCCCCAACTATGTACACATCACATTTATATAGAAAAAGATGCTCGTGTCATTCGCCGGCATCAAAGAAGATTAAATCCACACCTTAGGGATATAGTAAAACAAGAGTTGCAGAAACTTTTTGATGTTAATTTCATATATCCTATTTCTAACAGCGATTTGGTTTCATCGTTGGTTATGGTCCCTAAGAAAAATGGAAAATGGAGAATTTGTGTGGATTACAGAGAATTGTATAAAGCTACACAAAAAGATCACTTTCCTCTTCAATTTGTAGATTATGTCCTTAACATTCTTGTAGGAAATTAATTTTTCTCTTTATTGGATGGATTTAGTGGATATAACCAAATCCAAATTGCTCCTGAAGACCAAGACAAAACCACGTTCACCTGTCCATGGGGAACATTTGCATATAGGGTTTTACCATTTCGACTATGCAATGCACCAACCACTTTCCAGAGGGAAACCTTGAGTATTTTTTCTAACTTAATCAGTGAAGGACTTGTAATATACATGGATTATTTTACTCCTTATGACAATGATTTTTACCAAGCCTTGTAGAATCTAGAAAAAGTTATTGAATGGTGTATAGCTACCATATTATTCCTTAGTAATGAAAAGTGCCATATGATGATAATAGAGGGCATAGTTCTGGGGCTTTACATGTCTGCCCCAGGCATCCAGGTATACCCAACAAAGATTTAGGTAATTCCTATGCTACCTACTCCTCGAACACCAACCGAGGTGTGTAGTTTCCTTGGTTATGCTGGTTATTATTGTCGTTTTATAATATTTTTTTCAAAAATAGCAGCATCACTATATGTATTAACAGGAAATGTGGAATTTGAATAGACTTACAAGTGTGATGGTCCTTTTATAGATCTTAAAATGTTTGTCTCAACAGCCCCTGTGTTACGAGGGCCAAATTGGAATTTACCATTCCACATTTCATCTGATGCATCAAACACAACAATAGGAGTTTTACTTGGATAGGAAGAAGATAAAAAGCCTTATCCCATCTATTATATCAACAAGAATGTTACACTGGCGGAACTAGATTATACAGTGATGGAAAATAATTCTTAGTTGTCGTTTATGTTATCAATAAATTTCATCACTACACAACAATATACACAATCTTTTTATATACTGATCATTCTAGCATTAGGTATTTAGCTAATAAACCTGTTAGTAATGGTAGAATAACTTGTTGGTTACTGTTATTATAGGAATTCGATATCACCATAAAGGATCGATCGGGGAAGGAGAATCTTGTTGCATATTTTCTATCCAAAATTCCGCTAGTGGCCGATTCTTTACCTATGGAAGACCAGTTTCTAGATGAACATATGTTGTTGTGACAGTTAAAACACCCTGGTATGTTGATGTGGCCAATTACCTGGAAAAAGGAAAACTTCTAACACATTTACTATCCTGGGAAAATCATCTTATCATTCAACATAGTGCATGGTTCTCCTAGATTGATGGATACCTATTCCATACAAGGTCTGATCTTCAAACCGCAGGTGCATCATGGAAGACAAAGTTTATGATATTCTTAAGGCTTTTCATGACAAACCCTGTTGTGGGAATTTTTTTTATCAAAGAACTGGGAATAAAGTGTTACATATGGGTTATTACTAGCCCACAATATTTAAAGATGCAAGAAAATATGTCCATATCTATGATAGTTTTCAGAGGATGGGTCGTCCCATTCAAGCCAATGGAATTCCCTTGCAGCCAAAAATGGTACTTAAACCTTTTGAAAGATGGGCGATGGATTTCATGGGCCCCTTCGAACCACTGTTAAATTAGAAGGTATATATTCTAGTTTGCACAGTCTATGTAACTAAATGGGTGGAGGAGGAAATAGCTCTCTCAAAGGCTATAGAAGAGGAAATTATTAATTTTCTATTTGTGCAGTATGGATTTCCTAGAGATGTCATAATAGAAAGCGGATCACAATTCAATGTCCACAAAATTTTTGCTACCTTGAAGAACTATCACATTAAACACAAAATTACTTCTCCTTACCATCCCCAAGCAAATGGATAGGTCAAAAGCACCAATAAAGTCCTGGAGGAAATCTTAACTAAAACAGTATCTACGAATCGCTAGAATTGGGCTACCAAACTCCCTAAGGCCTTATGGGCATATCGAACAACTTCGTGCAACACTACTAGTTATTCATTGTATCATATTGTTCTTGGTAAGGAGCCCATTTTTCCAATAGAAATCGAAATCAAGATTCTCAAAACTGCCAAGGAAGACAGATTGGATTTCATAGAAGCGCAAAAAAAACGCTTGCAACAGCTTAATTAAATAGATGAGATGCACCTATTGTCCTTGCAACACACCACTGTTATACAGTAGCAAATGACCAAATGGCATGATCGCCTGATCAATAAGAAAAAAATTCAAAAGGGAAACTAGACGTTAGTATATGAATCCAAATTCCAAGATTTCCTAGGGAAACTCCAAACAACATGATTGGGACTGTATGATGTCACTAAATTTTATTTCAACAACATGGTGAGCCTTACTATGACTAATGGTTCTGGCATATATTTCCTTACCAATGGACACTAACTCCATATATATCACCATCCACTCACACGAGAGTATTTTCTTCACGAGGTAAGTAATGTTTCCAACCTACAAGTTATAACTAATAGAGTAGGTAACCCTGCAGCTACATCCAACTGAAGTGTTTTTCTAAATTTATTTCATTTTGTACATAATGTGCATACTTTTTGCGAATATTTTTATTGAAGTTAGTATTAAAAAAAATGTTGTTTCGATATTCACAGTTGTTGTTCCCTTAGTCATAGTCGTTGTTCCCTTGGTCATGGTTGTTGTTTCCTTAGTCGCAGTTGTTGTTCCCTTAGTCACAATTATTGTTCCCTTGGTCACAATTTTTGTTTTATTAATTACATTTTTCATTCCCTTAGTCACAGTCGTTGTTCCTTTAGTCACAGTTGTTGTTCCCTTGGTCGCGATTGTTGTTTCCTTAGTCGTAGTTGTTGTTCCCTCAGTCACAATTGTTTTTTCCTTAGTCATCGTTGTTGTTCCCTTGGTCATGGTTGTTCTTTTCTTAATTACAACTATGGTTCCCTTATTCATAGCTATTGTTTCTTTAGTCATGGTTGTTTTTTTCTAAGCCACGATTTTCTTAGAGATAGTTATTCTTTTTAGCATGTTTTTTTAATTGAAGCTCTTCCTTGATATAATGATGAGACAATTAGTTCGCCCAAGTGATTGCCATAAGAGAATGTTTTATAATGAATTTTTAATAGAATTCTAAACCTCTTAAGATTTAAACAACCTTGATGTTGTAAATACATATATATATTTATAATTCATTCTTTCATTTTAGTTTCTCATAGTTCATCGATCTCCTTCAAAAATAAACTTTGGGAAGAAAAATGGCAAGCTAAAAAGGGAATTATTACAATAAATTTTACACCATCCCTGAATCTTAAGGAGCTTATAAGCCACCCCATTTACTAATATTTTTTCATAACAAAACAAAAACAAAAACAAATAACAAAAAAAAGGAATAAAGGAATCGAACAGAGGATAGGAGGTTTCATCACGAGTAGGCCTACCATGATCATAGGACTTAATAGGGAAGCATTACTACTCTTGTCACCAAGCAAGGTTAATGGCCTCAGACCATTAGGTCGAAGGAAAAGAGGTCTCATCACGAGTTGACTTGTTCGTCTCATTAACTCTATTGAATGGAATTGTTGCCAACTAGTTACCTTGCCAGAACAATGGTCTTTTGTTGATAATCGAAAAAATAAAAAACTATGAATATTTTCTAGTAAATGGGACATTGGAATATCAATTGGTTAAAAGGAAACCCTGTCGAGGCTATCAACACCTTCTGGCAGCAAAAGGCATGCCTATGGTATTGAAGTACATTTGAAATCGCCATCTAAAGTCAGCTATTTTGCCTTCCCTTAGCAATAATAAAGGAAAATCGTTGGATTACCATGGAAACTTATTAGATATTTCCTTGGAAGGTGGTGATGATAAATATGAATAAGCAATTAATTTTAATTTTACATATCAAGGATGTAATATTTTTTTGAAGAGCCACTAAGTCTATTCTAAATTTCTTTCATTTTTCTCTAAAGGTAATCTTTTGGTGAATATTGTCTTATCCATTTTCTGGCATTTAAAATATCTTCACATGATTTTACATTGATTTTAATGATTTGGGTGTCACAATATCTAGTCATGTTAGCATGCTTTATGATTAATGTGTCCAATAATTACATTGAATGCCTTACTGTTTATTTCTATTTTTTACGATTTCTCCATTATGTCTAATTAATATATCCTTATCTATTAAAGTCATGTCAATTGTATTAACGTGTCAAATGCATGGTGGAATATTGTGGACAATCTCTAACTTCATTGGGGGGGTGCAAGGCTAAATATACAATTGGACACTTAAATTTAAAAAAAAACATCATTGCATCCTATGGTTGTTGAATTCTCCACTCTGTGCAACATTTTTGTCTTTGTGCTTTCTGAACTTTATTGTTGCTAGCTCCAAGTTTCTCCCTGTGGAATAGTTGAAATGGGTGGCCATTTGGTGCCTAGTGAACCTTCCCAGTTGTGATTTCCGAGCAAGCGTGCAATATTCCAGATCAAGTAGGGTGGTTAGACTATTTCTTGCAACTAGAAGGATTTGATAATGAAGTTGCCTTTGGAATATACAAGGAATTTGAGTAATGGGGTAAGAGTGGTAAAGGGAAGACAAATACAAGTAAATGAATAAGTCTTGGAAAAAGTGACATGCCTTTCCACAGAAGGAGAGAAGTGGTTCGAAATACATACTCCGCTACAAAGCACAACGTTCCTATTGGTGAACCCTGGGGAGGAACTAGTCAGGAAAGGAAAAGGGCACAATCCTCCCTATTTGCTAGAGCCATGGAAGGAATTAATAGGAATCGTCCAAAGGTATATTACATGAGATGAATGGTATGACTTGATAAGAGGTCGACATTTGAAATTAATGGCAGCATTGAGACGGAAGGTAATCCTAAACCCACCCTATTTTCTGAATCTGTTATTGTATGAAATTGCTTTACGGCTTAAAATATCTAAGGACCAAGCCTTAGTTGTAAGTCAATATGGGCTCATAAAACTGATAGTTTTCATAGGTTTGAATCAAGTACAAATGAGCTATGAAGGGTTCTTAGGAAACCATGAGGCTCCACTAGAAAGTGAATCACCCATAGGAGATTCTAGAGACACCCTACTTAATAATGAGTAGCCAGAAGTGAACGAGGAGGCAAATAAAAATGAAAAATACATGGTAGAAGGTAACCACAGGGAACAACACAAACTCTAGCCCCTAAAAAATTAACTAGGGTAGAGAAAATAATGGATTCCATATTGGCCTCCCTACCTAGAAAAAGGAGAGATCAGCTAGGTTCATTAAATCACGAAATTATATACTCCTCTGAACATCCGCTGGAAGAAAGTGGGACTCAAGAAATTTTTTTATACATAAGGACACAACAGAAGATCCATCAAGAGAATTCTCCTTAAGAGCAGGAAATGGAGGTAACCCAAACTCTGGAAGGATTGGAGAACTTTGTGAAGTCTACAAATATAGAAGAAGTTGCATCTTGTTTAGAAAATCCTTCAGTCCAGAAGAAGCCATCTAATTATCCAACGTCTCCTCATAATTCTATAGCTACTATTATTTTATAATTCTCAGAAGAACCTGAAAATGCTTCTCTTCAAGAACATTCTATAGATTTCATTGCAACTATCTTGGAACCCCCTTCCCTTGAAAGAGTAGCTTTACAATTTCCTTTGGAAAATGTGGAACAAGAAGTTAATATTGACTTTCCAATCATACCTTAGGAACTAGTAACCAATGTCATAGTTGATTCCACCCAAGAGATGATGGTTGAAAGACTTTGGGCCATAACCATTGTTTCCTCTTCTCCAGTTACTCTGGCCAAAAAATTTACACAAAATATCAACAGAGACCTAAAGGATAAAAGGAAAAGTGAGACTAGCAAATAAATTGAGTTGTTGAGAAAAGAAAATTGGAAGCTACAAAGGAAGGTATGATAATTAGAGAAATTTTTGTAGGAAAATAAGCCTTAAAGAAGTCATGAGAAGAAAAATGGTAAGGAAATAGAAATTTGAGAGAATGAAACTGAAACTGAATTTGGATACTTTGCTACTACTTCTACTGTGGGAACTAAAACTGATTTGGACCCAATAATAATTGATGTTTCAACTACTGAAGCAGGGACCCAAACGGATTTAAAAATATTCATTACGAGAGGAGCACACAACAAACATGTACCTCCATATTCTAATTTAATTATAGAAGCCACAATCTAGGTCTTAAATAAAACAATGGAGGAACAACTGGAAACTATAGTTCGATACCAGAAAGAGGTTGTGCCTTAGAAGGAGCATCAAGAGCTACTTCAAAATTTGAAGGCATTGGCAGCCATGGAGAATGAGACTTATGCTGATCTTAGAGCAGACAAGAAAAAATATTCAGACTCTGAAGGGTCATGTTGAAAAGGCCATGGAACAAATAAAGGAAATTTGTTTTCTATATTCTAAGGCTTTGTCATGTAGATCTCTAGCCTGGAATTACGCTTTATTTATATTAGAATGATATTTACTACATAAATTCAAGGCCATACGGTTGGGAAAACCAAATGAATTCAGTAATGTTTTGGACTTTTCTACCTATTTTCATAAGCAGGGTGATCATACGAGGTATTTCTTATGTGAGTTGTAAATGCATAACTTCTTCTTAGAAGATAAGGTGGATAATAATCATGCTCCTTTCATAGGGGATGGGCAGTTTAAATATTTTGTATTGTTCTCTTAGAATCAGATAAAGTGGGCTAAATATTATCATACATTTCAAAGAAGAGAGCTTGGCCTAGACCTCTAGGTTAGAGGGGAGCCACGGAGCCCTATACGCACACTTATCCGTCATAAAAGGTTGATGCGACAATATGGTGTTGTTTCTACCTTGGAACCCATTCACAATGAATTTATGCAATTGGGATTGGAATACCTGGGGGACATCAGGGTTGAAGCTCTCCGAGGAGCCAAGCAAAGATGGAAGGCATCATCCGGTGAAATTAAAAATAGAGAACCTTTTGGCTTTCGTAATTTCCATCATGCTATGAGTAGGGCACGGGATTATGCTCATATGGTGTTAGAAGAAGGTCCTAGTTGGATGGGGTGCAAATACAAATGCCCCATAATCTGGTGTCCTCAATCCTCCTACAAATCTGAATATGACTTGACAGAGGCAGGTAAGTATGTTTCCTTTCAAGAAGTCTAGAGTAGGAACAGATTTTGGCATGTAGGAGAAGAACATTACCCAACCTATTCCCTAACTACTCTTCATGTCAATCATTTGTTTGCATGAGGTCATGCAAAAAGGTAAGTTGGGGGGTGATGTTGGGCTTCATAATTGATACAATTTTCTTATCTTATTTCTTATTTTTATGTTTGTTTTCTAAGACATTTTGTGTGTAGAATGTGATAACTTGTGCAATATAGATTCTAGAAAGGAGTCAATGGCTTTTCATTATTTTATCTCTTTTGAATTGATTTAAACTATGAAAGGCATGGTTTACTTACGATTTGAACCGTTATTTGAACAGGGATATTTGATATCGAATGTTTTTCCCTGGAATAGTCAAGGAAGAACATATTATGTGGGGTTGTTTGGGTTAATTATAGCCAGCTGAATGAGATTGACTTCTATCCTGGATGAATCAGTTGGAGAAAAGATCTTGACCCTGCTATTCCGGGAAACAATGGAGATTTTTGTAATTTGAATAGAGCATCCTAAGAATCTTAAGATTCTCAAGATCACTCTCTATTTGAAAATAGGTTCATTTTGTAATATAAGAATGAGGGATTGAACCTCAGTAAAAAAGAAGAAGGATTTCGAGATATAATAATTTTGATCTATATTGTAAATCTCTACAAACATTTATTGTAATTCACTCATTATAATTTAATGGAGACTTTTGCGGTTCAACTTTAACTTACTGAGCTGAGTTAGCTACGAGGAAGTTTAATTCCAGTGATTTTAGGCTCAGTCCTAAAATGACTATTGTCCTTTCTTGTATTATTAAGTTTGTATTCTGCTTTCAGTTCTTGTTATTCAATTATTTAGTTGTTCTCTAGATATACTTGTTGTTAATCAAATTCGTTGTTAAAGTGTGAGGTTTTGCAACAGCTACAGTTGAATATCATAGAGTTATATTTATTGCAATTGGTTCTTTGGAGTGTTATCTTTCCTTGTTGTTTCTTGTTGATTAATGTAGAGTTGTTAATTCTTATGATTTGATATCATTTCTGGCAAATTCATCTCTAGCTATAGTGTTGTTCCTTTCTTGTAGATGCAATTCCCTAGGAAACAACTTTGTATTCAATTGGATTTGTTTACTATTTTTTGCAGGAGACTTAACAATTTGATTCCTTTAGCAGTCTTGATTTTTTTAAGATTGAAGTCTAGAATCCAAGTGTGAGTTGTTTCTTTTAGTGAGTGAGAGTTGTTCCTTTCATTCATATGCCTTTACTTTTCATCAGGACCATACAAGTTAGGTGATATTAGCACTATCTCTTGCATAAACTGTGTGGACAACATTGAAATAAACAGACAAAACTCTGGGTTGATGATTTAATGTGTAGAGGTCATTTGGTCCTTTAGGAACAAGAAAACACCCAACACAAGGTCAGGGACTTCCACATACCACCCGACCGTAAATTTGGCTGAACCAAAATTTTCTTTCAGCCAATCACCCTCGTGCCATATTTCAAGCATGAATGTGGGATCTCATGGGACAAACCAAGACATAATCAACGAAGGACTCAAAAGGTTAAACCACCTCCACCTTTAAGCTATCGTGATCTCACCTAAACTAGTCCTAAGATCATAAAACCAAACCATGCATGGATTCCTTAGAATTCCTTCACCATACCTTAAGGAATTTTCCTTTCTCCATGCACCTGTTGAGGGCTTCCCAAAGAAAACCATCTCCACCCCCAACCCTTGGGATATTCCTGAGACCACCTCACCTGGTTGCAAAACCTTATGGAAATACAAAGCTCAACCAAGAATGAATTCCATCACACCATGGCTATCCAGGAAATGGCGAGGTAAGGTTGAAACCATTGTCAAATTAGGCAAAACCCATGCCAATGACAACAAATGAACCAAATAAACAAATGCATGTACCATGCATTCACACCTCAGCTAGGAAATCACACATTCAACCTGTTTCCTGCAGAATCCTCCAGTTAAAGCTATTGATCCAACCTTCTCCTTGTTTTCCTTCACTTTCCTTTGCTTTGCTTTCTCCAAATACAAGTGAATGCCAAAATTCTCCAAGAATACTCTAAGTGTGCAAGAGTGTATGAGAGATAATGAAAGAAGAGATCCAAATTGCACTGTTTAAAGTTGTGAATTGATCCTCTGATGCCTTTTTATTATTGATGTATCATTTTTATTCATTTTCCTCTAATTTCCCTTGCATGTGAATTTGGGTCCCTTCACCTTCCTTTTCTCCTATTTTCATAATTAAATGCCAATTATTGCATGCTTTCCTTTGCCAATTTCCATAGCCATTAATATACCAAAATTGATTCCCATTATCATGTTTTTCCCTCCATTCAGCTTAGAATATGTGTCCTATGACATTGGTATTATTTTATTTATATGGAAAATCAACCAGGGATTCTTACAAACCCCTCCCCCTTGGGAGAAGACTATCCTCGATGTTCTAGGATTCTTATGACCAACCAAACATACTTCTTGTGTAGACTTATAACATAGCTCGTTGTAGCATTTACATCATACCAAACTACTGAAAACATGACAAGCATACCACTTATGGAGCTTTATAACCTGGCTCAATGCAGTATTTATAATGATAACACATATATACTTATACACATTTGCTTCAACCAACAAATAATCATACTATTTATGGAGCTTTATAAACATAGTTGGATATAGTATTTACAAAAATATACACATATATACATATGAACATTCTATCTAACCACCAAATAAAATGACATGATGTCTGCATTAGCGACAAGGGAATCCATAGGCTCACACCTCCACCCTAAAAGTAGTACTAGGATTTACCTCCTTTCAAGGAAGTCCAGAATCCACTGTTAATATCAAAGCCTACTTAAAATGTCCAATGCCACAATCCTTGCACTACTTGTTCTATTAGTGAACAGTTATTGGCTCATTGTTCTAGGGCACACTCCCAATGTTCTTATGATTCCATCTACCAATGCTAATGACCAAACCAAATTTATTTCCTAGCCTTCCCTTCTCTACTTCCTAGCCCCTCGAGAAATCTATTCACCCCCTTACGAGCAGTGACTCACCTTCCAAGTTACTCAGCATGCCCTTCTCTACTACACATTCTCTCAGATGATCCATCCCTTAGTAAGGTTTCCTCACATTAGAAGGTCCAAAAACCAAGGCATATCACTACCTCAAAACCATCATATTGGTCATAGAATTCTCATGGAAATCAATGGACACTATTGGGTACCAGTGTCCCACAATGCACCTGATTTTGAAATGATTTACCAACATGCTATTGCATGTCCCAATTCCTTCTATTGCTACTTCTAACACTCTTGCAATCAATTCCAATCACCTAAATCAGGAATTTTCCATGCTTTCCTATACCAAGCACATAATTTCCATTAGACTCAAAAAGGAATTCAAATGAATTCAAATCACACGTCATTTATGGCCCATCAATAAGGTACACTTGCAGTTATGTTTACAGCCTATCACGACAAGTCAAATTGTCTTTTGATCAAATCATCATGTATAAAAATATCACATCTGGTTATCTCAAAACTCAGCCATCATAAATCAGAATCATAGACTATGTGCATAATTAAAAACCGAAATAAAATATTGATACTTATTTTTCAAATAGTTATTTTCTTATGCCTTTGTTATTTTTTCTTTCCATACACACACTGGATCAGTTTCCAAACATGACACACACCTAGTGCCTTCTCTTCTCTTCCAAAGCAACAAGGGAATCTATAGACTATATCGCCTCCTCCCTTAATATCAACAAAAATGGCATCCAAAGACTATACTTCCTCTACCCTCAATATCAAAAACAAGGGCATCTAGAAATATACTGCCTCTACAATATCAACAACAAGAGCATCCAAAAACTATACTACCTCTACCCTCAATATCAGCTACTATCTCAACCCATAGCCTCCAAGGATCCAAAGAACCAATCCCCAACATGTACACATACACATAGTGTACAACACAACACTTACACTTACACTTGGTGCATAACACAACACATACACCTACACCCAGTGTACAACACAACACGCATATGTACACACAACACAACACAATGAATACACATATCACAATACAACAACTACATAATACACAATAGAGTACCACATGTACACAACACAACATGTACGATATATACACAATACCACATGTACAACATGTACCTAGCACAACATGTACACAACAGTCGTAGTGCACATCTAGAGATCACGCCATCTCTACCGGACAACCTTGTCTCTAGTGTCTTTCCCACATCTTACTGTGTGCATCCACAACCCAAGTCTCGGGTCTGTGGCTCTTTCCACTTTCCATGCTTGTCCCAACATGCCACAAATCACATTGCTTTTATTCCACTAATGTATCCTTCAACATTTCCTGCCATAACATAAACATAAGCATAGTATAAGCACATAATATCAACATCATATCCACATGATATTAACCTCATAGATATTTTAGGGCTACTCTTCCCAATTGATTCCTTATAAAACCAAGAATATTTTCCTTCCATTCACCTACATAAAACAATCATTCTTCCACAAGAATGATCCTTTACAACCTTTTCAGACCATGGAATTCACACACACACACACACAGATATAAATCAACATAATTACCAGTGTTGATAAGGTCAATGTTAAGATAAATTCATTTATCCATGCATAACATGCATGATATTGAGAACAACATATTCCCAACTTAGCCAAGGAATCTGATGCCTCAAATACATTTACTTTACCTTTATTTTTACCTCTCTCGTGAATGTCTTGCCACTGTCCATTTACCTCAATGGATCAAACTACCCCAACCAACTGTGATATTTTTGCCTTCAACTACCCTTTACTCATGCACCGAGCTTCATCCAAGTCTTATATTTTCTATTGGGTTTCATTCATCTCTCCCTGAACTCCATTAACTTTACTATTTCCTTAACCAATTCCCAAGACCCTTAAGACATAAAAAGAAAGAACAAGAGGAAAAAAAGAAGAAAACCATGGAAACACAATAACAATACAAAACCACAAAAAAAGTGGCATGGCCATGCACCAAACACAATAAAACACAAAAAAATCACAAAACATCAAAAGCACAAAATAGAAATAAACACCATGACTTAACCCCCATGATTCCCAGTGCTTCCAAAGGAAGACTCAACCCAAGCCTTCTTCAATATTCATGGAAAACTCTTTTTCCATGTAATTTCCTACATCATACTGTCATAAAAGCACAACTGTCAGTGCATAAATGGATATAAAAATATACCAGTTACCTTACCTTGTACCCATCACACTGCCCTGTAACTAGACTCATGCACATACCATCTCTCAAGGGACTCCAATTCCCTTAACGAATCTAGTCATAACTGAAAACCCATTATTATGCCTGCACCTGATCAACTGTCTACATGTAGCTTTCTTAGCCCCAAAGTTCTTCCATACACTTTACTTTCTCTATTTCTTGGTCCTAGAGCATAAGATCCTTCTACTATAGGATGCATTGAGGCATTTCCTGGAATTCTCGCTCTGGTTCCACAATTAATCTCGACAATGGATTCTTGGTGACCCACCTACCTGTTATCCACTACTGCATAGATCCGAGGAATTCTCTAACCTAAATCCCCAACTGTACACACCTCTTACACACTATAGGTATGAGGCCTGCTACGCATCCATTATGCATGCTAATACAAAGGGAAATCCATCCTATGATTATCTCCATAAAAAATTCATCACCGCAATGGTTCTAAATCTTCTGACATCAAACTCATCCCAAATCATCTCATCATCGATGATGCCTCTTACATGCTTAACACCTTCCCCCCAGATATATGCTTTTCCTTTGAGACTGAAGGTAAATATCTTGGCTTTCATGTACTTTGTTGGGTGTAAATATCCCTTTTCGCTCCTCCTACAAGGATGTTGATGGTAATGGTGATAATGTCTCTCAAAACAAGAGCTAGAATGAAATCCAAAAGAACTAACCCTCTTATTAGGTGTATACAAATATCTGCCACCTCTGACTGTATCATACATGTCCAACCAATATCTTCTAAGAGACATGTTGCCATATGCCCCATTAGTCTTCTCCTTCTATCCATGATTGGTTTGCATCTCTCCCTACTTCTGCAAATCTAAAAAACTCTGAAGGATGATTGCATTAACTTTTGTTTGATTTTCTTGAGCTCTTACAAGTCTTTCATGTGTCTCAATAAACTTTGATTGTCTACCTTGAAAATCCTTATCTCTACCCTAAGAATCGTCAGTGTATTGACCAGATCAAGAGAATATTCATCTCCTTGCTGCTCAATTTATCTTTGTCATTCCATTGAATTTACATCACGCATGTAAGGGGAGTCATGTGAACTGTATTCCACTACTTTTCTCTTCATCTTTGATCTTCTATTTTCTTGCGACATACCATGTTGGATAGAACAAATAGAAGACATGATCAAAATCATACCTCAGTGTATCTCAAGGGGGGCTATAATATCTACACAAGATAGTTAAGATTAGCACAATACATAACAACATCAAGAACTTAAATATCATGCAAGTAACCTCCATGACAATAATCCTCATGCATACGGACGCAATGCATATAATAAAAAGTTACTATCATGCATGACTAACTGATGCATGTGCATATGACCACTCTAATCAACTAGTATCTACAATGCATGTAACCAAAACTGCAATATAATGATATGCATGCATACAACCATGATGCACATAACAACCATTAACCATCATACTTATATGCCAACATGTAATGCCTGTATGATGATATGTTTTTAACCTAAGGTCCAGTCCTACAACCTCTCTTTGATACCAATTTGTAACCACCCCTCCCAAATTTACAAGCTTTTACAAGCTCCCATGGTAGATGTGAGGCTGAGTGCTACTATAACATGACCCAACGTCCAAGTCCTAATTATGGAAGTGGGGCCTACAATCTAAAAACTTATTGACACCCCTTAGGAGCACTAGATCATCCAAAAGTTAGTCCATAACCTCTAATAACTAGATCCTAAGCTAGAATTGCTTTTTCACAAGCATAAACCCAATTGCGTGCACAACAATGCAACAATGCAATTATGAGGGCCCAACCACACACACAAGACTGCCTCCATGTGGTTATTACCTAAATCCTCCAGTTATGTGCATGCAGAAGCATCTGGACTTAACCAACAATGTGAAGGTTTGTTCACATGTTGTGGCTAAAAGAGTTGAATTTCACTGACCTGAGTGGTCAAAAGTCAGTTTGGTCGAGAGGGTTGGATCTCTCGAAAATGATGTGTTATAAATTATTGTAATAGTTAGGAAATTGTCTTATTTTAGATTGAAGGATAAGTTGTTAGCATAGGTTTATGATGGGGCTTGAAAGTAGAGATTTGATTGTTAGATTGGTTAAAATAGATATCGAGTTGTTCGTACAGTTAGAGTAGGATTCGACTCATAAAAAGAAGAAAATGTAATGAAGAATGATTAGTTGAGATGATTGAGGATTGAATGAGAGGTGAGAGTTGAGTGATAGAGAGGGTTTTCAGATTGAAACAGAGGTCTGTTAATTCGCTGTGATTAAGCTGAGAGAGCCAAGACTCTGTAACCATTATTATATTGAAGGAATTTGTCTTAGTGTGCATCTGTGTGTTGATCCTGGTGGAAACTCTCGTTTACTCTGTGAATCTGCATTTTGAAGCACAACCGGGTATTTTCCCTATTTTTATGTTTTACTTGTTAATCTCAATGTTTATGGTTAACCACAGTCATTAATGTTAATAACAGGGATAGAATAGCATAGAAGGGTTTGATCGTGATTGAAATCCCGTACTCCATCCTAACCATCGATCTAAAGTTCAACTATTGACATCATAGTCAACAACGGGGTTAAGCCTGCGTTTAAACCATGTGTTAGATGAAGAGCCGCAAGCCGAAGGATTTGAGGAACTATGTTATCTAAGGGATATCAGGGTTTAAAGTAATCGAAGGTTAAGTCTAAACCCGAACCTGAATTTCTATAGATCAAGGTCTATAAACCATATTGGCTCCGTGAGGTGGGTAAGTGTCATGCAAAGTTCCCTGTGCGATATTGCATCAACCATTGGATGACTGACTATTTGCTGACCATTGGATCATATTGCATCACATCGTTCAGGAGTGAATGAACCCTGGCCTAGATAAACTGCGATTTGTGATCTGCGACATCACTACTGACTGTTAGATTTGGAGAGAGGAAATCAGTGGCCTAGAGTGAAGTGCTCTTCAAAAAGGGAAAGTCAACGTGGAAAGTCAATGCGGGACAGTTGTTGTTCAATTGTTGTTTAGTGTTGTTCAATTGTTGTTCAGTTTCTATTCAATTGTTGTTCAATTTCTGTTCAATTGTTGTTCAGTTGTTGTTCAATTACTGTTCAGTTGCTATTCAATTGATGTTCAGTTGCTATTCAATTGTTGTTCAGTTGCTGTTCAATTGACCTCCTGCGTCAATTTTGGTATCAGAGCTCAGAGATTGATTTTGACTGCAGTAAACATGCTGCCAAGGAGAGGAGCTAACATAGGCCGAGGAATACCTAAAGAAAATACAGTTCTGCTGGAGGAGATCCGGAGTCTGCGTACAAGGATGGATACAATGGAGACTGCACAGAGGAGAGCACCTGATGAAGGGGTTGAAAGTTCTGCAGAAGCATCTTCTGAGGAAGAAGAAGAGGAGGAAAATGAAACTACTAAAGTTATCAAGATGTTGGCTAAAGTAGGTGGAAAACCAAAGGTGGAAATTCCTGTGTATGAAGGGAGTCTCAATGCCGAAGATCTAATGGATTGGATCAGCGCACTGGACAAATAATTTGACTATGAAGAGGTCGATGACAGAAAGAAGGTGAAATTTGCAGTTACCAGATTGAAGGATCATGCAGATATTTGGTGGGATGAGCTACAAACATCCAGAACGATAAAAAGAAAGTCCAAGATCAAGCCATGGGACAAAATGGTGAGTAAAATGAAAGCTAAATTTATGCCAAAAGATTATCAGTTAAATCTTTTCAAATAGTTACAGAATTTAAGGCAAAAAGGAATGTCTGTTAAAGAATACAAAGAAGAGTTTTATAGATTGAGAATTAGAGCAGGACATGCAGAGGATGATATGGAGAAGTTAGCCAGATATATAAATGGCTTAAGATATGACATATAGGATGAGATCAGCTAGCTGAGTCTGAACACTATTGAAGATGCCTATCAAGTAGGTTTGAAGGTAGAAGAGAAGATGTTGAGAAAACAAAGTCAGAGGAATAGAGGGAAAATTTCAGTAAGAGGTAGAGTGTTAAGTTATGGTATGTTCTATGCTTATAACAATTTACTTCTTTTTCTTATTATATTCCACCAATTAGCAATCACATGTACATAAAGTAAAGTGCAGATAGAAAATTAAACGATCGACCGAAAACAAGCCAAGACAAGAGACACAAGATGTGGCGGCTAGCCAGGGACAAACCCCACAATGTGTGGGGAAACCCTTTGATCAAATATTCTTTTATCTTCAATAATTCAGCAAAGAGAAATAGTACAATAAATCTGATTCATATCAGCAGTAGCAAACGCTAGATCAGTAGCATCAGCATTAGCGGCTTCATTATCAAACTAGGGCAGACCATATCTCACAAACCGACAGTCGGATTGACTTCATTCCACCACCAAAAGTTTCGGCTTCTAGAGGAGGTTCAGATGAACCTACAGCGTAGTTCAGATGAGGAGATCTTCTAGGCCACGCAAGTCAATCTTTACTTCTGCAGTTGCAGCTTCAGTTTCAGCAGTTTCCGGCTTCAAACTAGGGCAGTCGATATCTTGCAAACCGTTCGTCGGATTGACTTCATTCCACCACCAAAAGTTGCAGCTTTCAAAGGAGGTTCAGATGAACCTACATCGTAGTTCCAAAGAGGAGATCTTCTAGGCCACGCAAGTCAATCTTTACTTCTGTAGTTGCAGCTTCAAATTCAACAGCTTCCGGCTTCACATGTGTGAGAGAGAGAGAGACCCATTTCAGCGCAGTAGAGAAGAGACTCATACCTGCGCAGTAGAGAGAGAGAGATGTGATGAGATGAATGAGTCTAAATGAGGAAAAGTCCTCTTATATTTATACACAACGTTGGTGGGTGAATAGATGCGACTGTTGGGCTTCTGAGCCTACATGAGTTGTAGGTCGGCTTGATAATAATTCCATAATCAAAATAAATTCATATCTCCATGAATACTTATCGGAATTGGATGATCTTTATATCAATCATACACCTCTCGACGAGAGGAATCTAATAAAAATATTATTAGCCATGAATAAGATGACCCACATGAATTTTTTCCCTGGTTTCCAATTTTAACACTCCCTCTCAACCATGGAGAACTTCATCTGCAATCTGTCTATCGGTCGTTACTATTCATCCATCAAATGCACTGCCTTGTACAGCCTGACCCTTGCCCTGCTCAGCTCTATTTTACCTGTTTTTCTTTGTCTTGTTCTGCCCTGCACTGATCTGTACTTTTTTGTTCTGTTCTGCTCTGCTCTTGCATTGTTCTGTTCTACTCTGCTTTTGTCCAAATTATGAAGAAGAAGAAATGATCGAGGATGTATCATACTGACTCAAAGTCAGTCTCAGAGTATGTACCACTGGTCCCAGACCAGTCTCAACCAACCCAAAGTCAGCGTCATAGTGAGTACAACTCCAATGGTCCCAGACCAATATCATCCTCCACTGACTCAAAGTCAGTCTCAAAGTATGTACCACTGATCCCAGACCAGTCTCAACCGACCCGAAGTCAGCGTCATAGTATGGTACAACTCCTACCACTGGTCCCAGACCAGTATCATTGATCCCAGATCAATGGAGGTCATCCTAGCGTAGGGAGTACGGTAGTTACAACGATGCGTCCATCGGTACTACTATGGTCCCTAACTTCATTTCCCTGCTCATTGATCAGATCAGAGGTACTTCCCATGAGTCCCAGACTGCATGGGTAGGATGCCTCGACAGGAGAACTAATCAATCCTGTCCTCACAGGAGAACACATCATTCCTGCTACAATTTCCATGGAGAACACATCAATCCAGGCCTCACAGGAGAACACATCAATCCTGCTACAATTGCCATGGAGAACACATCAATCCAGGCCGCCATGGAGAACACATCAATCCAGGCCTCACAGGAGAACACATCAATCCTGCTACAATCGCCATGGAGAACACATCAATCCAGGCCTCACAGGAGAACTAATCATCCTGCTACACAGGAGAGCGAATCATCCTGTTCCACAAGAGAGCGAATCATCTTGTCCCACAAGAGAGTGAATCATCTTGTTCCAGTGTGCACCACTAGGGGAGGGTAAGTCACCCTGCGGTCGTATGTTGCTCCAGTAATAACCGCAAGCCCTCAGAGCTCCCAGAGCTCAATGTATGCAACATGCAGGACCCTTGTACAAGGGTTTCTTACCGACTCCAAGTCGTTTGGGAAAATCACAGATTAGATCTTTCCTTGGGGCTTTGACAAGGTGTATCAACCTATACATCATCTTAATGCGATGGAGCCTCCTTGCTCATCAACTTACCATATCCAAGATGATGTCTATCTGCTGGAGCAATCGACGAATACAAGATTCCTCAATAATCGAATCCCACCTCTGGTTGTTATAGAGAATCACAGTGGTATCCAATGTAAATCCAAACAGCTCATTGAAGAGCTTTCGCAACCAGACTACCTCACACGAGGTTATGCTAGCAACAATATATCCTGCTTCGGCAGTGCTCAAAGCCACCGACTTCTACTTCCTGCTCATCCAGGATATCGAAGCAAATCCCAAGGTGAAACAACACCCGGAAGTGCTCTTACGGTCCACCACACTGCCTGCCCAATCAACATCAGTATATCCAAGTAGTCTCACATCTCCGGCAGTGTATCTTAATCCATGAGAGATTGTGTCCTGAAGACATCTCAGAAGATTCCTGGCATCAATCCCGTGAGGCTCAACCAAATATGAGCTCACAATGCTAACTGCAAAAAATATGTTCGGACGGAGGTTCACCAAGAACATCAATGCGAATGAGTTTATGAAACTCAGAGGCATTTCCCAAATCTGGTCCGACATCACTACCATATAACTTCTAAAAGTTAAGATCCTTGAGGTAGTCACAGGCTTTTAGTCCATCATACCAAATCTTTCCAATATATTTACCACATATTTCCCTTGAGATAGGAAAATTTCCCTTGGCTTCTGCCATACTTCAAGTCCTAGGAAGTAGTGCATCAGTCCTAGGTCTTTCATTTCAAATTCAGAGGGCAGCTCCCTCTTACATTTGTGAATGAGAGGGTCTGCACCTGTAAGAAAGAGGTCATCCACATACAACACCAGTATGAGAGGCTTGTCATCTTCAACCTTAAAGTAAAGGTTAGGATCGGCTTCACTCCTAGTGAATCCCAGCTTCATCAAGTAGCTATCGATCCTCTCATACCATGCTCGGGGTGCTTGCTTCAGCCCATAGAGAGCTTTCTTCAACCTGCGTACATGAGATTTTAGATCATAAATCTCAAATCCTTCGGGTTGCTCCACGTAGACCTCTTCTTTGATCGAGCCATGCAAGAACGCAGTCTTGACATCCATCTGATGTAGGTTCCATCCTTGTGAAGCGGCAAGGGCTATGATCGAGCGGATGGTCGTATATCTGGCAACAGGTGCAAATATCTCATCATAGTCTATACCTTCCTTTTGGGAGAAACCTCGAGCAACAAAACGAGCCTTATACTTTTCCGTGCTTCCATCTGCTGCATGCTTTATCTTGTAAAGCCATTTGGAAGTAACAACAGTCTTGTCCTGGGGTCTGGGAACTACTTCCCAAACATCATTCTTTATGATAGACTCATATTCTTCGATCATAGCATCCTTCCATACTTGATTCTTGACGGCATCTGAGAATGACGAAGGCTCATTTTGTATGATCGTGCTCATGATGGTCAGGTATCCTTGATACATATTAGGTTTCTTATTTTCACGGAAGGTTCCTCAGGGTGCAGCATGTCCTTCAGCATCATCAAGTATCCCCCTAAGCCATGAAGGCCTCTTCCTAGAAGAGGGAGGCTCAGGTGGATAAATAGGATCCATGGGTTCCTCCACATCAGGCATTGTTACATCATCTACCCATAGAGACAGCGTCCACAATCGTAGGGTTCTTCCTTTCCGCCACACCATTCTACTTAGGAGTATGTGGTGTAGTAGTCTCCCTCTTAATGCCAGCCTCAGATATGCCTGAGTGAACCAACTGTAATATATCGGAGGTCTTGCTTTGACTTGAGGGGAATGGTCCCCTTTTGAGCTTTCCTTCAACACATCCAGACATACACCTTCTTTCTCTACTTGGAATTCGGGCATCCCTGTTACCATCTGTCTTACATAGAGTAGAGCTTTGTAATGAAGGTGGGCAAACCTCCGATGCCAAAGTTCAGACTAAAGAGATGTGTCATAAGACATGACACCTAGCAGACTTCCATCGACCTGATATAATGAATCAACACGAAACCCAAGAGTAAAGGCATCTTTAACAATATTTTTCCATATACGTACCTTGCCATCGCTGAAGGTTACCTTGTAGCCTTTGTCTTCCATTCCCGAGTTGGACACTAGGTTCTTTTTGAGGTCAGGTGCATTTAATACATCCTTGAATTTCTGGCCTTCTTGAATGCTTGTCCTCTTCCTTGATTCCCAGCTCTCCTCTTACCTTTGCTGTTGAATTTGTCATTCCTTTGATTTCCATCAGAGGGATTTTGATCATCGTCCTAGAGTGAGTCCTTTCTATCAGGGCACTCCCTTGCATAGTGACTTGCTTTATTGCAAATGTAACATCGTCATTTTCTTCTAGCCTTAGGTCCAGCCTTTCCTTTTGATTTAGTCCTGGAATTATTTCTTTTCTTTGCATGAAAAGAAAGGGCAGCAGGAGGACCTTTAGGCATGGGCATTTCTTACACTTCTTCCCTTGTTTCTTCTTGAATGCATCTAGCCATTAATTCCTCGAAACCAGGAATTACATTATAGTTCAGAAGAGTAGTCCTGAACACATACCATTCAGATGGTAATCCTTCAAGAGTTGTGAGTGCCATTTCTCTGTCAGTAATAGTTTCCCCAATAGATAGGAGGCCGTTCTTGATCTCGGTGATTCTTAAGAAGTATGCTTGCATACTTTCACCTTTACCCTTCTTGATTTCCCTCAGCTTATTTCTAAGAAACAAAACTTGATTTGCATCATTAACTTTAAATAAACTCACCAGTTTGTCGTAGATTTCCTTGGAGGTGTCTAGATCAAAGATGTAGGCCACCAAGCGCTTGTCGATAGAGTCCTAGATGATCTTCTTTGTTTTGACTTCTCCATTTTTCAATTTGTTCCAGGCAGCAGCAGATGCATTTGATGAAGGCTCAACAATATTGCCTCTTACATGGTCCAACACTCCTTGATCTTCAAGGGTTAGATCGATAGACATCTTCCATCCGTGATAGTCAGCTTTCTCACGGAACTTGTCTTCGGCAGGAAAGAGTGTTGAGGACCCCATAGTTCTTTTAGGATAGCCTTGCCAATCTTCTCTTCAATGATTGCTCTTGCTCTTGCTCGGGTTTTGTCTTCACCTCAGCTCTGATACCATGTCAATTTATGGTATGTTCTATGCTTATAACAATTTACTTCTTTTTCTTATTATATTCCACCGATTAGCAATCACATGTACATAAAGTAAAGTGTAGATAGAACATTAAACGATCGACAGAAAACAAGCCAAGACAAGAGACACAAGATGTGGATGCTAGCCAGGGACAAACCCCACAATGTGTGGGGAAACCCTTTGATCAAATCTTCTTTTATCTTCAATAATTCAGCAGAGAGAAATAGTACAATAAATCGGATTCATATCAGCAGTATCAAACCCTAGATCAGTAGCAGCAACATTAGCGGCTTCATTATCAAACTAGGGCAGACCATATCTCACAAACCGACAGTCAGATTGACTTCATTCCACCACCAAAAGTTTCGGCTTCTAGAGGAGGTTCAGATGAACCTACAGCGCAATTCAGATGAGGAGATATTCTAGGCCACGCAAGTCAATCTTTACTTCTGTAGTTGCAGATTCAGTTTCAGCAGTTTCCGGCTTCAAACTAGGACAGTCGATATCTTGCAAACCGTTCGTCGGATTGACTTCATTCCACCACCAAAAGTTGCGGCTTTCAAAGGAGGTTCAAATGAACCTACAGTGCAGTTCCAAAGAGGAGATATTCTAGGCCACGCAATTCAATCTTTACTTCTGCAGTTGTAGCTTCAAATTCAACAGCTTTCGACTTCACATGTGTGAGAGAGAGAGACCCATTTCAGCGCAGTAGAGAAGAGACTCATATCTGCGCAGTAGAGAGAGAGAGATGTGATGAGATGAATGAGTCTAAATAAGGAAAAGTCCTCTTATATTTATACACAACATTGGTGGGTGAATAGATGCGACTGTTGGGCTTCTGAGCCTACCTGAGTTGTAGGTCGGCTTGATAATAATTCCATAATCAAAATAAATTCATATCTCCATGAATACTTATCGGAATTGGATGATCTTTATATCAATCCTACACCTCTCGACGAGAGGAATCTAATAAAAATATTATTAGCCATGAATAAGATGACCCACATGAAGTTTTTCCCTGTTTGCCAATTTTAACATAGAGGAACTACCAAACCAAGGTTTCAGAAACATCAGCCCAAAGCAAGAAGTTCAAGTAGCAGACCACCATAGAGGGGATATTTTAATAGAGGGTGATTTGCACCCAGAGGAAGAGGTTGAGGAAGAGATGTTCGGTGTTACACATGTGGAGAATGGGGAAATGTATCATGGGACTATCCTCATAATAAAACAACAAGTCAGAGGAATGTGAATGTGGTTGAGGCAAAGACAGAAACACCTTGACTTATGGAAAAGGAAGAATCCCCTAAATTAGGAGAATCCCTGTTGTTGAAGAGGGCATTGCTTAGGGCAGAGAAAAAAACTGGAGAACCAACACAGAGGAAGAGTATATTCAGAACTACGTGCAAATCCAAAGGTAAATGTTGTAAAGTGATAATTGATAGTGGAAGTACTGATAACCTTGTTTCTACAGAGATGGTGGACAAGCTAGGATTAGTGAAGACAATACACCCTACTCCTTACAGAGTGTCGTGGTTGCAGAAAGTACATCAGATTATTGTGACAGAACAATGCAAGGTAGAGATACAGATTGGTATGTATAAGGATGTGATATTATGTGATGTAATGCCAATGGATGTATGCCATGTATTGCTAGGAAGACCGTGGCAGTTTGATCGGAAAGCTATTCATGATGGGAGGAAAAATACTTATACTCTGGAGAAGAATGGAAATAAACATACACTGCTGCCATTGAAGGATGACGCTGACAAAGGAGCACCTGGAAATAGTGTTATGCTGATGAGTGGAAAGGAGCTGTTGCAAGAGGTAGGAAAAGGTGAAGAAATGCATTTTGTTGTTGTAGGGAGACCTAAGGTAATTTTAACCTCCACAAACTTAGATGATTTACCTAAAGAAATCAAAAATCTGTTAAATGATTTCGCTGATATTATTGTGGATGAGTTTCCAAATGCATTGCCACCAATCAGGAGTATTAGTCATCATATTGATCTAATACCAGGAGCGAGTTTGCCAAATAAAGAAGTGTAGAGATTAACTCCTCAAGAGAATGCAGAAGTTGGAAGACAAGTGCAAGAACTGATGGATAAGGGACTAATCAGAGAAAGTCTTAGTCCATGTGTTGTGCCAATAGTACTCAGTCCAAAGAAAGGAGGTGAATGGTGTATGTGTACAGATTCCAAAGCCATAAACAAGATCACTATTAGGTATAGATTTCCTTTACCATGCATGCATGATTTTATGGATTATTTGAGTGGGTCAAAGTATTTTAATAAAATAGATATGAAGAGTGGATAACATCAAATAAGAATTAGAGAAGGAGATGAATGGAAGATTGCATTTAAAACAAACAGTGGGTTGTATGAGTGGTTAGTGATGCCTTTTGGACTCACTAATGCACCTAGCACATTCATGAGATTGATGAATAAAGTCTTGAAGGAATATGCAGGCAAGTTTGTTATTGTTTATCTTGATGATATTCTAGATTTTAGTAGAAGTAAGGAAGAACATCTAGAGCATCTTAAATTGGTTTTAAGAACTCTACAAGAAGAGAAGCTACTGATAAATCTGAAGAAATGTAGTTTCATGAAAGAAGAATTAATTTACTTGGGATTTGTAGTTTCTAATGAAGGGTTGAAAATGGATCCAGAGAAAGTCTGAGCAATTTGGGACTAGCCTATTCCAAGGAATATATTTGAGGTAAGAATTTTTCATGGCCTTGCAAGTTTTTACAGGAAATTTATCAGAGGTTTTAGTTAGATTTGTGCACCAATTCTTGAAAAAATCAAGGAGACTAATCATCCATTCAAGTGGACAGAAGCAACAGAAAGGAATTTTAAGTTGCTGAAGAGGAGAATCACAAAGAAACCAATTTTAGCTTTACCCGATTTTGGAAAAGTATTCCAAGTAGACACTGATGTTAGTGGAGTTGCAATTGGAACAGTTTTGAGTCAGGAACAAAGACCAATAGCGTACTTCAGTGAGAAATTAAATGAAGCGAAGAAGAAGTATTCTTCTTATGATAATTTTTTTTATGCTATTGTACAAGCCTTAAAAAAATAGAGACATTATTTGCTACCAAAGGAGTTTATATTGTATTCTGACAATCATGCATTGCAGTTCATAAACAACCAGCCGAAATTGCACCAAAAACATGCCAAGTGGGTAGAGTTTTTGCAGAGCTTTACATTTTTGATAAAGCACACAAGTGGTAAGTTGAAAAAAATCGCTAAAGCTTTAAGCAGGGTAAATTTCATTATGCAAGAATTAAAAGTTGGTGTTGTAGGATTTGAAGAAATTGTTGAAATGTATAAACATGATACATATTCCAAAGATATTTACACAAAAGTTCAAAATCCAATAGTTCATAATAGAATTCAGTGGTTAGATTATCTTATCCAAGGAGGTTTATTGTTTAAAGGAAATAAGTTGTGTATTCCCAAATGTTCTATGAGGGAAAACATAATAAAGGAGAAACATAGTGGAGGATTATCTGGTCACTTTGGACAAGACAAAACCTTTTCTCAGGTAAATGTTTTTTATTATTGGCCAAAGATGCATACTGATGTTAAGAGATTTGTTGAGAAGTGCAGGATATGTCAACATGCTAAAGGGAGAAGCCAGAATACAGGATTGTACCAGCCATTGCTAATACCAGACCGACCATGGGATGTAGTTAGCATGAATTTTGTTTTGGGGATACCTAAAACTCAAAGGGGGAATGATTCTATTTATGTTTTGGTAGATAGATTTTATGAGATGGCGCATTTAATTGCATGTAAAAAGACTAGTGATGCAACACATATTGCTAATCTATTTTTTCAGAAATTGTAAGATTGCATGGATTGCATGTAAGTATTATGTCTGATAGAGATACAAAGTTTGTAGGGCATTTCTGGAGGACTCTTTGGAAGAAAGCAGGAGCTAATCTCAGTTTCAATTCATCATACCATCCTCAAACAAATGGACAGACCAAAGTAGTAAACAGAAGCTTGGGGAATATATTAAGAAGTTTAGTGTATCAAAATCCTAAGTAGTGGTATTTAGCACTAGCTCAAGCCGAGTTTTCTTATAATGACACTCCAAATTGAAGTACTAGAATGAGTCCATTTCAGATTTTTTTTGGGATGAATCCAAGAGGTGTGTATGAGCTCAAAAATTTGGGTAAACAGGAGATAAGAAGCGCAAAAGCCGAAGAGTTTGCAGAGCAGATGCAAAGACTATAGGAAGATGTTAAAGGTAAATTGCAGGAAAGCAGTGGAAAATACAAACAAAAAGAAGATATGAAAAGAAGAGAGAAATAATTCCAAGTGAGAGATCTAGTGATGGTGTATTTGAGAAAAGAAAGATTTTCTGCTAAGACTTACAATAAACTAAAAATGAATAAGATAGGACCATGTAGAATTGTAAGAGAGTTTTCAACTAATGCTTATGAAATTGAATTGCCAGAAGGGATTGGAATATCACCTATCTTCAATGTTGCAGATTTGTGTCCATATAAAGAGATAGAGACATAGCTACAGGAGGAACTATAGAAGATGAAGTTCAAACTTTGAACTGGGTAGAACAAATGACAAAGACAGTTAAGAGAGAGGTGGAAGTTGTTTTGGAGAAAAGAGTATCCAAAAGAACCAGAGGACAGGTTTATTATCAATATCTAGTCAAGTGAAAAGGACAACCAGTGGAGGATGCTAGTTGGTTGACAACAACAGAGTTGCAGAAGTATGGAGTAAACCCTGCAAGTCTGAGGGATGATTCTTTTCCTCCCCAAGAGTTTGATGCAGGAGCATCTTAACTTAGCCAGCAATGTGAAGGTTTGTTCACATGTTGTGGCTAAAAGAGTTGAATTTCACTGACCTAAGTGGTCAAAAGTCAGTTTGGTCAAGAGGGTTGGATCTCTAAAAAATGATCTGTAATACATTATTGTAATAGTTAGGAAATTGTCTTATTTTGGATTGAAGGATAAGTTGTTAGCATAGGTGTGTGATGGGGCTTGAAAGTAGAGATTTGATTGTTAGATTGGTTAAAATAGAGATCGAGTTGTTCGTACAGTTAGAGTAGGATTCGACTCATAAAAAGAAGAAAATGTAATGAAGAACGATTAGCTAAGATGATTGAGGATTGAGCGAGAGGTGAGAGTTGAGTGATAGAGAGGGTTTTCAGATTGAAACAGAGGTCTGTTAATTCGCTATGATTGAGCCGAGAGGGCCAAGACTTTGTAACCATTATTATATTGAAGGAATTTGTTTTAGTGTGCATCTGTGTGTTGATCCTAGTGGAAACTCTCGTTTACTCTATGAATCTACGTTCTGAAGCGCAACCGGATAGTTTCCCTGATTTCATGTTTTAATTGTTAATATCAGTGTTTATGGTTAATAGCAGTCATTAAAGTTAATAACGAGGGTAGAAGAGCATAGAAGGGTTTGGTCATGATTGAAGGCCCATACTCTATCCTAACCATCGATCTAAAGTTCAACTACTGACGTCATAGTCAATGGCGGGGTTAAGCCTGCGTTTAAACTGTGTGTTGGATGAAGAGTTGCTAGCCGAAGGATTTGAGGAACTCTGTTATCTAAGGGATATTGGGGTTTAAAGTAATCGGAGGTTAAGCCTAAACCTAGACCCGAATTTCTATCGATCAAGGTCTATAAACCATATCGGCTCCGTGAGGTGGGTAAGTGTCGCGCAAAGTTCCCTGTGCGATATCACATCAATCGTTGGATGACTGACTATTTGCTGAACATTGGATCATATCGCATCACATCATTCAGGAGTGAATGAACCCTGGCTTGGAGAAACTGCGATTTACGATCTACAATGCCACTACCAAGCGTTAGATCTGGAGAGAGGAAATCAACGACATAGAGTGAAGTGTTGTTCAAAAAGGGAAAGTCAACGTGGGACAGTTGTTGTTCAATTATTGTTCAGTGTTGTTCAATTGTTGTTCAGTTGTTGCTCAATTACTGTTCAATTGTTGTTCAATTATTGTTCAGTTATTTTTCAATTAGCCTCCTGTGTCAATAAACCCCAATTGCACGCACAACAATGTAAGAGTGTGATTATGAGGGCCCAACCACACATAAAAGACTGCTTCCATGTGGTTATGACCTAAATCCTCCAGTTATGTGCATGCGGTCTGAGATTAGAGCCAATTTTTTAGGATAGCCTCCCGACCATTGCCCAAAACTGCCTGTAACCTTCCAGAATCATAACTAAATTGAGAACAATTCCAAACATTCAAAATTGCACCAAAAACTTGTCCTATTTTTCCTAGTACACATCAAACATTTCTTCAAACATATCGTAAACACATAAGTTATAGGTCATGTATGCATATATGATCATAAATATTTGAGCTTCGTCTGAGAATCACAAAGAAGGTGTAATTCCCTCTCAGGTAGCTACAAAAACACTTGTTAGCCCATGCATTCATCAACCATTCAAATACTTGTCAAATCATGAACAAGAGCCATAGCTAGAGCACATCATAGAAACATGCTTATAACCTGCATATAACCAGAATATTAATCATGACAAATCAACCATCAAATCAACACAATAATAAGTACAAGTGCTCATAGATTACAATAGTAAAATCAATTTTATTAACTCATGCAAAATCCAACGAGGTTAGGGACTTCCACGTACCACCAGACCATAGATTAGGCTCAACCAAATATTTGTTTCATCCAACCACCCTTGTGCCATATTCCCATCATGAATGTGGGATCTCATGGGACAAACCGAAACATAATCAACCAGGGGCTCCAAAGGTTAAACCACCTTATTGAGGTGAAAACTCAACACCCCCATTTTTTACTTATTTATTTCAGATAATGGGGACACTTTCCATAATTTTTTGGCTCAATCGTCTTTTAATGTTTTCTTCTGGTTAAGTGTCCTACAATTTTGCTATATTTTCATTTTCTTCTGATTTCCCTTCTGATTGTTTCATTGCATTTGAATTTTTGCAAGATTTCCATCATTTCTCATTTCATCTCATTTGGATGCACAGTTTGCAAATGATGCTTCTCCGAAGTTTGATAACTTTACCTGTCAAGGCTAAAAAATGTAAAAAATGTATATTAAGTTGATTTTTGTAAATTGTTTGTAAATATTGATTTTTAATTAACTTTTTACTAACTAATTTATTTTTCACTAACGATCTTACAAAATCGTTGCAACCAAATTGTAGCGCAATTAAAATTATATGTTATCAGGATCTCGAAAGTCTATTTTAATTCCCAATTTCAAAAAATTATGAAGATCTGAAATCCTGAAATTTCAAAGCGGTTGTAGTTCGTGTTTTCATATTTTTAAAGTTGTTATAGTTTATCATGAAAGGAACCCACTCTACGTGGACTCCACTTCACTTTATACCCCACTCCAACCATTCCTTGGCACATAATGCAATATGAGAACTTTTAAATGAAACCTTTGATGTTCCATTACTTAATCTCTCTGATGCCCCTCATCATCCATTAGACCTCAAAGTTTTGTTTTATCGTAATTCTCACTCTCAAAACCTTTGATATCATTAATACCTACGATGTTACAATATCTCAATAATCTTCGATATAAGATGGCAATCAAACCTTCCGATGTTTCTCACTTCCGATGCCCGATGTATATCGGGACTTTGGAACCTTTGGTATTGGAGTAGCTGATTAAAAAAACTTACGATATTTAAACCTTTTGATACCCCATGCTCTCTCGTCATATCATCAGAACCTTGAGACTCTTCAGTATTGGATCTCCTATTCTAAAACCTTTGATGTTGATTGACCTCTCACATTCGATATTCCTTTTGGTTTGGCATAATCTTTGTTCAGTAACATTTGTGATTTATTTTAATGTTTTGTATTTAATATTTAGTATTTTTTTAATAATATTTAATTTATTGTTTATTCAATTAATTTTAATTAAATTTTTAACTAACATGTAAATTTATTTGTAATTGATTTAATTAATTCAAATTTTATATTAATAATTTGAGATTTTAATTAATTGTATCTAATTAATTAGAAATTAATTATTTTTAGTTGTACATTTACTTATAACTATATTTTTAATTAAATTTTCTAAATTTTACCTTGGACATGACATTTTCCAGAATTCGGATTATTTTGGAGCCTCATCTTTGGAGAGGCATACCTGGAGATTTACTCAACCAAATAAAATACATGATAGCTTGTTGGGAAGCTAAGACAGAGGAGGACAATCAGGAATAGTTAATTTTAAAAAATATCATTATTTAATGACTCAGAAGTCTAGCAGAAGGAAATGTGACGAATTTGAATCAATAATTAATTTTTTATGTTAATTTCAGAAAATGTTATTCGTTTTAGAAAAAGTCTTATTACTAATTCCTCCTTTAGAATTACTCAAAATAAAATCAAACTCAAAAGAAGCAATTGTGTCTTGAGTTTTGTTTGGATTTTAATTTATTTTTATTTTTATTTTTACACAATTTGTTGAGAATGGACTTTTTTTTTTTCTATTTTCTTCACCAAATTGGTTTTAATTTCAGATTTTCAATTGGTTGTGGCAAGAGAGAAGTTAAGGAGATGAAGAAGAAAATATTTTGATCAATAGAATTCCTCTAACAAGAGAGGAAATAAAATTTTGGCCAATCAATTTTTTGGAGCAAATTTATTCTCCAAGAGTTCTCTCATTTTAATTCTCTTTTGTAATTATAAATTGGACTTTTGTTGAATGGAATAGGGAGGTTCCTCTTCTCTGCACTGATGGAATTTTGAAGCACTATTGCAAGGGATTTTCAAGTTGTAGAAGTAAGAGGAAAAGCTCAGATATGAGTTACTGAGATTTGTCTTTTTTTTTTTTTTTTTTTTTTTTTTTTCAGTTCTAAACTTTGTATTGGGAGCAGAGCTTGCACTGTTGCAACTTTTTCTTTTAATGGCAATACTTGTGATTTGAGAAATATTGTTGAAGATCAAATCAAAGAACAGAACAAGAGAATAGGTTTTAATCAATTTTTATTTTAAATACTATTATTTTTAATGCAAATTTCTTTTTAATGACAAATATGTGTAAAAAAATCCATGTTGAGCAATATTGTTTAATGTGAAGATGAAGGTATTTTTTAATTAGCTATCCAGTTCATTAGCTTTGTTGATTTGTTTTTAATTTTCTCTTTTGATATTATACTTAAATCATATTTCTGAGTAATTATTTACTCAAAAATCTACTATGTAAATTCTATTTAATTAAGATTGACATGACATGAACTCTTTTCTAATGTTATTGATTAATCATTCACTATTAATTGGTCTCTAAACAAAGCATGTTTTGGTAATTATAATATCAGCTAGTAGAACTATTTCATTAGCCAGATATTCACCTAAAACCAGGTGTGTTAAAATCATAATCATTTAATTACTTTTCTCTTGGTTCGGTTAGATCTACATCTTTCTAATCGATATAGGCTTAGGATGTTTTTCCTTTTTCTTTCATTCTAGTATTAGTTTACATTTAGATTAATCATTACATTTCTAGAAAGTCCTTTTATCAAAGAGGAAAACTTTAGTTGTGGCCTTGATGAGCCCTAGATCAGCTTAAGGATCACTTTCTTGCCTAAGCTCAGCAAGAGGGCGGATCTTATGTCTCTTCTCTATTGGTAAGAAATAGGTATACCTTAATCCAGTAGAGATAGAGAGAAGGTAACTGGACCAAGTTTAACCAGTTGGAACCACCATTCCAAATGGAAAACGAATGATTGTAAGTTCCTAACCGAGTAGTCTCCCTTATAATGTTGAATGGTCATTTTCGGCCATCAACATTTTTGGTGCTAGAAGGAGGGCTTGATGACTTGTTGTCTTTTGGATTTTTTGTATTTTAAAGTTTTATTTTAATCACAATGGTTCTCTTAAACTTCCCATTTGGAGTTGTATCGTTGGATGTGCATGCGCCAATACTCCACCAGAAAATGTAAGACACTTGTCGAAGGTAAACTTTAACAGTAAGAATAATGTTTCTGCATTTGTTCATGCCTTACAGGTTATTCAAAAATTTTCATATTCTACTTTTCATGATATTGATGAAGGTAATTTATGTAGGATTTTTACTCTTACATTTTCAAGAAAAGCCAGAAGATGGTGTAAATTGCTTCCAATTATCTCTATTCACAGTTGGGATCAATTTATCACAATGTTAACTTTTGAATTTGACAATTATGATTATGAATAGGTATGTGATGAATTTGAAGATTTACGAAAGCTTGAAAATGAATATTTTATAGATTTTACGGTAAGATTTCGATTAAATTGTTTAAAATTAAAAGTTGAAGATAAACCTTCAGAGATTGAATTGTTGGATTGGTTTGAATATGTTTTCTCTCTTCCTTGCATTCCAACTCCAAAATAGACAATTACAAGTCTTCATGAATCTTCTTCAACTTTTATTAACATAATTGAGGATTCCAATATGGAGGTGCATACCAGTCACGATGAAGTTGTCTCTACTATGAATGATCAATTCCTTCATTTAACTCACACCTATTATAGCATTAATAATGATCCATATGCTCTCTTTCATGTTAATGAAGCACACTCATAAAGCTTGGAAACTTTTTTTAATCAACCGGAACATAATACCGGTGACAATCTTGAAGAAAAACCTACACGAAATCTGCAAATCGCTCTAAAATTAATTTATAAAATTAGTCAATAAATGAACAAGCACAAGTACAAATTGAATATTATAATATTATATGATCTGTCATAGAAATTTATGAATTCTTTCATGTTTATCAAATACAAAATTCATGGCAGCTAGAGGACATTCTTCAAGAAAGCACAATTAGCCAACAATTAGTCAAGTAAATGATCAGAAATCTAGAATTTACAATGGACAAAATTCACAAGAATATACAAACAAAGATATTTTCAAATTCATTTCTTCTGATTCTCATTTTTACCTCTGTTTTTATGAAACCAACTCAAGGAAAGATATAAAAGATATATCAATGCCTTAGAATTCAGCCTCTTCAAGGGGACAACCTCCTTTACATTACATAAATGAACAATTCTTGGATGATTCAAATGACAAAACCTCCTTTCTATATATAGGAGTCTAAGGAGTCACAATATAATCCAGCCAACCTAACAATAATAATATAAAGCCACAAAAATAACAATAGAGGGATTCTATGGGGCACAGTAATAACAATATGGGGGCAATAGGGGCACAACAATATTAATAAGGGGTATAACTACAATAGTAATGGGGTAATCACTAGTATTATAGGGACCCAACATGCCCCTCTCCTTCAAAAAAGTGTTGTCCTCAACGCTTGAGTAGTTCTGGATACTTCTGCATAAAATTCTCATCCTCCCATGTGGAATCTTCAGTGGATAAGTTCTTCCACTTGATAAGATACTCTGAAATTGATCGATTTCGTAGCTGTCGAGTTCTTGTTTCTATGACTGCTTCCGGTTCCAATATAATTTTTCCTTCCTCGTCAAGTTCTGGCAATATTGTTTGAACTGGGAGCTTGTCGCCTATAACCTTCTTTAAACATGAAACATGGAAAACTGGGTGCAATCGAGAAGCTGCAGGAAGCTCCAATTTGTATGCCATAGTACCAATCTTTTGCAACACCTTGTACGGACCATAATACTTTGGTGATAATTTATTATCCTTCTTAGCTTGCTTGAGGGACATTTGCTTATATGGTTGTAGCCGTAGGAATACCCAATCACCTACATCAAAACTTCTTTCACTGCGATGTTGATCTGCCTGTTGTTTCATTCTATTCTGTGCCAACACGAGGTTATCCTTTAAGAGTTGGAGGACTTGTTGTTGATGTTCGATGTGATGTTCCACTGCCTGAACCTTAGAATTTTCTCTTAAATATGATGTGATGGATGGTGGTTGATACCCATAAAGTGCCATAAATGGGGTCATTTTTGTTGCTGTATGGAAGGAAGTGTTATACCACCATTCAGCCAGAGGCAACCATTTGACCCATTGTGTCTGTTTATCAGATACAAAGCAACGAAGATATCCTTCCAAACATTTTTTTACTATCTCAGTTTGCCCATCAGATTGAGGATGATAAGATGAGCTATGAGCTAACTGAGTACCAAGACAAGAAAATAATTTTGTCCAAAAATTTCCAGTGAAAATGGGATCTCTGTCACTTACAATAATCTTTGGGTTTCCATGTAGCTTTTGAATTGTTTCCATAAATGCAGTAGAAACTGTACTGGCTTTAAATGGATGTGATAATGCACAAAAGTGTGCATACTTGGTAAGTCTGTCAACTACCACCATGATGACACTCTTTCCCTCAGACTTGGGTAAACCTGTGATAAAATCCATTGAAACCTCCTCCCAACGTTGGCTTGGAATGGATAAAGGTTGTAATAGACCCGGTGTCTTAATTGTTTCAACTTTATTTTGTTGGCAAACCAAACATTCCGCCACAAACTTTTGAATATCTGATTTAAGGCCATCCCAAAAAAATTCCTTCTTAACCCTGTGGTAAGTTTTTAAAAATCCTGAGTGCCCTCCTAAGGGAGAAGTGTGCAATTCCATAAGAATCTTTTGTTTTAGCTGGGAATTCTTACAGAGGTATAAGCGATCTTTGTACCATAACGAATCATTTTTCCAGCTAAATGTATCAGACGTACTGGAATCTTGTTGTAGCTTTCGAATAAGTGCCCACACTTCTTCGTCATTCTTCCATTCCTCCCTTGCTTCGTTTATCCAATCTGGTTGGATAATAGAAATGGCGCACAACAATGCTTCCACATCCTCATCCTTTCTTGAGAGTGCATCTGCCACCACATTTTGCTTCCCTTTTTTGTAGATGATTTCAAAGTCATAACCCAACATCTTTGTGACCCACTTTTGTTGCTCTTCAGAGGATAATCTTTGTTCTAAAAAGTATTTAAGGCTATCATGATCCGTTTTTACCTTGAAGTGTCTTCCCATTAGGTAGGGTCGCCATTTCTTAAGTGCATGGAGTATTGCCAACATTTCCTTCTCATAAATAGCTTTGCTTAAAAACTTTCCCTTGATTGGACGACTTTCAAAAGCAATGGGTCTTTCATCTTGCATTAGAACAACACCAATTCCATTTCCTGAAGCATCACATTCCACAATAAAGGTTTTTGTGAAGTCCGGTGTAGCTAAGACCGGTGCTTGGCACATTGCCTCTTTAAGATGTTCAAAGGCCTTTGTTGCTTCCGGAGTCCATGAAAATGCATCTTTCTTCAATAATGTTGTTAGAGGTGCTGCTATTCTCCCATAATTCTTAACAAACTTGCGATAATACCCTGTCAACCCAAGAAATCCTCGCAGATGCTTTATGGATGTGGGGATTTTCCATTCCTTAATGGCTTTAATTTTGCTAGGGTCTACCTTAACTCCTTCATGAGATACAATATGACCCAAATATTCCACCTCCTGGACTCCAAAGAAACATTTGGATCTTTTTGCATATAATTGTTTCTCCTCCAATAGTTGTAGCACCCTGTCAACATGTTCAACATGATCCTTCCAAGACTTGCTGTAGATTAGTATATCATCAAAAAATACTAACACAAATTTTCTAAGGAATGGTTTGAAAATTGAATTCATCAAACCTTGAAATGTTGAAGGTGCATTGGTAAGGCCAAAAGGCATGACCAAAAATTCATAATGACCCTCATGAGTTCTAAATGCTGTTTTCGGAATGTCTTCAATCTTCATTCTGATTTGATGATATCCTGAACGAAGATCCAACTTGGTGAAGTAAATTGATCCATGCAATTCATCCAGTAATTCATCAATGACAGGAATGGGGAACTTATCTTTAATAGTGAGCTTGTTGAGCTCCCTATAATCCGGACACATGCGCCATGATCCATCCTTCTTGTGCACCAATACTACTGGAGCAGAGAAAGAACTTTGACTTGGTTGAATTATACCAGCCTCTAGCATTTCTGCAACCATACGTTCAATTTCACTCTTTTGGACATAGGGATATCTGTACGGCCTGATGTTTGGAGGAACACTTCCTGGAATCAGATGAATAGCATGATCATGATCACGCATAGGTGGGAGACCTTTGGGAGTCTCAAATACCTTGGAATGATTGTCCAGGACTTTTTGGAGATCTGGAGAAATAGATGATTCTGATGTGGAAACATCTAGCGAACATAATTGTGCAATTACACCTCTTTGCTCCTTTTTTAGAAGCTTTGTCATACCATTAGAGCTGATTATCTTTCCTGGTTTCCCTGCAATACCCCTTAATTCAACTTCCTTTCCTTCCGCAGAAAATTTGATGAAAAGTTCTTGAAAATTAAAAGCTATTGTACCCAAGGATTGTAGCCATTGGACTCCTAGTACAACATCAGCACCTCCCATTGGAATGGAAAGCATTGGGCTAGTCAATACATATTCTCCCATGGATAGCTTGATATTATGGCACTTTCCAGAGCAATTTATTGTTCCTCCATTTGCAATCATCACTTGACACTCTGGTGCTGGATATAGGAAGCAATTCAATTCTTTTGCTACCCTACAATGAATAAAATTGTGGGTGCTTCCTGAATCAATCAACACTATTACCTTTTTCTTCTTGATTTGTCCTTCTATCTTGATGGTTTGAGGAGTGGTAATTCCCGCCAATGCATTACAAGATATGGTCGGATTTATTTGTTCTTCATCTAGGCTTTGTTCCTGGAGTATATCCTCTTCTTTTGACCTTTCTTGCTCCTTTTCTTCTTCCTCTTCACAATCTATGTAGAATAATTTCTTCTCAGCACACTTATGACCTTTAGTGTATTTGCTATCACAACTGTAACAAAGCCCTTTTGCTCTTTTTTCTTCCAATTTTTGTGGTGTCAACCTTATAGGTTGTGGAAGACTAGGGGCAACAACACTTCCGTCTTTATAGTTGTGAGTGGTATGCTTCCTGGTTGCCATAATTTTGCTTTCCATTTTTCTTGCTAACCTGAATGCCTTCTCTAATGAATCAGGTTCCCAAAGGCGAACATCATGTTGGATATTATCCTTTAAAGACCCTATGAACACATCAATCCTATGCTCCTCTGGAATATCTTTTACCCTTATGTTCAATTTTTGGAACTCCTCAATGTGCTCCATTATTGAACCCTTTTGTTTGAGACTTATCAATTGGCTAAAAAAAGTGTTGCTTTTTGTATCCTCATAATGTGCTATCAATTCTTCCGTAAAAATTTCCCAAGTGATAAATTGTTTACGAGAGCAAAGCCATTGATACCATACAAACTGATTTGGTTCCAAATATAAAGTTTCCATACGTACCTTTTGTGTGTTTTGCACATTATTGAGATCGAAAAATTGCTCCATCTGTAATATCCATGTTGCAGGATCCTTGCCATCAAACTTCCTCATATCGATTTTTGGAATATGGTGGGGCTTCAATCCAACATTAGAGTCTATGATATCATGATTAACATTTCTTTTGTTCGCATCATGAGTTTCCTTTACTACCCTTTCACCATTAGTAAGTATTTCTTGTAGAAAATTTGTCAAATCTGTCTTCATATCTGTCATGCCTGTCTTCAAGTTTGTGTTCAAATCTATCTTCAATTCTTCCATGTCTGTCTTCAAATCTGTCTTCCAATCATCCAACTTAGCTTCCACGCCCTTTATCTTATATTCCATGCCATTTATCTTAGCTTCTGTTAGCTTTTGTGAGCGTGACATTTGTTGCACTTGTTCTTGTAATTTTGATATATCATGTAGCATTTCTTCCTCTTCTTCATGAGTCATGCTAGAGCTTTCAGGTTCCTTACTAGGTGTTTGAATTTTATTTCCTTGGGGCATTAGTCACCAATAATAATGCTTTACTATGCCCTTTGAATTCCTTCAAACCAAGCTTACGCAAAAAAAAAATAAAAAAATAAAAAAAAAAATCTACACACCCTTTTTCACTTTGTAGAAGCCTGATATTGAATCTGATGTATCTCTGTAATTTCAGATCCTCCAATTCTAAAATTGTGACCTGTAGTAGCCTTCTGAGTCCTATTTCCAATGCCACAAGTCTGACCCAAATTGGATTCTCCAAGGAAGAGTTATGCGAAATTTCCCACAGTGCCTTGATTATAGACTAGTTCAATAGAGCGAACTTGTACGGCGTGCCACGAGTCACTGTTTCGACCTTTGGATCTGAAAAATGCATACAAGAAACTACAGTTCGTCATATTTCTGTACCTTGTTATGAAATTTCGATCCGATCCCCAGAGAGAAAATTATGACGATTTTCCCCAGGTCACCTATTTGGAATGTAATTCAGGAGTCTACAAAAAGACCAATTTCCTCAGATCATATCTCCGCAAATATAGTGCGAAAAGCTCTGAAATTCGAACCCGAGGTTCAGCACGATTTCTTCTCAAATGGGTTTTTTTGCAACTTCTGAAACGTCGCAGAAAAAATGTTATAGCAAAAATGCCACGATGACCTGTTTGGAGCAGCGAAACCCTAGAATCCAAAGCTCTGATACCAAATGTTATGAAACCAGCTCAAGAAAAGATAGAAAAGATATATCAACGCCTTAGAATTCAGCCTCTTCGAGGGGGCAACCTCCTTTACATTACATAAATGAAAAATTCTTGGATGATTCAAATGACAAAACCTCCTTTCTATATATAGCAGTCTAAGGAGTCACAATATAATCCAGCCGACCTAACAATAATAATATAAAGCCACAAAAATAACAATAGAGGAATTATATGGGGCACAGTAATAACAATATGGGGGCAATAGGGGCACAACAATATTAATAAGGGGTATAACTACAATAGTAATGGGGTAATCACTAGTATTATAGGGACCCAACATCTATCCTAATATTTTTGCTAATAGCAATTTATCCCCTCTTTGCATTAATTTTATTCCAGAAAACGAAAGTTTGATATAAATAAATTTCCTATTATTTTTTATTAAGATAAAGAAACAATTAATGATCATTCTTGTAGCATTAATGAACATGTGCTCCATATTCCTTCTTGTTTCGATACATCAAATGAAAATAAACAGAGTACTAGTGAATGTTCTAAAATCATTTATGATGACTGTTTTAACATTGAGGATGTTGATTTGTCTCCTTCCCTACTAAATACTAATATTCCAAATCAAACTATACTTGAAAATCAAGAGAAACTCAATACAAAAATTGTTCCATTTGACTCTCATTTTCAAACATTTAATCATACTCATGATTTCAGCATTCAAGAACCCATCCAAATCTATGATTCTTATCATGATCAAGCTCTCATTCATGTTCATATTCTTGGTCCTCCCTCTAATTCACAAGTTGGTGTTGGCGATCATTCTAATTGCATTATTTTGGACATTTCTTGTGAAGAGGAAATTACTTCAAACCAATCCAATTTGTGTTGTAACAATAATTGTAATATTATTTTAAATAGTGATTTCATTTTGTTATTTTTCCTGCATTTATTTTGGTTATTTTCTTGATTTTGTTCTAACTTCCTTTCTCGATTTTTAGATATCTTATGTTGGCGTATTGAGCGTTTCAGTATTGAATGCTCAATTGATGCATTATTTGAATGGGAAAATGAAGTTTCAAATCATAATCATGAACATCAAGAGTTATTACTCTTCCAATTCTAATTGATTTTCATCTTTTATCACTTGTTCCTTTCCTCTCAAAAGCAGTGCCAGCAAGAGAGTGTATCTTCACAATATGACCAACGATCTAATTCAATTAATGATATTCTATTGAATGTATCTTAATTCCATCCATATTTCATTGACCCATTTGAAAGACGTTTGGAAATATTTCCTACATAGAAGATTGTTTATAATTTAACATATGTACATAAGACTTACAATTTTATGCAGGTCATTGTATCTAAAAGTACATTTCCACAATCTAGCATGTTATCCTCTCCTTTGAACCTCTTCCAATCATTAATGGAAATCGATCCAGACTTCTATGATCCAATTGAAATTCAGTTGGAAAAGCCATTTCAAGAGAAGGTGATTGTAAATAAGTTGTTTCTTGTAAATATGTTAGCAATTAGTGTACATACTATTTTCAAATTTATTTTTGTTTGTTTAATTGTATTTTTGTTACTAATGTTTGACTTGTACATATATGCAGGAAATAAAATGCTTAAATGGTTACATTGGAAGTATGACTATACTTAGTCATGTTTCCTTTTATTCAGTTAGGATTAGGGATATATTAATTTAGATTTAGATTATTTTCTTTTTTTGTACTTATTTCATTACTACAGATTTTTAATAAGCATGTAATGAGCCTATGATGCTAAGAGTGTTTGAAAAGTATGATTTCTCAAATTATGCTTATGCTATTCTTGCTTATTCTTCTTAGTGGATGTTTGTCCCATTTTTGAAAACTTGCAAAGAAAAATCAAGAAGGGAAGTTTCAAACAATCTTTGCAATTGAACACTCTTGAGAAATTCAATTTTCAATTCACAAATGTTTCTATATGATAATTTTTCTCACTCTTGTCCCTCAATGTAAATATGAAGTGGATGCAAATTGAAATCTCATTACTTAGCATTTTAATAAGTAGATGATTTTTAACATATGAAAATTTTGAGAAATGGATGGGAGAATTTGAAGATTCATGAGGTAAACATCCAGTCAAATATTCTTCTAGGTATGAATTCAGACGTTCATCTTCATCTATTGTCAATTTATCTTTTCATTAGTTTACTTCTTATTTCTGATTTGCTTCTTTTGTAGGTCTTCATTGACTTGATCTGGAGAATTGATTTTTATTAATTAGTTTTTGAAATAAGCAAGAAGTTTGTGTTTACAAATTCTCGACATGTTCAGGGAAGTATTTGTTTTCTTATCAAGAAATTTGGTACTTTGTATTTGTGCTTCTATGCATGTTTCCCTTTCTTTGAAAATTTATCGATATGAGTCAATAGTCATAAATCTTCCTCTTATTGATGCTATTGAAATTAAATTCTTGACTCTTTCTTATTCAAATTTGATATAAGCAAAGGAAAATTTTCACAGAACTCCTACAGCAAGTTGTAAAAGTGCTCCTATCCAACTTTTCCCATTCTGAATCTTATATTTTCCAGCTTGATTTCAGCCTTTTCACTGCACTCGATCAACTTTCATCCATTTTAGTCCCATTCCTTTCTACCGAAATGACTCAAAGCCTTTAACTAGATGACTAGGTGACTTTCAAGATATACATTCTTAAGGGTGTGTGCACATGGATCTTATATTTGTGTCTTCATTGGACATACATCTTCACATGTAGAGTTGAGTCTCTTTTAATCTTCACGTCAATCTCCCTAGCTAATGAAAAATTTCATCACCTCTGGTTTTCTTACATTTTCATCTTTATCTTACTATTGGATGTTCATTTCATCATCTTGATCATTTATAGTATGCATCCTCGTTTACTTTTCAATAACATTCTTGAGTAGCCACTATGATGATAAAACCAGTTGGTAAAGAAATTTGGAATAGGTAAAGGTAATGGATCATGGTTCATTCATGTTTGAATTCTCTTTTGTTTAAATTTTTAATATATCACTCTATATTTAGCATTTATTTGTAATTGATTTAATTAATTCAAATTTTATGTTAATAATTTGATATTTTAATTAAATATTGTATATAATTAATCAATAACTATAATTAATTAGAAATTAATTATTTTTAGTTGTACATTTAATTAGAATTATATTTTTAATTAAATTTTCTAAATTTTAGCCCAGGCATGACATTTTCTAGAATTCGGATTATTTTGGCACCTCATCGTTAGAGAGGCATATCTGGAAATTTACTCAACCAAATAAACACCACAATAGCTCATTGGAAATCAAAGACAGATGAGTAAAATCTAGGATGGTTAATTTTAGAAAATATCATCATTTAATGACACATAAATCCAACGGAAATAAAAGTGACGAATTTGAATCAAGAATTAAATTTTTATGTTCATTTGAGCAAATGATATTGGTTTTGGAAAAAACTGTGTACTAATTCCCCCTTTAGTGTTACTCAAAAGAAAATCAAACTCAAAAGAAGCAATCACATATTGAATTTTGTATTTTAATTTATTTTTATTTTATTTTTAACAATTTGTTGAGAATGGATTTTTGTTTTCTATTGTGTTCACCAAATTGGTTTTAATTTCAGAATTTCAATTGGTTGTGGTAGGAGAGCAATTGAGGAGATGAGGAAGAAAATATTTTGATCAATAGAATTGCTCTAGCAAGAGAGGAAATAAAATTTTGGCCAATCAATTTTTTAGAAAAAATTTATTCTCCAACAATTCTCTCATTTTGATTCTCTTTTGTAATTATAAATTGGGCTTTTGTTGAATGGATAGGGAGGTTCCTCTTCTCTGCACTCAGGTAATTCTAAAGTTCTATTATAAGGGATTTTCGAGTTGTATAAATAGGAGGAAAAGCTCAGATCTGAGTTATTGAGATTTGTCTTTTTCAATTCTAGACTTTGTATTGGGAGCAGAGCTTGCACTATTGGAACTTTTTCTTTTAATGGCAAGGCTTATGATTTGAGAAAGATTGTTGGAGATCAAATAAAGGAACAGAACAAGAGACTAGGTTTTAATCAATTTTTATTTTAAATACTATTATTTTTAATGCAAATTTCATCTTTTTAATGACAGATTTGTGTATAATGTTTTGCATGTTGAGCACTATTGTTTAATATGAAGATGAAGGTATTTTTGAATTAGCTATCTAGTTCATTAGCTTCGTTGATATGTTTTTAATTTTCTCTTTTAGATTAATTTGGTTAATTAGCTTACATTTATATTAATCATTACATTTCTAGGAAGTCCTCTTATCAAATAGGAAAACTTTAGTTGTGGCTTAGCTGAGCACTATATTAGCTTAAGGATCACGTTATTTCCTAAGCTTAGCAAGAGGGATGATCTAATGTCTCTTCTCTATTGGTAAGGAAAAGACATACTTTAAGCTAGTAGAGATAGAGAGAAGGTAATTGGACCTAGTTTAACGAGTTGGAACCACCATTCCAAAGAGAAAAGGTACTACTTAAAGTTCTTGACCGGGTGGTCTCCCTTATAATGTTGAATGGTAATTTTGGGCCATCAACATGCCTCCACATTCAAGATAATTTGATCTCACCTAAACCAGTCTCAAGATCACAAAACAAAACCAAGCATGGATTCCTCAGAATTCCTTCACCATACCTTGAGGAATTTTCCCGTCTCCACCCACCTATCAAGAGCTTCTCAGAGAAAACCTTCTCCACCCCCCAACCCTTTGTATTTTCCTGAGACCACCTCACCCAGTTCCAAAACCTTCCAACAATCCAAAGCTCAACCAAGAATGAACCCCATCACACCATAGCTATCTAGGAAATGGCAAGGAAAGGGTGAAACCACTATCAAATCAGGAAAAACCCATGCCAATGGCAACAAATGAACCAAATAAACAAATAAATATACTATTCATTCACACCTCAGCTAGGAAATCAAACATGCAACCTGTTATCTACAAAATCCTCCTACTGAAGTTGTTGATCCAACCTTCTCCTTGCTTTCCTTTTCTTTCCTTTGATTTCCTTTCTCAAAATACAAGTGGATGTCAAAATGCTCTAAGAATACTCTAAGTGTACAAGAGTGTATGAGAAACAATGAAAGGAGATAGCAAAAATGAACTGAAAAAATTTGTGAACTGGTCCTCTAATGCCTTTTTATTAGTGATGTCTCATTTTTCTTCATTTTCCTTTAATTTCCCTTGCATGCAAATTTGTGTCCCTTCACCTTACTTTTTTCGTATTTTTCTTTATTTTCATAATTAAATTCCAATTATTTCCTCTTTGCCTTTATAAATTTCCATATCCATTAATAAAATGCAAGGGATGACCATTATGATGTTTTTCCCTCCATTCATCTTGGAAAATGTGTCTCATGACCTTGGTCTTATTTTATTTATATGCAAAATCAATCAGGGGTTGTTATAGCAAGCACATGTAGGCCTACTATCCATGGAGGAACCAAATCATGTTGTACAATTTAGTAAAGATCAAAATTAGTTAAAATAAATGCATGAATAATTGGACCAAATAGAGAAGAATTAGAGGGAACTTATTCCAAGACCTGCCAATAATAATTTCATTGGCACAAAGTGGGTCTTCATGAATAAATTGAATGATCTTAGTGAAATAGTAAGGAACAAGGCTAGATTGGTATGCAAAGGCTATGCTCAAATAGAAGGAATGGACTTTTATGAAACTCCCTCCTGTTTCTAGATTAGAGGCTATAAGAATGTTTTTGGATTTTTCCTGTTTCAAGAAATTAGAGAATTTTTTAGGTCTAAAATGGACCTCAAAACAAAAATGTGCAACTAAAATAAACTTTATAAGAACCAATAATATTCAAGATGATGTCAACCATGGGGGATCATTCACCATTTTTGGAGTAAAAAAGTAAAAAGATTAGAAATTAAAAAAAAATAAAAAATAAAAACTACCTTTACAGCTCATATTTTCAACTTATCTCCCTACATTTTTACTCAAATTTCGAGCAGAAGCATTCATTTGATGTGTAATTTAATACCTAATCTAAGGAGTACCCATGTTGCATACTTTTGATGGACCCTACTACATGAAAAGTGATAAATAATTGAAAAAAATGATTGTAATCATGTTTTTCATATACTTCTCATTTTTTGTAGAATGATCCATCAAAAGCATGAAACATGGGTACTTCATGGATGAGGAATTAAATTTTTCATCCAATGAGTGATCCCTCTCGAAATTTGAGTAAAACTATATGGTGATAACTTGAAAATGCGAGTTGAAAAAATAGTTTTTTTTATTTTGTCCCTCTAAAATTTGATTATGTAATCTAAACTTATTTTATTATTTTCACTATTATTTTATAATATTTCTTAGGAGGCCCATTTTAGACCTCAAAATTTCTCTAATGATTCAAAATTTATCATATGGATGGCAAATATTCATTTCTCAATGGAGACTTACAAGAATAAGTTTACATAGAGCAGCTAGAAGGTTTTCAGGTGCTAGAGAAACCAGATTATGTTTGTAGACACAAGAAGGCCTTTTATGGTCTCAAACAAACCCCTTGGGCTTGGTATTCCAAGATATATATCTACCTTCTCAAGTGTGGATTCAAAAGAGGTGCAACTGAAAACAACCTATATATCAAAGAAAACAATGGAAAACTTATAATGGTGGTTGTTTATGTTGATTACATTATCTTTGTCAATGATTCAGAATTGCTAACTAGTAAATTTGCAGCTAACATGAAGGCCAAGTTCAAGATTCAATGCTTGGATAGCTTTCCTACTTCCTTGGATTTCATATTGCGCAGAAACCCAAAGGCATTTTTATCTCTCAAAGAAGTGCTAAAAAATTTTGGCATGGAAGAATGCTCTTTGGTGAGCACACCAATGGTGGCAGGTTGAAAACTTAGATAGATAGTGGAAACTCTAGTGGTGGGATAGACCTTATATAGATCCATCATTGGAAGCCTCTTATATTTGATAGCTTCAAGACTAGACCCCATGCAGTTTGGTGGTATAGTTGGAAGATTCCTAGAAGCCTCCAGACAAATCCATCAACTAGCAACCAAGTGGATTCTTAGATATCTCATACCAACAATGGATTATGGACTTTTGTACCCCAGAGGTAAAAAAATTTCATTAATTGTTTATATTGATGTTGATTTTGAAGATGATTTATTTGATTGAAAGAGAACAAGTGGTGGTGCTTTCTTTCTTGGAGAACGTCTAGTTTCATGGTTCAGCAAGAAGCAAGATTCAATTTCCTTATCTATAGTTGAAGCAAAGTACATTGCAGCAACCTATTCTTGAACTCAGCTATTATGGATGAAGCAGACCTTGCAAGATGTACAAGTTTTCTATGATCGACCTATTCGCATTATTTGTGACAAAAAAAGTGCAATAAGCATGTCAAAGAATCCATTTTTTCACCCCCAAGACAAAGCATATTCCAATCAAGTATCATTTCTTGAGAGATAAAGATGCCAATCAGATTATGCGGCTAGAGTATGTCACTACAAAAGAGAAAGTTACCGGTATTTTCACCAAGCCACTTCCTAGAGAACAGTTTGAATATTTGAGGAAAAGATTTGGAATTGTTCCTATTTCCTCCCTCCACTGGCTCTTACTTCAAGAGGAAGAAAGGTAGCTGGTATAATTCCAGCATATCAAGACAAAGTTTCTAGGCCCACAGGATCAACATGATAGAGGAAGATTGTTAAAAGGGGGAGTATGATGAAAGGGAGAGCATGTTGGTGTCTTTTCCATTGATGTCAAAGGGGGAGAGATACATGGTGATCAAGCAAAAGAAGTAAAAGAAGTGGTACTTGGTGAAGGAGAGGTGTTAGTGATCCAAAAATAGTAGTACCACAATAGCAGAAACAACTAAAGATCAAAGTACATCTCAGGGGGAGAAGCAATCAAAGGAGACAATTCAAAGTTGATATGTTTTTCTAAGGATGTTTTTTTGTTTTTCCATCAGTGCCAAAGGGGAAGAATATTATATGTTTTCATGAATGGAAACACATGGAAAAGGTATCAATAGAAGGCAAAGAAGAACTCAGGAGATCAGGTTCCAAACAAAATAAGAAGAGTCAAGGAGTAACATGGATGAGAATGGTCCAGAGAATTTTGAGTTGATTCTGGAGTAACAGATGATCTCAAATGCAGATGAAATCCACCTCGATGGAAAGAGCTCAAAAAAACATTTCCAATGCTATGAAAAATTCTAAAAATGGTCTCCTAGTTTGAGAGATAGAGCTAGTCAAAGTTATATAGTCCAAAAGTCAAACTATTGTAGAGTTAGAGGTGGTTGGAGACCCTTTTTATGCATAGCCAAGGAAGGCAAAGCAACTATACCCAAACGCAATGGTGGTGGAGTGGCCAAAAGAGGATCGATATGACTCAGCATGATAACAATGTAGTGGAAGTGTTTTCCATTGGTTACAGGCATAGCCTACTTACAGCCTAGCGCAGCGGAGGAAGCCCAATGATATATGCATGAAATATTTTAGTGTACGCATAGAGGAAGTGTTGAGCGGCAGGCGTCAGGACATGTTGGACCATGCAACGAGGCAACAAGCAATGGTGATTGGTGGAAAGTTAAGTGGGAGGCCCCCACCTTAACATCTTAGCCCACTAAGGTTGGCTCTGATTTTTTTCAAAGAAGATAGTAGAAGGAGAGTCAGTCCAAAGGATATTATAGAAAAATAGAGGAAAATTTAGGAACACTTAAAATTTTTATAAAGGAAATTAGTAGAAAAATGAGGCCTCCAACCCTTCACTCTCCTCTCTGATGATAGGAAACTTGGTAGCATATTATTGGCTCAAGATGATGAAGGATGATGATGTTAGCAAACCCAGTGGGAGCGTGACACATGGTAATTATATTGTGTTTTTTGGAACCTGAAGGGCCCATTTATGATTGACACATGGAAAAATTAAAGGTTGACACGTGGCACAGGTGACGTCCGCATGACATCATGCTAGTGGTCACAACCCAGAAGACTAAAAGAGCAACACTTAAATGAAGCAACATGATAACTAAGCATGGGTTGGCATAGGTAGTGTCATAGCTCACTCAGCTCATGAGAATTACTATTGCCTCTTGGTTGTACAATGAACCCCACAGTAAAACTCAGCCCGTTGCTATGAGCCCAAGGATGGTTGAAGGTGCACAAAGTGAAAATGTTGGGGAGAAGGTACTGAGATAACAAGGCTTTTGATAGAGCGACAACCAATTATAAAGGCATCAAGAGGACCCCGAAGGATATTTAAGCCTATAAGACCCAACCCAAAATTTTGAAAAGGGAACATGAATAAAATGTTAGGATTTTATGGAAAAATATGGAGCGGGAGATGGAAACGTTCTCAACATTTGAATATTTCGTCAAGTCATACAAATTTTCCCAAGACAAGATTTTACAGTGATTTTGTGTGTTAAAAGGTACCTAGGGCACAAAGGTTTATAATGAATAAATGAATCCCACAAAAGCCTAAAAAGAGGATAAGCACCTAAAATCTTAAGCTGAGGTCACAATCCTTGGTCCTGTGATAAGAAAATAGGTAAATGTGTCAGCAAAAGGATCTAAGGGATAACTGAGCGATATTGGTAGCAGTTTTAGTTAAAAAGGGGTCATGAAGGTCTATTTGGCAGCGTATTTATAATTGGTAATAATATTTGTTAAAGGCCCTTTGGGCCTATATTAAAAGGCTTCGGGCCATAACCAAAGGCCTTGGATGAATGAGTCTGCAGTTTTTTTGGCATCGCATTGGGTTAGCGGTGGAACAAGTTGGTAGATTTCAACAGGTGACAGTTTAGTGACACATAAGGCAATTAAGCCACAACGAACTATAGATAAAAATAGAAAATCCCCCCCTAAACCTGTTAAAAGGTCAGATTAGCTAAAATAAGAAAAAAGTTTAGTTTAACTAGTAGAAAATATTGGTTGAAGTATGAGAACATGGAGAACAATTATAGAAGACTCAAATAAACAAGACAAAGGAAAAAAATAAGGGTTCATGAAATAATACAAGAAAAGTTAAAGGTCCAAAAATATCAAGCCAAAATCTTTATAGAAAGCGTGTGCAAACAGGTTGGACAGTTCTCATGAACAAGTTGAGATCAAGTTGTTGGTGTTCTCAGTAATCAGATATTGTTGAAGGCATTAACGATTAAGAGGAATTTTATTATTATTTTGAAGGTAGAGTTGGCATTCATGATTCTAGTATGAAAATGGATGAAAGATGAATCATTGAGTGTCAAGCAAGTTGAAGCTTGAAAATCAGGGGTTGGTGCTCCTTCAAGTAGGTGTTAGTCAATACTCAGGGGTTGTAGCTCCTTTCAATTGTAGCTAATAAATAATGGATTTGTAGCTTCTTTTTTGTTGTATCCAGAGAATTTTAACAAGAAGTTCTATCTTGCCTAGTGAAAAAATTGAAGAGTAGTTTTAAATAATTTGTTTTTCCTTGTGTGTTCCATTATCATTGCTGATATTGTTTCTTCTCATGCTTATTTAATTAATTGTTTAAAGTACTCTATGGTGTCATAGTTTTTTAACACAAGTGAAATAAAGTTTTTAAATTTGGTAAAATTCTTACAATATTGATTCACCTCGCTCTCTCAGTATTGTCTTGGTTTCCAACAGATTAACCATCGAAGCCTGGAGAAAAAAAATATCCTTGTAGTCCCTCTTACTAAGATAACCCTCTTGCCAAAAAAGTTACTTCATTCTTCCTGATGATTCCATCTACCACCATAATAATTACCATGTAAGCCTTCATGATGTACCTACAAACCTCATTCAGAAAGCCATGGAATAAACAATTACAACCAAGCAAAAAATACGAAGACAATAGGCTCACCAAAAATAACAATAATCAAGGGAGAAAGATATGAAGTACTTATCTCTTGATTGAGGAAGAAATAGCTGAGTGTTTTAGGGAATTGTCAACTCCCTCTTGATCCTTTCCTCCTTAATGAAGTCCATATGAAATCTCTTCAAACTTAGATTCCTTGTTTCTTCATCCTATGGATTAGGCTATGCAAGCCATTCATCGAGCTTAGGACTTTCTAGCTCTTATACCAGGTTTTCCTTTTCTTCTAATGTTCACGTAGAGATCAGTTCCTCTAGACCATAATCGATTTCCCACCTCGCAGACTTCCTTGATCAACTTCTCAAGTATGGGCTTATCCTTTCAACCCACACACTACTTGTTTTTTATAGAAGACTCCTCAATTATCTCTTTATCATGTTTTCATATCGCTTATTTTGGATCTCATACATCTGTTATAGCTACTACTAAATCAAATTTCCATTTAGGCTTATCTACTAGGTATCATCTATCCCTTGCTTCTAACCCTTACAATCTTGGCCTCTTTATTAAAGCTTACCCAACCCTATACCTTCAACCTTGGGGTTGCCGACCTATTTATTAAACTTCAGATATCCTAACAGACCCTTAATCTAGGTATCAATCAATCTCTGTCAACCTATGCCAGGAATGTTCCACATCCTTGGCCCTTCCTTTCTAAGCATAAATAGGTATTTAGCCTCTTCCTATAGATTTAGCATTCCTTATGGCCTCCTTGAAAAGAATGCAGCCACACTTAGGGCATGCATCCATCCCTCTATCTAGTCCTCAAACTTCTTTTGTTATCTTCCTTTAGCTTCTCTAATAGTGGCACCTCCAAGTAGAGAAGCAAAGACCTTTTGGATGACCTTACAAGCCTTCTATCCAACTAATACCCCTTCTCAAACGTCCCTAAACCTTGTATTGGAATTATAGCTAAATGTGTTGTCCTTGATGGAAACCTACCTGATAAAGATGTCAACATGACGGTTATGCAAATGCTATAGGTGATCAGAACAAAGCAATATCAGTTTGAAGATAGATGGATGGAAAAGATAAAGTATGGGAAAGTATGTGTGGGTCCTGTGAAGCAAGACCAGATAGATATGTAGGTATGGTGAGTAGAAGTCGCGTACATAATCCGCACCATGGTATTATGAATACCAGCAGTCTTTACCATGGTATTGGCCCATAGTAATAAGTGTGACAATGGTTATTTGATCCCATCAAGGAATACCAATGACATTACTAAGGGATTGGACTAAGGTATTGGATAAGGCTAATGTTATATAAAGAGATGGAGATCAAAGTGTCAAATGTGCATGTGATGAGTTATTTATGTATGACTCTGATTTGAAAAAGGTGTGCACTAGAGAACATGGAGATGGATCAGATATGATATATATGAGATGAATAAATATTGGTTAATATGTTTATGGTTTGATATATCTATGATGATGGTATAATGATATGTGATTGTAAAATTTTGTACGTCGAGATTTGGGTTTGACAGATGTTGTGTTGTGCAGTGAAGGAATGATTCAGTGATTTCATATCTATACGTTGGTTTTCCTTTGAGAAGTCGTGTACATACACATATCTAATTCTAAGTAGTTGCGTATATATTCTGCGAGAGTTCAGAATCTATACACATGTGTTGAGAATGGGAAGTGTGTACATGTGCAGATAACCTGTGTAAAATTCATTTATACATGCTATGGTTTTGCAGTATGGGATGTTAACGATGTTTGATCAATTTTGTTATGTTTTCTATTGTCTGTTGATGATGTCTCTCTCATAATAATATGTGTTTGTGTTATGAAACCATCTCACAAAAAGATAGAAAAGATAGGTCAATGACTTAAAAAATAGCCTCTTCGAGGGAGAAATCTCCTTTACATGACACAAATGAACAATTCTTGGATGATACGAATGACAAGACATCCTTTATATATATAAGAGTCTAAGGGGTCCCAATACAATCAGAGGCTACATAACAATAATATTGTAGGGGCACAAAAATAACAATAGTTGGCTTATATGGGGCATAATAATAACAACATGTGGACTATTTGGGAAAAATAATACAATAAGGGGATTGCATTAATAACAATAAGGGGTTACACTAGTCGTATAGGGACCTAACATGCCCCTCTCCTCTAGAAAGTGTTGTCCTCAATGCTTGAGTAGTTCTGGATGCTTCTGTATAAAATTATCATCCTCCCATGTGGAATCTTCAGTGGGTAAGCTCTTCCACTTAATGAGATACTCTAAAATTGATCGATTTTTTAGTTGTTGATTTCTTGTTTTTGTGACTGCTTCCGATTCCATGTGATTTTTCGTTCCTCATCAAGTTTTGGAAATATTGTTTGAACTAGGATCTTCTCACCTATATCCTTCTTTAAGCATGAAACATGGAAAACTGGGTGCACTTGGGATGATGCAGGAAGCTCCAATTTGTATGCCATAGTACCAATCTTTTGTAACACCTTGTACGGAATTTAATACTTGTTTGATAATTTATTATCCTTCTTAGCTTTCTTGAAGGACATTTGTTTGTATGGTTGTAGTCGTAGAAATAATTAGTCACCTACATCAAAACTTCTTTCGCTGTGATGTTGGTCTGCCTATTATTTCATTCTATTTTGTGCCAAAGTGAGGTTATCCTTTAAGAGTTTAAGAACTTGTTGTTGATGCTCAATGTGATCTTCAACTGCTTGAACCTTAGAATTTTCTTTTAAATATGATGTGATGGACGATGGATGATATCCATAAAGTGCCACAAATGGGGTCATTTTTGCTGCAGTATGGCCTAGTGTCATACCACCATTCAGCCAGAGGCAACCACTTGACCCATTGTGTCTGTTTATCATATATAAAGCAATGAAAATATCCTTCCAAGCATTTTTTCACTATGTCAGTTTTCCCATCAGATTGAGGATGATAAGATGAACTATGAGCTAACTGAGTACCCAAATATTCCACCTCTTATACTCTAAAGAAACATTTGGAGCTTTTTGCATATAATTGTTTCTCCTCCAATAATTTTAGCATCTTGTCAACATGTCGAACATGATCCTTCCAAGACTTTTTGTAGATTAGTGTATCATCAAGAAATACTAACACAAACTTTCTAAGGAAGGGTTTGAAAATGGAATTCATCAGACCTTGAAATGTAGAAGGTGCATTAGTAAGGCCAAAAGGCATGACCAAAAATTCATAATGACCCTCATGAGTTCTAAATGCTGTTTTTGGAATGTCTTCAATATTCATTCTGATTTGATGATATCCTGAACGAATATCCGACTTGGTAAAGTAAATTGCTTCATGTAATTCATCAATGACATGAAAGGGAAATTTATCTTTAATATTAAGCTTGTTGAGCTCCCTATAATCTAGACACATGCGTCATGCTCCATATTTCTTGTGTACCAATACCACTGGAGCAGAGAAAGAACTTTTACCAGGTTAAATTATACCAACCTATAGCATTTCTGCAACCATACATTCAATTTCACTCTTTTGGGCATATGGATATCTGTAAGGCCTGATGTTTGGGGGAACACTTCCTGGAATCAAATGAATAGCATGATCATGATCATGAATAGGTGGGAGTCCTTTGGGAATCTCAAATACCTTGGAATGATTTTCCAAAACGTTTTGGAGATCTCGAGAAATAGATGATTTCGATGTGGGAACCTCTAGTGAACATAATTGTGCAATTATGCCCCGTTTTTCTTTCTTTAGAAGCTTTTTCATGTTGTTAGATCTGATTATATTTCTCGGTTTCCTTGTGATACCCCTTAATTCAACTTCCTTTCCTTCCCAAAAAACATTCAAGAAAAGTTCTTGAAAATTAAAAGCTATCGTACCCAAAGATTGTAGCCATTAGACTCCTAGTACAACATCTACACCACCCATTGGGATGGAAAGCATTGGACTATTCAAGACATATTCTCGCATGGATAGCTTGATATTATGGAACTTTATAGAGAAATTTATGGTTCCTTCATTTGCAACCATTACTTGACACTCTGGTGCTGGATATAGGAAGCAACTCAATTCCTTGGCTATCTTACAATGAATAAAACTATGTGTACTACCCGAATCAATCAACACTATTACCTTTTTCTTCTTGATATGCCCTTCTATCTTGAAAGTTCGGATCTACAAGGTCTGGAATTGGGACTTGCGATATCCCTCTACATCCTCCTTCCAATTCCACAAATCTGATTGAAATTGGATTCTCCAAGAAAGCTTTACACCCAATCTCCCAAGATTACTTGATTATATACTTTTTCAGTAGAGAGAACTTGTACGAAGTTCCACATGTCACTTTTTCAACCTTCGGACCTGAAAATAATACAAAGAGAAGTACATTCCATCCTCTTTCTATAACTTCTTACAAAATTTCAATCTGATGCTCAGAGGGAAATTTATGACAATTTTCCCAAGGTCACCTATTTGGGATGTAATTTGGGAGCCTACAAAAACCCTAAATATCATGGACCATATCTCCGAAAATATAGCGAAAAAATATCTGAAATTCGAGCGCGCGCTTCACCACAATTTCAGTTAAAATGGGTTTTAATATCAAAGTCTGAACCTTCATAGAAACAAAATTATAGCGAAAATTCCACGATGACCTATTTGAGATGGAATTCTGGAGCTTACAAAAACCCTAACTTCGTCAAATCATATCTCCGAAAATATAGAGAGACAAGATCTTAAATTCGTACCTAAGGTTCAGAACGATTTTAGCTCAAATGGATTTTTTTTAGCTTCTGAAACTTCATAGAGAAAATTCCACGATGACCGGTTTGGAGTAGTGAAACCCTAGAATCCAAAGCTCTGGTACCAAATGTTATGAAATCAGCTCACAAAAAAATATAAAAGATAGATCAATGACTTAAAAAACAACCTCTTCGAGTGGGAAACCTCTTTTACATGACACAAATGAACAATTCTTGGATGATACAAATGACAAGACCTCCTTTCTATATATAGGAGTCTAAGGGGTCCCAATACAATCAGAGCCTATATAACAATAATATTGTAGGGGCACAACAATAACAATAGTGGGCTTCTATGGGGCATAATAATAACAACATGGGGGCTATTTGGGCACAATAATACAATAAGGGGGTTGCACTAATAACAATAAGGGGTTACACTAGTAGTATAGGGACCTAACATTTGATATTACATATTGGGTTGATTCAATTATGGAATGGAATGTTGATTGGTGATGATACTACTGTGTGGTCATCTGTATTTTGTTCAGTAATCTGTGATGGATTCAACATGTGTTTCAGTGATTGGTTCAATGTTGCAGTGACTCGGATTCATGTATAGGTAATTTGAGATATGTACGTCGATGTTTTTCAGGGGAAGCATGTACATATGCAAGTATGATTCAGAATAGTAGTGTATATATTATGACATATGTTTGTTCAAGGTTTGCAGTAACAACATTTGGTTTCTATGATCAACAGTATATGGTTTGGTATACTTATCAGCGTTTTTAACATTGCTATGATATGATATGGCTTTTTTATCTATTTGCATTGGTTGATTGAGACACATTGATTTATTTTTTGATTCAATTAATTGAGTGATTGGGTGAATTGATTCAATGATTGGTTTCAAAACTGTTATCTAATATTGGGCTTAAATAATGGAAGTGGGTCTAGTCTAAAAATATGATGAAATGTGGCCTACAAGTTTGATGTTTTGAGTCGGTGGATCTAGTATGAAATATTATGAAACGTGGTCCATGTAGGTGCTGAGGGTTGGAGCCTTCAGTGAGGGAGTCGAAGCTTCCTTCCAGTAGTAGTTGGAGAATTTGTGGAGGGGGTAGGAGCTCCCTTCCAGTGGGTGCTAGAGAACAAGAGAAGGTTGTAGCCTTTTGCAAGTGGGTGCCTACGTACTAGTATGAGTATGCGTCAGTACAAGATTGTAAGATGTTTTCCTTTTAGTAAAATAAGAGGACAGAGATGACGACAACAATGGTTTTCTCCCACATTGGGTTTCCATCTAAAATCATAGTGTTCATATGTGTTGCTATGTTTATTATATGTTGATGATCTATCTGTTCTTTATTGCTCATGGTTTCTGCTTAGTGGATAAATAATGAAGTAAATATGCTTTAGATAGGGATGAACAGTTAATGAACTAACCAACAAATTAGTTATTTGGATATACATTGTTTATATTCATCACAGTTGTGTACATAAGTTATTTTCGTGAATGATAGTAGCGTACAAAAATCAAAATGAGAAATGAAAAGTTGAACTAAGTTTAAAATATTGATTCACCCCCCTGCTCTCAGTATTTTTCCCAATGCCTGGTTACATGCAAATTTTAGTGGCTCAGTCCTCTTAGAATTATATTCTAAAGCCAGCATTATCTCCTTCCATAGTTATGGATCCCTTCCAGGACCATAGACATATCTTTCTCAAGATTCAACCTACCTCCAAGTAACTTGGCCTACTTCTCTTTGTTGTAGCTCTATCTAGGGATATCTCTTACACATAAAATGAGTCATTCATAAATGATGTACATCATACTTGTCTTTAGTGGCTTATCTCTCAACAAAGCTCTAATTCCATGTTGAATTTTCTACAAGATGAGCAGTGGAAACCAAATTTTATGATCTATTAATTACTACCTAATGATATTTAACAATTTATCTTTATCCTACTAATATCATTGAGCAACTATACACAAAAAATATCGAGATGTATTATTGTGAAAATAGTAATATCATAAAGAGACAACCATGCACAATAGAGACAACATTTTTTTCCTACGAAACCCAAACTTGGGAGACAACCCAACAACTCTTCTTCTAGGATCAATTTTCTTTGACGAGGTTTACAAATCCAAACTTGTCTATAAATATGTCCCAAAATCCAAGCCTAAACACCAAACAAACTTGGTCAAACTGTTAGAAGTTCAACACTAGTCAAACCACCCAAATAGTTAATTTCGGTCAACTTTCATCCAGGTCAACTTATCTCTTGCGATCAAATTTGGACCTGCGGTTGCTCCGATGGTCAAACTCATCATGTTTATATGGTGAAATTCATCCTCTTTTGTGGTCAAAATGGGCCAAATAATTATGTCAAACTCAATCAAATAATAGTTATGTTGACTTGGTCAAAGCTTGTTCAATTTGTCCTCCTTTTTACTCCTTTATGTGGTTGCTTGAGAAGATATGTTGTGTTGTTGTGAGTGGTCGAAATGAGAAACTCTCATTGTGTACATATACTAATCAAATGGGATGAATTTGATAAAGAGTCACACCCTTTCATGGTGGGGCCAAGATGACATTTTGGATCCTACATGAAGCCCAAAAATTAGAAATAGAATTTTTTATTTTCATAGTTTTCCTAGGTTGACTTAGAAGGCCTCGTGACATGTAGGAATACCTCCTCATGCTACACAAAAATCAACAATTCCAAGTCCCAATATATAATTATAATTTTTTGATACCACATCCTTGGTTATTGCTTTAACCCATATAGGGACATTTTAATCCTACCTACCAGCTCTTTATTGCCCTTTACCACTAATCCTTCTATCTTCTTAATGTATATTTCTTCTTCCATATCACTAGGTAAGAATTTTTTCTTCACATCCATCTATTCTACTTCAAAATAAAAAGCAACAACAATAGAATCATAAAAAAAAGCTAATAGAAGTTAACTTGGCAACAGGAGTAATCCCATTGGGGGTAGCTCAATTAGTGATCGCAGAATTATGAAGTATTATGTAAACCATGAGATTCAAGGTTGAAATCCCACATGGGTCAAGACAACAACAAAAAAATTGGAAACATGAGAAAACATCTCACCAAAGTTAATTCCCTATACCTAGGAACAACCTTTTTCTACTAACTAAGCTTTGTATTTCTTCACTTTTCCTTTTGTATTCAACCTCTTCTAAAACACCCATTTTTTGGTAATGGGACTTCTTCCAACTGGTATCTTCACTAGATCCCAAGCCTCATTTTTGTCTAAGGATAATATTTCTTCAACTTTGACCTTTTTCCATAGTTATGCATCCTTTAAATCCATTGCCCCCCGTTATAGTTCTAGGATCATCATAAGTAATAAACAAAGTAAAATTTTAATGGAATCAAGTGGATCATATATTTTCAGTTTCCTTCTTTCCCTCTTAGATATTGAAGTATGCGATTCTTCTTCTTCTTATTCTTATTCTTCTGTAGAGTCAAATTCATCATCCTTCATTTCAAAATCTATCTTCTTAAATTCTTTCTCCCTTGGTAGGACTTCTTGATTCACAACGTCTTTGATTTCCCTAAATACTACATCTTGACTATATAAAATATTTTTAGTTTCTGGTTCCAAAGATTATAACCTTTTATACCATATTTTTATAAAATAAAGATACACTTTTCAAATTTCTTATTTAGCTTATCCCTTATTCACGTTTAGAACATGTATATAAGCATCACATTAAAATAACCTGATATGTTTAAGAGAATGATTCTTACCAATCCATACCTCATTTGGAGTCTTTTCATCCAACATTGATGAGGGGGATCTATTTACCATGTAAAATCTAGTATCAATTGTCTCTACCCAGAAGTCTTGTCCTAAACCAACACCATTTAGCATGCTCCTTGCTTTCTCCATTAACATCTTATTCACCATTTCTACAAATCCATTATGTTGAGGTGTGTATGAATTAGTTTTATACCTTTCTATACTGCATTTCTTACAAATTTAGTTTTCTTTGAATTCATTCCCATGAAATTTTCCACAATAATTTTTCCTCAACACTTTAATTTTCTTCTCTGTTAGATTTTCCACAAAAGCGTTAAACTCTTTGAATTTGTCAAAGACTTCATATCTCTTCCTAAGGAAATAAATCCATGTATTCCTTAAGAATTCCTCTATAAATGATACATATTACATAGATTTACGTATTGATGGAATTGACATAAGTCCAAACACATCATTGTGCACCAACTATAATGTTCCCTATGCCCTTGTAGAACAAGAGGAGAATCTTACCTGATTTGGCTTGCCATATAAACAACATTCATATAAATAAAAATCCATAGAGAAATTAGAATACCTTCTACCATACCACTACCATGTAGTACAGGAAGGCAGTTCTCTCCAATATGTCCCAACCTTTGATGCCAAAACATAATAGTTTCTCCAAAAACTATAGGATATTTTTGGGCATCAAAGACCACAGGAGTATTTTATTCCACAACATAGTCTTTTCTCTAGTGATTGTAGTAGTTTTTCCTTCTTTAGCTCCACTTCCAGGAACAACGGAACTATTGCACCCATCACTAATAGTTCTTCCCAATATCTTACACAAATTTCTGATCCAAATTCTACTTAGAAATACCATTTCTCTGCAAACCATCTTGTAGGTATCCGTTTCATACATTGTTGACACTCACATTGCTCATATTGCTTACAAAAATCAAACTTCTAACCAATCCTATGATGTAAAAAACATCATGCAGTGTTCTAATTCTTCCACCCATGAGATTCAACTTAATTTTCTTTATCCTATGATTCTTCATGTTGATTCATCTCCTTGGAAAACATCATAAACAATATATCATTCACACTCGCAAAACAAATCCATGAGAAGACTCATATGAAAGGATGCCCCAAAATTTCCTATTCATGCCTCATGATCTACATATGTACTAAAAGAATCCAAGTGTGCATCCCCTCCTTCATCTAAGGATTTTTTTTCTTCAGTATAAGGAGCATCATCAAATCCCTTCCCTTTCTCTACAATTTTGGATCTACAATATTTCTTATAGAAGCCCTTCCTTCCCACATATCCAACATCATTTATGTTTTTCTTGGAGAAGATCTTCCTCTAGATTTAGATCTCCCACTTGGGGACTTATTTATATTTATATTCCGGGAGTGTACTCTTTAGAAAAGGAATTTGTGTTTTGAATTTCCATGTTTTTCTGCATCATCTCCTCCAATAAAATTTGTTATATTATATTTTCGAAACTTAAACTAGTTGCATTAATACCTACGGATACAACCAAAATATCCATTATCCTGTTAAAAAACACAACAAACTAATAAACTTATATTCATTTGAAATCTTAATATCAACACATAGTACTCGACTTATGATAGTATTGAAGGTGTTAGGATAATATATCACCGACTCTCCCTCCTTCATCCTCAATTTATATATTTTTCTATAGGAAAAATTTGTTCACCAAGGATTTAGACTAATAAAAATTCCCAAACTTGTTCCATAATTCATTCATTGTAGATTCTCCTGAAATATTCAATAATATTAAATATGAGATACACAATCATATTGTGGTATTTTCCTTTCAATCTAACTTGGTCTAGTCTTCTGTCGACATCCTCGTTGGTGCAATACCCAGGTCCATAGTGATCCACTGATTTTTTTTCCACAAATATATCTTCCTTTTTGATCTTCCAAAACTTATAAATCTACCCATTGAATTTATCAATCTCTATTTGAACTACTCGCCATTTATTTTCACCATAAGAATTGATTTTGCAAGTCTCCCAATGTAATAAGGTCTACCACATGCCACAACAAAATCAATTAACTACAAAAGTGTCCCTTTGAATCCAAAACTTCTCTAGTACCAAATTTAGGTTTTAACTCCATACAATTAATTACTAAAAATAGATTTTTAATCAAACATAAAAAATGTAATGGAAAAACACACACATTAACATGGAGGATTTACCCTGGAAACCAAAACAAGAAAACTAGAAATATTTTTCAATATATTCATTTATATAGTATTACAATACAATATATATATCTTGCAAATTCCATAAACCACCAATCCATTTACCTTGGATTAAAATACAACTGCAAACTAAAACACTTTGGGATAAACCACCATGCGCCACAAAATTGCTAAAAGCAAAAAAATCTTTTCGAGGTGTTGCTCGTGAACCTTCATTAAGGGGTATTCCACCCCTTTGTGAACCAAATGAGCAAGGGGGTTTCACCCCCTATGACCCTCCTTTGTGGTCACCCCAACTGTGTTATGCACAACATATAATGCATGGAAGTACTCATACAAAGAAAATAACATACACCAAACAACTGGAAGCACCATCCAACTTATCACCTTGAAAAAGGCCAAGATTAATCTATCTCTATAATAATGAATCGACCTTAAATCCAAACCAACAAAGAATCAAGTAAAATAACTAGGTGTCTAGGGCTTAAGCACTTCTCTTAAAGTGCACTAAGGTTTCATACCCTATAACTTGTAATAGGTCAAGCATCTCTATTAAGTATGAAACAATTGAACTACCCAACTCCCTCTTCACCAAGAGATAAATCTCGAGTGAAATCAATTTTGATACCATGTGTAAATTTCAAAAAATTGTCTCATAATGCAAATTATGAAATTTCTCCTAAACCTTGAGATTCCCCAAAACTATTTCATCTAAAATTTCAACATTAAGGATGGATATGAAATATAAATTATATTTACCTATATTTCATATTTTGCATGCTTTTGTAGTTTTCCATGTTATCTGCTAAGACTTCAAAGGTTTTTTATAATAGATTCAAGAATCGATGTTTTGAACCCCAAGCTAGTTTCATCATTTTTACCAAAAGAAGTTGAGGACAAGGTAGCTAATCTAGGTAATAAATAAGCAAATGGAAACTGTTAAGGAATAGAAAAGGGTAGAGGAGAGCGCAAGTACCAAGAGAGAAGAAAAACTAAAAACAACTAGAAAGAATTTTAAAAATGAAAGTGAACCTAGAATCTTCAGAACTAAAAGTTTAAATATTAATATTAAATTTATCGGGTTGACTATTGATACTAATATTAAGAAAAAAACCATATATATATATATATATATATATATATATATATATATATATATATATATATATATATATATATATATATATATAGATATATATTGTATTTAATATATATGAAAATTATATATAAACAAATATTTTCTTTCATGAACGATCTTCTATTATAGAAACCCTAAGCTATGAGTTTCTCAAAGATGGCAACATCAGAGGGGGTTGCATCCCCTCCTCCTCCTCTATCTTCTTCTATGGAGGAATTCAAAGCTTTTGAATCTCTAATCTCAACTATTGAAAATCATCCCAAGCCCAAAGAAGCTTAGTCAAAGTTTATGAAGCGATTGGAGGCTATTCCTTTTGTAGCTCTCCCTAATGGAGCAATCAAAACTACTCTAGCCTTCTCACATCACACCCTTGTCGGGAAATTCACATGGATGTGGTCGTCTCCCCAATATATGGAAGCATACTTCTCGATGATAGTTATCTCATGGAATATTCAGGGTCTATGTCTCCCTGTAAAAACCCAAGAAATTCGAGAATTCGTTAAAGAGGAGAAACCTTGGATTCTCATGATACATGAAACCAATACGGAAGAAAGAGAAGTGAATCTAGAAGCGTGAGAATTTTGGACAAGAAGCATTGGTATTGGATAGGATGCAAGAGGATCACCAGGAGGAGTTGGTATGTACTGGTTTGACATGCATTTGGTTGATAGTTTCGAATCCTAATTCTGGGTTGCATTCATCTTAGAAAGAAAAGACACCAAAGTGTTGGAAACCAGAACAATACCGAGGAGGGGGGTGAATCAGTATTTTACAAGTTTAAAAAATTGAAAATATTTCCTTCACTTATGCAATGATATTAGGACACCATAAACAATTAATGCACATGAGCATGACATGAAATAGTATTAGTAACACAATGAACAAACAAGTTCTTCAAATTGTTCTTCAACTCCTTCACAAGGCAAGCTACAACTTGTTGTTACAAATTTCTCTGGATACAACTAGTAGCAAGCTAAAACTCCCTAATTTATCAGCTACAACTGAATGGAGCTACAACCCTAAATATTTACCATCACCTACTGGAAGGAGCACCAACCCCTTATCTTCAAGCTACAACTTGCTTGACATCAATGATTCATCTTTCATCCATTATCAAACAAGAACCATGAATGCCATCTCTGATTTCAAAATAAAACAATTTGTCCAACACCTCCTTCAACAATATGTGACTACTAAGAAATACACCACCACACCAACAACATAAAACCAACTCGCGCACTGCTATAATACACATGAAAAAATATGCAATCAAACATACTTATAAATAATTTGGCTTGATATTGTTGGCCTCTTTTTATCTTGCATTCTTGCATGAATCTTTATTTCTAGATTTCTCACGTTTATTCCAATCTTCGGAACTCATCCTCATGTTATCAACCTATATTATGTTGTTCTGAGCTCAAACTCGAAGTTTTTCTGTGACTTTTTTGCTATTTTGATAGATTACAAGGTTTAGCAAGGCTTTACTAAAATTACAGGATTCTTAACTTTGGCTTATCTCCCAATTATACCACTAAAACACATACATGCCTCCAATCTATCTTTTAAGCCTTACACATTTTCCCCTTATCTGTTATCAGCCCATAAGACCTCGTGTTCAGTTTTTTAGGTGCTTAACTACTTTTAAGCCTCTGAGGGCTAATTTTCTTTATAACTACCTTTTCACCCTCAATCTCTTTGTTGCACAGGATCAGGTGTTGGTGCTTAGTTCTCGACATATTTATCCCGACTCTTTTATTATCCACCTCTTTAAACCCTCTAGGATCCACTGAACAAGATGAGATTTCAGTGGAGTCAACCCACCCCGCTTCTCATTGGTCATTAATTGCCTATTATTAGTGCTAACATGTCCTGACGCTCTCCTTCCAACCATTTATTTTTGTGCATTTTGAATGGTTCTAGGGTTATGCTAGCGGGATGAACTATCCCAGTGGGGTCCTCCCATCTTTGTTCTCATTGGTTGGTTATGTTTTTGTAATGTCCCCTAATAATAATACTAATAAATAATATAATATAATATTAAAATATAAGCAAATAAATAACAAACAATAAATAAAAGATAATAATAGTAAATAGATAATAAATAATGAAGAAATATAATAACAACAAATAAATAAAATAGTAAATAACAATACTCAAGTTCTAAATAAGTATATATAAAAGTACACTATAAAATAGTAACAATAAGTAAAGTTAACAAAAACTAAAATAAAATAAGAAAGAGTTAACTAACAGAACTATAAAAATAGTAAAAATAAGTAAAGTTATCAAAAAGTAAAAAGCAATAAAATAAGAAAGAAATAAGTTAAGAGAAAATTTAACTTAAGTAAAACTTAAAATAAAAAAATAAAAGTTGCATGTTGACACATGGAATGTGTGCATGCAGTTCCCTTTCCAATGTTTGGTCTATTTAATAGATGAGGAGGAAGATGAGAGATCATTCCATCATCCATTCTCTTTGGAGAAAAGTGTTGTGAGACAAAGGATTCCATGGCAGTAATATGTTGATTAAGGGCTCGGGGGTGGCCAGTTGTAGAAATATCATATGCATATGAGCCTACAATTGAGTGGAGAGTCGTCCCCAAAACATTGTTACAGTTAGCGAGATTCAAATAGCGTTCAACTCCAAAATTACAAGTAAGGAATGTCACCGCTACAGGTAAGTTGTCTTTACTTCTATTTCTCAAAAAATCTATGCTAATTAGTTGAATAGAAGTGTGTTGATTGTAAATCACATTATTGATCTAATTAGTTGCATAATTTAATTTCGGGTTTGTTACGTTTGTCATATTTTCCACCCTCATCCCGGTGCCTGTATCCCAATGCTTTCACTGCATGCCTTTAAAATTCATCTCATCTTTACCTTGTGGGTTGCGTTGTCAAGTGGAGTCCTCCCACTATAACCATGGGCCAATCACAATGATATCGGGTTGAGTTGTTTCTGAGGATGGCTACATCAGCTCGACACCTATTCAACCCACCTGTTCCATAGCATACATTACTTAAATCTTTTGGTGTTTGGCCTGCAAGATGACGTCATAATTACGTCACCTCCTTGACGTGTTGCAATCTTAGTGGTGACATGTATCACCCATAAATGGCCCACTTGGGTACCTGAAAAATCCAAAAAACACCTTCCACGTGTCCTGCTCTAGTTGGGCCATGCTACTGCTAACATCATCATCCACCTATGCAGCTTCGTCATCCCTGCAAGACAATCAAATTGAACCACTTGTTTGTTGCTGGAGAAAAGAGAAAGGGTCCTCCAAAGCTTTTTTTTCACCATTTTACCTTTATAAAAACGTATATGGGTCTCAGGCATTTAAACCTTATGTGGCCTTTCGCTATCTTCCACACCACCCGGTCTATTGGAAAACCACTTGTGGTTATTGTTTGATCCCTTTAGCATGTTTTTTCGTTTTAGAAAGGGGGGTTATGCAGTTTGTTGGGTTCTGTTATATCTTTCCACAACTAGCTAGCCCTAGTAGTTAAACTGGAGGGTTTGAGAGGGGTGGCAACCCCCCTCTATGGGGTCCGGGGCAGCGCCCCAGGGAAAAAAAATGGACCCTATATTAGGTGGGTGGACCTACCTATGGTTTTGTGCATGGATTTCGCAGATGGTTTTGGGTGCAATGGATTTTGGTCCATGGTATTTTGTAGATCTAGTCAAGGGAACTATGGTTATGTTCTAATCCAAGGTTAATGGATTGGGGTTTATGGATGCTTCGGCATGTGTGTATATATAAATATAAATATAAATAAATAAATAAATAAATATATCTATATATATATATATATATATATATATATATATATATATTGTAACATTGAAAGGAACATAATGAAAAATCAATCTGGTAGTCTCGATTTTGGGATCCAGGGGAAATCTCTATGCATATTTTTCTTATGTGTTATGCTCTCGCCATTGTTTATTTTCTGTTTTTAGAAGTTGTATGCAGGTAATTTCTATACAGGGTTAAAACCTACACAGTTAACCTTCATCGTTGATCTTTGATCGGAAATCTAGGGAAAATTGCACATTGCGCGACCCCCCTTGCCTGATAACAATCAATCTATGGAGCCCCACACAATTCCTACAATGTGTTGGTGGAGGGTGCATGGCACCCAATCTGCCTCCAAACTTGTACATCATTTAACTCTACGCTTGTGTCATTGTTGTAAAAATATTTAGGCACACCTTTAAATGTAGGTTGGATGGTCGGGGGTTGGCCTGCTCCACCTGTTGTGCACCAACATTTTCCTCTGACTTTTTCATAGGAATCACTGCTAGCGCTTTCACCATGTGACCTTGATTCATGACCTCATCACTATAAGATTGGGGCATTATGAGGTCAGGGATTGTTGTTGCTAAGTGCTCGACTACCTAAATCCTTAATGTAACCTTTTAACCTATCGATCTACTAAATATAATTGTTTTTATGGCTCCTCCTCCTGCAATTTTGACTTTAGGGCTTGCACCTTTTACTGACTATATCTGGTTATCCAAGAGGCCTTCCACATACCACTAAAAATCTATTTCAAAGCTCTATCTATCTAGGTGGGTTTTAACTCTCTCGGAGGTGATTTACTACACTAGAAATTATTTCAAAAGTATCTACACCACTCTCCACTAGTGTTGATCTTCATTCTTCTTCCTGTGCTTAATCCTAAACACTTGTGTCCTCCTTTTCCATCTTTGAAATCTCTTTCCTTCTGTTGCCATTAATTAAAACATATTTCTAACATTTTCCCACTTTGGTATTGATTGAAACACCATGACCAAACAAATAATCCTCATGAACACATACCAACTATGATTGTCCCAAATTTGGCCTATAGATGCATGTCACTCCTTTGAATGTTGCTCCCTGTGAGATGCACTTCTCTTGTGTTGGAATAATGTTTCTTTGTTGTTGTTCATCATGCATCATGACTTATCCTTGATTTATTTTTAGCACTAAGTGATCTAGGTGGATGTCGTTTGCCACCCACCTATTCCACTTGGACCCCCGCCTCTATCTCTTTCAGTTTTTCAATTTCCTTAATCGTAACACAATTTACTATTTTTGGCATTTTTTCGGGTCGTGAACTTACAGAGCTCTTTTGAGGCCCTAAATGAAGTTTTTGGGAAACCTGGGGCCAACATGGACCTGTAACCAATGTTGGCCACTCAAAAATTGTATGATTCAGATGGATCTTTCTAATGAGGTATTGTGCACGTGAAACAGAGATCGTATGCCAAAGTTCTAACCCCGAGAAGTTGATGTACCAATTTACCTAAACAGGGCCCATAGTTTTGACACTTCATCTCCTAGGGTTAGGTTTTTGGATGTTTATGGTTTTCAAGTGTTTCTCAATAATAAATATGCCTTCGAGCCTCATTGTAACATATTTCAGAGGCATGTAGCCACCACATCTCTTCTCAAAGATAAGCTACCATCGCCCAAGCTAGTCTTATTTCAATTTTGTTTGTAAGCATATTTCAGTATTTGATATTAATGAAATGACGTATTATTTCTATTGCATCTCTATATTTATGGTTATATCTATAATTTTTATTGCTCATGTTTAATTTCGGATCACTAATACCCCTCCCCCTTTAATATGAATGGAAAAGACACCAACATGCTCCCCCTCCAACCTTACTCATCTTATCAACAATCTTCTCTTATCTTGTTGATATTTCAAACTTGACAGCTCTATCAAATATGCTGAAGGTATACTAGCTACCTTTCTTCTTCTTAAAGGAAGAGATAGTGGAGGGAGGCAATAGGAAAAACCCCCAATATTTTCCTCAAGTACTCAAACTCCTCTAGGGATAGGTTTGGTGAAAATATCAATAAATTTTTCTTTAGTAGGTACATACTCGAGCTTCACAATCTGATTGGCAACTTTATCTATCAAGAAATGATACTTGATTGGAATATCCTTTGTCTTAGAGTGGAAAAAGAGATACTTTTACATACTAATGGCACTTGTGTTATCACAAATAATAGGTATAGGATGCTCACTTGTACATATTGCAAGGTCTGCTTCATCCACAATAGTTGGGTGCAATAAGAATCAGTTGCAATTGATCCAGGTGGATCTTTAGATACAATGGCATGGAAAATCTCAAAATTCAAAGTGGCAGAAAAGCTAGTATCCTAACATCAGATTGAAGTGCTCGTCGCCTTAATTCCAATGGTGCAAATGACACTCCAATCCGAGTCTGGATGATGAAGTTGTGGCAGAAAGAGTTTTCCTTAGTTCCTTTGGAAAATGAGACATTTTCTCTTAAAAATGGGTTTTTAGCCTTATGAAGGCAAATCACAATCGGAAGGTCCAAAAGAGAGGACCTAAGAAGCAATAGCAGAACCCCCCAATCAGTGATCTCCGACTAAATCGCAATTGGGGCAGGCAATCGGTGATATCGGGATGGAGAGGTCGGAACTGGGCAGAGCCGACTTGTGATCGCGATCAGTGACTGGCAAGACCAAGGACCAAGACCCTTGAGCTGTAGTGATGCTATACGCTGATCCGATCAGGCCGATGTGATACACCGATATCGGCGATCAGCGATCGGCCAGATTGGTGATCGACGATCGGTGGATCCTCGAGATAAAGGGCCATTGAAGAGCGATGTGCCGATTGCGATATGGGGCCGGACCCAATGGGTCTATGAACCCAATTTGATGAACTTTGAGATCTGGTTCTTAAGGTTTTTGTCGGAATTTTTAGTGTTTGACAGGTTTTTTGTATTATAGTTTTAAACGATAAAAAGGCTATTTTAAAGCGTTAGTTGTGCTCGCTGACCCTTCTACCTAAACGGTTTCTATTCCAACAGAACAGACCTCCAATTGTTAAACAACCTTTGTCCTAAATGAAACATATAAAAGCCCAATGACTGGAAAAGGTATGGGGGAGGGATTTTCAGCATGCAATTTATTTGGCAAGAGAGCTTTCAAGTGGCCGATAACACACTTTGTCTGACTTGGACAAGTTTTATATGTTTTTAGCCCCTCGCAACACCACAAACGCATTGGTGCTGTCCATTTCTCCATCTGAGGTCTCCATATCATAGCCATGTCTAGAATAGAGGTATAGCCTCTTTTTATGAAACTAATGATTGTAATTCTCTTCTTTTCATGCCATTTAATATATGAAGGCCTCCCCATTGATCGAGCAGGGCCCGGAGATGTAGTCCAAGTTGGACGAACTCCATTATCAAGTATTGTTGTCTTCTTGTTGTGATTTTATGTGTTCCTTCTGTTAGTGTCAGTCTTTCCAGCCTTCCTCCAGTGATCAAATGTGCTCTTAAAAAGTGATTTTGAAGTGTCAAGGTCAAATTTTGTCATTTCAGTGAGTCTTCAAGCAAAATTTGGTCACTAGGCATTAGGTCTAGGGTTTGCCCAAATGTCAGTCCATGTCATCATTTAGCTGAGCCTATCATCATCCAGAGGGTTTTCATTATCATGTCAGTGTCGTCGAATGAGTCATTTTACACCTTGTCCATGCTTCAGTTGCGCCTAGGCAGGGTCATTTCCCTCTCCTAGGGTTTTGAAAGCCAATTTCTCTTGGACGGTCAAATCATCGGCAAAACTTGTTTCCTGATGTTCATACACCTTCCCCTATCCTTAAAGTACCTTACCAAATGCTTCCCATCCCTTAGATCCGCCAAATTCCTCATTTTTGCACAAACCCTAGTTTCTAGCTACAACCTGGCAATTTTCTAGGTTTGGCCTGTGTTTTTCCCTTTTGGACCCCTTCCCCTCACTCAATCTCTGTTATTCCACTTTCCCCTACTTCCTAACATCCCTCCCTACTCCCCAAAATTTCCCAAAGAATTTAGAAGCCCCCTATCCCCTTCATTTCGCTCCATTTCGACAAAATTCCTTGTTTCACACATCAGGACAAGTTGCACTCAAATGATGTTCCAGAGCAATAAAAGATGAATTTTGGAAAACTGAGAGAGGTTTTTGTCCACAACATGCCAAAGAAGAAAAACCTCCTTCACTTTTTGTACAGGTGTCATGGTTTTAGAGAAATGTCAAAATTACAATCACCGGATCCAAGGCGGTTGGCCGAGGCTCAAAAACAGAGAAAGAAGCCAAATACCCTCCATATCTTGGCTGAGGCTTCTCTCAAGGATCATGGCACTCATTATCCTAGCCACAGCTCAAATCCCAAAATTTTTTGAGAATTTTGGGTAATTTTGGCATTTTTTGGAAATTTACAGGTTTTGGCTCCTCAACGGGTCTCACCCCCGGTGAGACCCTTTGTCATGGCAGCTCCATTTTGCAAAAAATCAGCATTTCTAGATTTTTCATGCAAAATTACATATTCCCATGGATGGACTTGAGTTTTTATGGGGTTTTGGGCCTCCAGAAGGTCAAAATAAATGCAAAATTTGACTTTTTGCCCCTTTTTTGAGTTGCAGAAAGCAGTCTTGGGAGAATTGAGTTTTGACTAGGCAAATGACCTCCAAATTCAAAAATTCCAGTTGGGTTGGAAAGTAGACTCGCAGACCTTTCCAACGAGCTATCCTGCACCCAATTCTGATACCGGGAAGGCCTCCAAACATAGCTGCCAATGTGCGCGACCCGTTGAGAAAATGTGCGCGACCCGTTGAGGAAATTTTGCCAGATTTGACCAGTTCAGCCCAGAAAACGCAGTTTGGCTCCAGTTTGACTTTTTGAGGTTGATGGTGGTCCTCTTGGATGTAATTGTGACACTTTTTGGATACTTTTACTCTTGTTTAACTCTTCTAGAAGTTTCTTTCATGTAAAGGGTAAAAATTGAATGTATGAACTGGTTTCCAAGTTTATAGAGGCAAGTTGTTTTGACTGCCTAGATTTTAGTGCTCAGTTTAGAATTAGTTGAAACAGCTCCTAGAAGGATGAGCTCGACCCCTAGAGGCAAGGGAAGAGGTTGGCTTGCCTATATTATGTATTTTCTTAATCATTTTCAGAGGTTGGAAGGTTGGACTCTTGAGGGAGAAGCTATCATTGTATTATTTCACTTGTATCTCTGCAATTTTTGGCTAAGGAAGACCAGGGTTTTGCAGTCGTCTTTGGGATTCTTGTGGACTCATGTGTTGATGGTGTGTTTCTTCATGTTCTTGTAAGCTTTGTTATGTGATTCATTTCCTTTCTTTACTGCTGCACATTAAACAAATGAAGTGTTAAAGTATGAATTCATGTTAGCCATGCTCTGCTTTTAAATTTGTTTAATTTCAATGTTTTCTACTGTCTAAAGGGAATTCAAAGTCATTGTTTGCTATCTTTAGCTCCTCCTCTTTCATTCCTGATCATCCATCTCAGTTTAAGGCATCAATACGGTTTCCTACCTCGCCCCAAAGAACCCCTTGCAGAAACTGTGTCCAATCCCCGCACCCAAAATTGCAATTCCTCAATCTGCCACCAAAAAACCCAAAAAAACCCCAAATCAACCTTTTTAATCAGTTTACTAGCCTAATATCAGTGTTACATTGTTGGTCATCTCATCCTATTGAAAATATACCGAGATTGACCGGAGAGAGCCTTCTCCTGCCCCGTAGGGCTAGCTACGAGGCTGAATGGTTTGATGTAGCTTTGAGGTTTGCCTTTTCAACCTGAGGTGAAATTTCAAGTGCTAACATACTGGTGACCATATTGGGGAGAACAGACTTGTCTGTTGATTGATGTGTTTGTTTCATAAGTCTTAGACGGAGCCTGAAGTTACGCCAGGTAGCCTTCGAAAACGCTCTTGTTTTACATCAGCGTTAGTAGATAAACGCTGCTTCAGTCAATCTCCGTGAGCTTGTGAATACAGCACTTCATTTGAATTTTACCCCAGTACATATATCAAGTTCAGATCTGATTGTTGATAGTGGACAACGATCAGACACTTGCAAGGCTGAAATCATTCACTTGGCGTCTCCTTCATTGAAAAATCCAGAGATCAATGCTTCATGGTGACTTCACTGCAGAGAGATCAGTAGCTTTGAGATTTTCAAGATGGATCGGATTGCGAGAAGATATGCTCCCTTGAGTCGAGATCACATCCCCGGTTTTCCAAATAAAATTCCAAAGGTAGATTGGTCAAGGAATCTGCCTATATTTAATGATGATGGTAAGAAGGATGCTGCTTTACATCTAGTTAGATTTCACATGCATATTCGCAAGTTGAAGGTGGATTTTCCTGAAGATTGCTTGATGAAGATATTCCTGGCCACTCTGGAGGGTAAAGCCCAATCATGGTATGAAAGTTTGCCGCCTGCTTCTATTTACTGTTTAAAGGATTTTCATGCCTTGTTTATTGAAAGATATCAAGCATCTTATCCATCATTAAATTTGGTTCAGAACTGTTGTAGCCATGTACATAATTTTATTGAAAGCCTTGAGAAGTTTTATGAAGATGATAATTTCATGGATGAAGAGATCATGGAAGCCCTGTATGAAAAGCCGTTTCAGCAGCACATAGAAATCTTAGAGGATACTTGTCAAGATCAGCAGGTTGAAGATGGTCATATGGCTGTAATTGAGGAAAGAGAAGAGCTTGTTTCAAATCTGTCCACAGAAGAAAACCAGGTTGCAGAATGTGATAATGTTAGGAAAACTATTTCAGTTCTAGATTCAGATTGTGATGACCAAGCATACCTTGTGCCGAAACCTAAAAAGGAGAGTTTTGTTGTTGAGAGCATAGACAAAGTTCTTGATCCAAATGTCCTTATGCCATCAGAACAGAGCCTGCATGAGGAGGTCATTCAGCCAGCTCATGAACAGCAAGATGAGATCTTTGTTCAAGTAAGTGAAAACTCTTCTTTCAATCATAATTTGGATAGTTTGATTGCCATGTCATATGAAGATGATCAACAATGTTTCCAAGTTTCAGAAGATCAGGACTGTCATTCAGATTTTTCATGTTTTGAAATGTTATTTCAAGAAGACAAGACTTGTTTGAGCAAAGGGAAACAGAAAGTCTTATCTCCTTTGTCTGAAGAGGAGATAGATCAGCTTTTGAAAGGTCATGCTACAACCCAAGCTAAAGCAAATCGGCAGTGTGCACATGGTCACGAAAGTGTTGGTGAAACTTCTTCCTCTTTTGAAAATGATGACAATGTTGTAATTAGTTTTATAGATCAGCAAACATATAATATTTTCTTTCATGAAGATGATGAGGCTGTCATGTTTGATGATCTTAAGGATTGTTTTCTGTTTAAGAATGATTTAGACCATGAAATTGAGGAATATAAGCTTGAGAGAGACAATATGTCAAAATTTCTCACGGTCAAGGAATTTACAGCCAACACTCATATGGCAGAAGCTTATACTTCTCTGTGCCTTCCTGTCAATCAGCAACCCACTGTTCTTTCAGATCAGAATGAAGCGAGTACTTATATTTTTGCAGCTGGACCTCCAAACAAGGTAGTGCTTCAGGATTATCAAGATCCCTTTGGCATTCTTCTGCAAGCATTAGAAAAGATAAATGTTACCTGGTTCATTATCATAAGCTTTGGTTTCAGTGGTTATTTTGAGTTGCCTATAGGTTCATCGTTTCGCCTGCTCGAGATAAGCGAGAGCAGAAATTTGGTATGTAGCCATCTGCTGGATTGGTTACATTGGAAAGCTCATTATACATGATTGTACATATTTCATTAGTATGTAGGTGGTTGCCATCATGATTCCAAATCTTGATGGATTGCTGCCGTTTTTCCAAAAGCTTGGTAAAGTTTTGTTTTAAGTCGGTCATGAGTCATTTGTGTTTGGTCTGTTGAGTGAGTTTTTTTTCAAGTTATTTCAGTTTTCCATCGAGTCGGTTTGAGTCAAGCTTCAGTTAAGTTTCAGTTAGTTTTCAGTCAAGTTTTCATTCAATAAATGTGTCAAAGTTTTGTGTCAAAGGTGTAAATAATGACTCCATCGCCCAATGATTGTAAGGCACTGGTCTGCTCTCCCAGAGGTCTAAGGTTCTTGGCACCTCCAAGGAGCTACCATCCCCATTGGAGCCAATGTTAGTGTCAGTCTTTCCAGCCTTCCTCCAGTGATCAAATGTGCTCTTAAAAAGTGATTTTGAAGTGTCAAGGTCAAATTTTGTCATTTCAGTGAGTCTTCAAGCAAAATTTGGTCACTAGGCATTAGGTCTAGGGTTTGCCCAAATGTCAGTCCATGTCATCATTCAGCTGAGCCTATCATCATCCAGAGGGTTGTCATTATCATGTCAGTGTCGTCGAATGAGTCATTTTACACCTTGTCCATGCTTCAGTTGCGCCTAGGCAGGGTCATTTCCCTCTCCTAGGGTTTTGAAAGCCAATTTCTCTTGGACGGTCAAATCATCGGCAAAACTTGTTTCCTGATGTTCATACACCTTCCCCTATCCTTAAATTACCTTACCAAATGCTTCCCATCCCTTAGATCCGCCAAATTCCTCATTTTTGCACAAACCCTAGTTTCTAGCTACAACCTGGCAATTTTCTAGGTTTGGCCTGTGTTTTTCCCTTTTGGACCCCTTCCCCTCACTCAATCTCTGAGATTCCACTTTCCCCTACTTCCTAACATCCCTCCCTACTCCCCAAAATTTCCCCAAGAATTTAGAAGCCCCCTATCCCCTTCATTTCGCTCCATTTCGACAAAATTCCTTGTTTCACACATCGGGACAAGTTGCACTCAAATGATGTTCCAGAGCAATAAAAGATGAATTTTGGAAAACTGAGAGAGGTTTTTGTCCACAACATGCCAAAGAAGAAACACCTCCTTCACTTTTTGTACAGGTGTCATGGTTTTAGATAAATTTCAAAATTACAATCGCCGGATCCAAGGCGGTTGGCCGAGGCTCAAAAACAGAGAAAGAAGCCAAATCCCCTCCGTATCTTGGCTGAGGCTTCTCTCAAGTATCATGGAACTCATTAGCCTAGCCACAGCTCAAATCCCAAATTTTTTTGAGAATTTTGGGTAATTTTGGCATTTTTTGGAAATTTACAGGTTTTGGCTCCTCAACGGGTCTCACCCCCGGTGAGACCCTTTGTCATGGCAGCTCCGTTTTGCAAAAACTCAGCATTTCTAGATTTTTCATGCAAAATTACATATTCCCATGGATGGACTTGAGTTTTTATGGGGTTTTGGGCCTCCAGAAGGTCAAAATACATGCAAAATTTGACTTTCTGCCCCTTTTTTGAGTTGCAGAAAGAAGTCTTGGGAGAATTGAGTTTTGACTGGGCAAATGACCTCCAAATTCAAAAATTCCAATTGGGTTGGAAAGTAGACTCGCAGACCTTTCCAACGAGCTATCCTGCACTCAATTCTGATACTGGGAAGACCTCCAAACATAGCTGCCAATGTGCGCGACCCGTTGAGGAAATTTTGCCAGATTTGACCAGTTCAGCCCAGAAAACGCAGTTTGGCTCCAGTTTGAATTTTTGAGGTTGATGGTGGTACTCTTGGATGTAATTGTGACACTTTTTGGATACTTTTACTCTTGTTTAACTCTTCTAGAAGTTTCTTTCATGTAAAGGGTAAAAATTGAATGTATGAACTGGTTTCCAAGTTTATATAGGCAAGTTGTTTTGACTGCCTAGATTTTAGTGCTCAGTTTAGAATTAGTTGAAACAGCTCCTAGAAGGATGAGCTCGACCGCTAGAGGCAAGGGAAGAGGTTGGCTTGCCTATATTATGTATTTTCTTAATCATTTTCAGAGGTTGGAAGGTTGGACTCTTGAGGGAGAAGCTATCATTGTATTATTTCACTTGTATCTCTGCAATTTTTGGCTAAGGAAGACCAGGGTTTTGCAGTCGTATTTGGGATTCTTGTGGACTCATGTGTTGATGGTGTGTTTCTTCATGTTCTTGTAAGCTTTGTTATGTGATTCATTTCCTTTCTTTACTGCTGCACATTAAACAAATGAAGTGTTAAAGTATGAATTCATGCTAGCCATGCTCTGCTTTTAAATTTGTTTAATTTCAATGTTTTCTACTGTCTAAAGGGAATTCAAAGTCATTTTTTTCTCTCTTTAGCTCCTCCTCTTTCATTCCTGATCATCCATCTCAGTTGAAGGCATCAATACGGTTTCCTACCTCGCCTCAAAGAACCCCCTGCAGAAACTGTGTCCAATCCCCGCACCCAAAATTGCAATTCCTCAATCTGCCACCAGAAAACCCAAAAAAACCCCAAATCAACCTTTTTAATCAGTTTACTAGCCTAATATCAGTGTTACATTGTTGGTCATCTCATCCTATTGAAAATCTACCGAGATTGACCGGAGAGAGCCTTCTCCTGCCTCGTAGGGCTAGCTACGAGGCTGAATGGTTTGATGTAGCTTTGAGGTTTGCCTTTTCAGCCTGAGGTGAAATTTCAAGTGCTAACACCTTCTTCTTTTATGTGTGCACATTAAATTTTTGAGTTAAGCTACAATTTCTACATGTGATTATTTTCATACATCTATAAGCAAAAGATCCCTGGATCAAGTGGTATCAGAGCAGGTCTTTTTTAGATGTGAATTGCATGTTTGTATGCTAACAAGAGATAGAATCCGAAGAGGTGAAGGGGAATTAGAGCCTTTCGATCCCGAAGCGGGGCGTACACATTGAAGGAGAAACATGGCAGAAGATGAAGCTCATCTTGAAGAGGAGCGCAATTTCCGCAAGACTTTCTATTCAATGGCAGAGAATATCAGTCAATTGGTTTTAAGGCTAGAGAAAGTAGAGGAGAGAAACCCAGAAGAGCAAGGTTCAGCACATGGGAATGGTGGAGAAGAACCCCCTCCTTCTCCTTCTAGGAGTGAAGTTCTCATTCCTCTCACCACCATAATCATATAAATTCAAAGGATGCATCTAAGAAACCTTTCTTTAAATTAGATGTTAAATTTTATCTTCCCATGTTTAATGGTGAAAATAACGCAGAGAAGCTTAATAATTGCATTAGGAAGATTGAGGTCTACTGCAGGATTCAGCAGATCGTGGAGGATGAGGCAAAGATTCAGCTGGCCTCTCTATGGCTGAGCAGCACCGCTCTCGTTTGGTGGGAGAGAAAATTGCAGCGCCGTAAGAATGTGGGTAGTCTCTTTTCCTCATGGCCTGATTTTATTTCTGCGTTAAAGGAACAGTTTTATCCCTTAGGATACAAGAAAAAATCTTTAATGGATTGGCAGTATTTAAGGCAAGGAAAATGTCAAGATGTTTAGAGTTTTACAGAGGAATTTAGAAAGCAAGCACCGAATCTGGGTATTGCACTTGATACACTTGAAGTTGTAACTAAGTACATTGGCTCATTGCATAGTTACATTACGCATTCATTGTTGTTTTTTGAACCAACCACTATTGACTCAGCCAGCGTAAAGGAAATTCATATTGAGAACAGGGGCAAAAATGAAAGAGTTGATCAGTCCAGAGAACCACCGTTCAAACCTCCCAATGGAAAATCTAAAGCGAAATGGAAAGGAAAGGAGAAGAAGACAGCAACAGCCAAAGAAGGAGAAAGGCCGTATTGCAATCACTGCAAAAAGGAAGGCCACGATGACGATCACTGTTGGAAACAACACCTAGAAAAGCATCCAAATAAGTATGGAGGAAAAGGGAAGCAGAAGACAGTGGTGACTGCGCAGCAGGACCTTGGATCGGATTCCGGAGATGAAGCGTTGATCACAACAGTGGGAACAAAAGCTACTCTTACACATCATGTTAATTCTGAATCGCATGAAGGCACCAGTTCTGTAAATGAGTCGCTTCCTAATGACCGAAAGCGAATTAAACTATTTCATATCAGAGTTGTTGTAAATCATACTAAAGTTGAAACTCTGTTTGATACTAGATCCCAAGCAAACTTAATTGCAGAATCCCTAGTAAAGAAACTCGGCTTAGAAACAAAACCACACCCAAAACCTTACCCGCTTGGATGGATACATGATAAAGCAAAACTTAATGTCACCAAGAAATGTAAAGTCAAATTTGTGATCGCTTCTAAGCTAGTGGATGAAGTAGAACTGGACGTAATACCATTGGATATCTGTGGCATGGTGTTAGGGAGTCCATATCTGTATGATAGAAAGGCAATATTTTTCCGTCATGAAAACAAATACCAAATCACAAAATATGGGGTAGAATATATAGTAAGGGCTCATCAAAATAAAATCAATGCCAGCCTTGTAAGTGCTGGACAAATGAAAAGACTGGTGAATTCCAGTAAGGGTTGCATGCTTATGATAGTAAGGGAAAAAGAGGCAGAATTCACTGATGCTTTCCAGGGCTGCGATCAGGAACATAAATAGGAATTATTCAAATTAATTTCTAATTATGATGAGTTGTTTCAGGAACCGAAGGGATTACCTCCGAAGAGGGAAATCCAACATGAAATTCATTTGCATCATGACGCTCCTTTGCCAAATATTGGCATGTACAGGATGTCGACCATTGAGATGGAGGAAATCAAGAAACAGGTGCAGGAATTTCTAGACCAAGGGGTCATTAGGCCGAGCATTTCTTCGTGCGGATCACCAATTATCTTAGTCCCAAAGAAATATGGCACCTAGAAGATGTGCGTGGATTATCACGCGCTAAACAAAATTAAGGTGAAAAATTGCTACCCTCTTCCATGCATTGATGACTTATTAGATTTATTAATAATGTTGTTTATTTCACCAAATTGGATTTGCACAGTGGTTATCACCAGGTCCGAATTGCAGAGTAGGACATGTGGAAAACTACCTTCAAGACCAAACAGGGTTTGTTCGAATGGATGGTGATGCCATTCAGAATTTGCAATGCTCCAGCCACTTTTATGAGGGTCATGAATGATCTCTTTCGTCCTTTCATTGATGAATTTTTTCTTGTATATTTAGATGATATACTTGTCTTTAGTAAAAGTTTGGTTGAACATGTGTGTCATGTAAAGAAAGTTCTTGATGTACTGAAGAAAGAAAACTCTTTGTAAAATTGTCAAAGTGTGAGTTTGGGAAAACCTATTTGGGTCACCTAGGTCATATTGTTGGTCATGGGCAGTTACAAATTTATCCCTCTAAAGTTGAAGCAATTGTATATTGACCTAATCCTACTAGTGTAACTGAGGTCCGTAGCTTTTTAGGTGCAGTCCAGTATTGGAGGAGATTTATTTCTAATTTATCTGTTATTGTAGAACCTTTGCACACATTGACAAGTGTGAAACAAGTCTTCCAATGGGGAGGAAGACAACAAAAGTCCTTTGAAACATTGAAGGAAAAGATTAGCACCAGGCCAGTCTTAGCCTTACCCAATCTCCAACAGCCATTCGAGATCGAAACTGACGCCAGCGGTTATGCCATGAGAGTTGTACTGATGTAGCAAAAGAAGCCGATTTGTTACCATTTTGAGAAGTTTTCCCAAGCTGTGATAAACTATCCCACTTATAACAAGGAGCTTTATGCCTTGGTGCAGAGTGTGAAAAAGTGGAAACACTACCTAATCAGCAAGGAGACCATCATCCATACGGATCATCAGCCCTTGTAGTACCTTCAGTCACAAACCAAGTTGCAGCAATCTTGTCATTTTAGGTGGATGGGTTTTATTCAACAGTTTCATCTAGTAATAAAGTATAAGAAGGGCACTAGCAATAAAGTGGCTGATATGCTATCTCACCCTCCTATTTCTGCTTTTGTTATTTTGCATAATGGTTCATTGTCTTTTGAGAGCTATGCTAAACAATATGCTAACGATGATGACTTTAAGGAGATTTATGCAAAACTAACCCATGGTTCACAGGTGGACAACTATCATTTGCAGGGGAAACTGTTGTATCACCTTGGTAAATTGTGTATTCCCACAGGGGAAAGAGTACATGTAATTCGAGAGGCCCACACCTCTCTTGTGTCTGGACACTTTGGTGTCAAAAAGACTTTATGTCATGTACAAAGATTTTGTTTTTGGCCTCATATGAAAAACATTATGACTCGCTATGTAAAGGGTTGTGTGTTGTGTTCTATTTCAGAGCCCACTAATAGAAAACTCGGGCTCTACACACCACTCCCTATTCCGAGTCATCCATGGAAAAGTGTGTCAATGGACTTTGTGGGGAGGTTTGCCTTTGTATAAAAAGGGTCATGACTATTTGGATGTCGTCATTGACCGTTTTAGCAAGATGTGTATTCTTATGCCTTGTAAAAAGTAGATCACTGCAGAGCAGACTGCTTCTCTTTTCTTTCAACATGTTTGGGTCCATTTTGGATTACCCACATCAATTGTGTCAGATTGGGACTCTTGCTTTCTCTGAGAGTTTTGGACCAGCTTGTGGTAGATGATGGACACCAAATTGAAAATAAGCATGACATTTCATCCGCAAACTAATGGATAGATATAGGTTGTCAACCGTACCATGGTACACTTGCTACGAGGCTATTGTGGGAAAAATCCCAAGTTGTGGGATGAACATCTCCCATATGTACAACATTCCTACAACCGAGCATTGCATTCATCTACGCAACGTTCACATTTTGGGACATGCTTTGGTTACTTGCCTAAGGACCCTTTTGATATGGTCCTTGGAAGGGAAGATGGCTCCAGTGGGCGTAATGATAGGGATAAAGCTCAACAGTTCATTCAACGAATGCAATTGATTCACCAAGAAGTGCAAGAGAAGTTGGAGAAAAGTTAAACCCGTTACAAGGCTCGACATGACAAACACCGAGTTGACCAAAAATTCTAAGTGGGCGACAAAGTTTGGTTCCACATCAGCAAGGACAGGATGAAGGGAGAAGGGAAGAAGTTGCGACCCATCCGGTATGGTCCATTCACCATATTGGAGAAGATTGGAAACAATGCCTTTCGTCTTGATTTGCCGATATATATGCTGATGTACTCGATAGTGAATGTAGAGAATCTAAAGCTGTATGAACCTCCATTGATCATGGACACCGATGAGATGAGCACAGTTCCTACAGTTGATGATTTTGCTCCAGAATATCTCGATGAGTTATCGGAAGACATCATCCTTGACAGAAGGACCAGGACTTCATGGCGAGGAGATGTGGAATACCTTCGAGTGGGTTTTAAGGGAATGCACCCTAGCAAGACCAAATAGTTGGAGAAGGAAAATGTGAGGGAACAATTCCATCACTTGCCAATTGACTAAGGAAAGCTTTTGGCAGTCCAAAATCTCCTCAATGGGGAAGATTGATCCAGGGGGATCTGTAGATACAATGGCATGGAAAATCTCAAAATTCAAAGTGGTAGAAAAGCTAGTATCCTGACATCATATCGAAGTGCTCGTTTCTAGGATTCCAACGGTGTGAACGACACTCCAATCCGGGTTCGGATGATGAAGTTGTGGCAGAAAGAGTTTGCCTTAGTTCCTTTGGAAAATGAGGAATTTTCTCTTAAAAATGGGTCTTTAGCCTTATGAAGGCAAATTGAAATCGGAAGGTCCAAAAGGGTGGACTTAAGAAGCAGCAGTAGAAACCCCTGATTAGCGATCTCTGACTAAATAGCAATCGGGGCAGGCAATTGGCGATATCGGGATGGAGCGGTCAGAACCAGGAAGAGCCGACTTGCGATCGGAGCGATCGGTCGATCGACGATCGTCAAAGCCAAGGACGAGGACCCCTGAGCCGCAGTGATGCGACACACCGATATCGATGATCAACGATCGGTGGATCCTTGGGATAAAGGGCCATTTAAGAGCGATGTGATGATTGCAATATGGGGCCGGACCCGATGGGTTGATGAGCCTGATTTGATGAACTTTGAGATCCGGTTCTTAAGGTTTTTGTCGGAAATTTTAGTGTTTGACGGGTTTTTTGTATTATCATTTTAAATGATAAATATGCTATTTTAAAGGGTTAGTTGTGCTCGCCTACCCTTCTACCCAAATGGTTTCTATTCCAACAGAATAGACCTTTGATTGTTAAGCAACCTTTGTCTTGAATGAAACATATAAAATCCCAATGACTGGAAAAGGTACGGGGGAGTGATTTTCAGCACACAGTTCATTTGGCAGGAGAGATTTCAGGTGGTTGATAGCACACTTTGTTTGACTTGGACAAGTTTTATATGTTTTCAGCCCCTCACAACACCATAAACGCATTGGTGTTGTCCATTTCTCCATCTGAGGTCTCCATTTCATAGCCATGTCCAAAATGGAGGTATAACCTCTTTTTATGCAACTGATGATTGTAATTCTCTTCTTTTCATGCCATTTAATATATCAAGGCCTCCCCATTGATCGATTAGGGCCCGGAGACGTAGTCCGAGTTGGACGAACTCCGTTATCACGTCCTGTTGTCTTCTTGTTGTGCTTTTATGCGTTCCTTGTTCTTTTATGTGTGCACATTAAATTTCTGAGTTAAGCTGCAATTTCTACATGTTATTATTTTCATACATCTATAAGCAAAAGATCCCTGGATCAGCAATATACTCTACTTCAATTATAGATAAAGAGATAGAAGCTTTCTTATTTGTCAACCATGAAACTAGAAATTCTCCAAGAAAGAAAACAACACCACTAGTGCTCTTTAGATAATCTACATAACCTGCCCAATTAGAATCAGTATAAACAGTCAATGAAAAATCTTTACCTCTGGGGTACCACTATCCATAATCCATTGTTTCTCTTATATATCTCAGAATCCTCTTGGCTGGTAGTAGACGACTCTGTCTAGGGAGTGATTGAAATCTTTCAACAATCCCAATGCCCTGAATGATGTCTCGTTTTGAAGTTTTCAAATATAAGAATTTTCCAATCATGGATTTATATAAAGTCTAATCAACCTCTAGGGATTCATTAGTCTAGCTAAGTTTGCAACCTGTCACCATTTTTATTCTCACTATAGAGAATTCCTCCATGCCAAAATTATTCAAAACTTCCTTGAGATACTTTCTTTATGAAATGAAAATCCCTTTGGTATTATGTGCAATCTACAATCCAAGGAAATAATAAATCTCTCTAAGCATAGACATCTCAAGCTAGGCTTCCATATCAACTGCAAATTGACATGTTAGAGAATCTAAATCACAAAAGAAAAAAATATCATCAATATATACAACCACCATTATGAGTTTTTCTTCCTTTTCTTTGACATATTTTTTTTTTTCATTTGCACCTCTTTTGAATCCACACTTTGGCAGGTAATTATCTAGCTTAGAATATCATGCCCTTGGGGCTTGCTTAGTATCATACAAGGTATTCTTAAGCTTTCAAACATAATCAAGCTTCTCTGTTAGCTGTAAACCATCTGGCTAATCTATGTAAACTTCTTCCAGTAATTCTCCATTGAGAAAGGCAGATTTGACACCCATTTTATATATTTTGAATTTCTTAAAATAGTAAAATGACAAAAACATTCATATTGCTTCTAATCTTACAACAGGAGAAAAAGTTTCATCAAAATGTGAACCTTCAATCTAAGCATAATCTTTGCATACCAACCTTACCCTATTTCTTACCACTTCTCCACGATCATTTAACTTATTCCTAAAGACTCACAAATTCTTGTTTTTTGGCCTGAGGAAAAATCTCCCATGTCTATTTTTTCTCTATTTGGTCTAATTCTTCATGCATAGCTTTTAACCAATTATGAGCTTGAATGGCTTGTGCAACATCCTTTGATTCCTCCTATTAAATTTCAATTTTTTTTCTATTTATTCAATTACTTTAGCCCAATTCAATTATTGTATTAACAATCTTTCAATAACAATTAATATTTCCAACCATCAATAGTAATTGAAGATAGAACAGTAAATTCAATGACAAAGGAGACAATAAACACATCAGCAAGAGACACCATATTTGTCAAAGACTAGGGAAAAACCCACTATGGGGAAAATCCTTTGAAATTCTTCTTCTTATTATATTGTCATAAAATGTTCAATAGAGAGTACAATGAGCCCAATACAAAATCATCCATCAAAATTAACTCAACAACATTCAGAAATATGTTCCCAGCATCAATCCAGATTAGAGTGAACTTGTCCTTCCTTCGGTCAAGTACGGTCAACTGCAGTCAGGTGTCAAACTCCAACCCTAGAGCTCAACTGCACAGAGGAAGAGGTATGCATGTGTTTGAGCCATTCCAACCACATGGACGACCTTGAAAGCCTACAATTGTAGCTGAAAATTTGCTATGTGTAGCCTGCGGTCAGAAACCAAAACCCTAAAGCATGTGTTAGCTTCAAACCCTGTAATCTCAGACCTATACAAACCACTTTTCTCGACCCAGCCTCAGGCATGTGCAAATGAATTAATGAAGAAGAGAAGAAGAATATTCTTGGTGATACCAAAATGAGCTTGAGTTCACTTGTATTTATAGGCTTCCAAGGGTTTCCATTTTCCTGTTAAGGTTGACCTAATCAAGTGTGACATTGTGGGATTTAGTTCAAAATTCACTTTCCCTTGTCCAAATTGACTACTTCAATAGTCAAAATTGGTCCTCTCAAAAAGAGGAATTTGGTCCCCTGGTTGAAATTTGGCACTGAGATACCAAATTAACACTCCCTATCATCTACAGATAAATTCCAACTGCAACATGTAATAATCATATGTAACATGTCATATCATGTCTCATATCTACTTAACTCTATCTACTCAAACATTCTCGGATATAAAGAAGAATAATTATTGGGGAGCTAGATCTACCACCCTCTCGGACAATGATGAAGGTCCTATTGGACACTCTCACCTCATGTAATCTCATCAAGAAATAGGCAAGATACAACTTACCAAGCAAGGAGCACAACCATCCCATGATGTAATCAATGGGAAAAATATAACTTTCTATATAATAGGTAAGGGTCACATCCAACCTATTTCCTTCTTATCTTCCAAGCAATGACCCTCAAGACTCATGTGGTATAACACATGCATCATAATACGAGCTTGAGTGAGATGCTCGACTTACAAAAGGTAAGGATCACCCACCCCGAGCATCCTCAACCTATTGGCGAGATGGGGAGGGACAATCCCAACAAGCCCAACTTGTGGGTATGATTCCAATTGGGGTATACTATCCATAGACCAAGATAGGGGGAGATACCTTATTTTTCAAAATAGACAAGGATCAAAAACACCCTATGGTTGATAGATAGGGGTGATAACCTATTGTCCGTAAATCCCTCAACCCTAAGAGTGCTCCATCTCAATTCCACACCCTAGGAGATTAGATAGGGAGGAATATTTGGCTCAGTGTTCTCGATCAGCGATGACCCTTATCAAGAGGGGTCACATCTCTTAGTCCAAGTTTCTCTCTAAATACCAAGAACTTCCCTTTTGTCAAAGCCTTGGTGAGAATATATATAGTTTTCTCATATGATGATATGTGATGGAGTCTAATTTCACCTCTTTCAACCATGTGTGGAATTAAGTGATATCATATCTCTATGTATTTGAACTTGTCATGAAATATGAGATTCTCCGCCATATGGATCCCACTCTTGTTGTCATAATATATCATTATAGTGTCTAGGACATGCTCAAATAGCTCTCCAAATAGTTTCCTCAACCAAATTTCTTATAGTTGGCCATGCTAGTGGCAATGTACTCTACCTTGTTGGTGCTCAGCGTTGGCACTTCTACTTCCTACTCATCTAAAATATCATGGCAGTTCCAAATCTAAAATAACATCCAGACATACTCTTCCTGTCAACAACATTTCCTACCTAATCAACATCAGTATACCCATGAACTCAAACATATCTTGCAGAATATATCAAACCAAGGGTTATTATCCCATGAAAATATCTCAAAATGTGTTTAGCAACAATCCAATGTGAATGGAGAGGCTCGGTCATGAATTGACTCAACGTGTTTACTGCATAGCATATGTTTGGATGGGTTTTCATTAAGAACATAATAAACCCAATCAACTATCTGTAATCGGGTGGATTCACCAAATAAGGTCCTGCAGCTTCTCCACATAACTTCTTGAAATCAATTTCCATCAGTGTGGGCAAGGACTTGCATTCTGTCATTCCAAGTCATTCCAAATGTGTCCAACAGCTTCACAATATATTTTCCTTATAGAAGGAAAATCTCACTTGGCCTTTGCCACACCTCAATTCTTAGAAAATAGTGCATGAGTCCAAGGTTCTTCGTCTCAAATTAAAAGGCTAAATACTTCTTACACTCGATTATCTGGGGCTCACTACCTTTCAAGAATAGATTGTCAACATATAAAACCATAATCAATGGAATACCTTGGAATACCTTGAAGTAGAGGTTGGGATCAATATTGCTTCTTGTGAACCCCAACTTCACCAAATAACCATCTATGTGGGTGTACCATGCTCTGGGTGCTTGCTTCAATCCATACAATGCCTTCTTCAACCTACAAACATGTGTCTTTCGATCCTATACTTAAAATCCTTATGGCTTCTCAACATACACTTCTTCTTGTAATGTGCCATGGAGGAATGTTGTCTTCACATCCATCTGATGAAGGGTCCATCCTTGACTTGTGGTAAGAGAAACTATCACATGAATGGTTGTATATCAAGCCACATGTGAAAATATATCATCATAATCTTCTCCCTCTTTTTGGGAGTATCCTCAAGCCACGAACCTTTCTTTATATTTCTCAATGCTACCATCAACTCCATGTTTGATATTTAATAGCCACTTTGAAGTCACCATAGGTTTCCCCTTTGGCCTTAGCACGACATCACATGTGTCATTCTTCATCATTGATTCATACCCTTTAGCCATAGCATCCTTCTATTGAGGGTGTTGGACCCGCCAACATTTACGGGATCTCCGCGATATGAAGTCCCAATCAGACCTCACACCATTTGGTGTAGGAATCCCATCCGGTATAAAGCCGTGGCTTTAAAATCCTTAAATATTTTCCTTGGCTCTAATTGTTAGCACAAGAGAGTGATGCAATGGTGTCTTCGAAAAGAAAGGGGAGTGTACCTAGTGAGTGTGTAGTGAAATTGTGTCAAGGTTCTTTGACTGCAAAGGCGGGGAGAAAAGTGAGCCTCTAAGTGACAAGTAATAATACCACCCAAGAAGAGACAAACATGAATCAGAAGGATCCTTCTAACATCCAACAAAATAGTCCACAGTGGATGCGATGGTCATTATAGCCAACACATAAGGAAATAGTTGTCTAGTATCCCAAGGAATAGTCCACAAGGATTGGGACAATGATAACAACCATTACAGCACATCCTCAATAAGATAAGCACTAAAATAACCTATATAATTCAATTATCTTAGTACATGTGAAAGAAAACATGAAATAAAAACGTCCAAAGAATTGTCTTTCAAACATTCATAGTCCATGCATGAAGAATGTGTTGGCCTTAAAAAGCTTCTAATTACTAAGAAAAAGTTCCAAGAAACATGTTTGCAATGTACATCACTAGCTCTAGTAGTGGGACTTTGAAGCCACTCCTTTCTCCTCAAAGAACTAGCTAATCACTCCTTTCTCCTCAAAGAACTAGTTGATCTCTCTAATGCCTTGCGAGAGGAGCTAAGGTGAAAAAGTCCTTTTCTCATACAATGAGGGGGGTGTATATAACCAAGGGGTGATGCTTCTCCATTGTGACTCTCTGACTACCCTCATGATTGTTCAATTTCCTATGACTTTAAAACTTACATGACTCTTCATATTCATGTGTGTCCTTTGGACATCCACTTTACAATACATTTAAATGCAATATACATGGTCCACAATAGTGATGTGGCATATCATAACCCATGACACAACCTAACATCACAGTGTTGATATGGAATGGCTTGATGATGTGAAAATGTCAATTCATTATTGTTGTTGAGTCCTAGATGTCTTCCTGGATATGCTTTCTCTTCTCCTCCGCATAGCTTGATTATGCGAGGTCTTCAATGATCTTAAGTCTTGGATGGTGGTTGCAAACTTGTATCCCTTTGCTTAGTATTGACAGATCCACTTGTGAGTTCAGCTACAAGAGAGTCTTTAGGCATGCTTCCCTCCTCCTTATCCTTCTTCATTATCTTGCCATGAGTTGATAGTCTACATGTTCCTGCAATTCACTCATGATGGGACGACATTAATCTGAAAATTCCCTATTCTAAGATGATGCATTATTATCCATGAACTGAGCCCGAGACAAGTCACATACTGGGAGACAGGGACCAGTGACTGCATATTGTGTAGTTCTAGGAGACAGGGAGAGAGTCTGATCATTGAGACTGCGCAGAGCGCAACTCAGGCTAGGATGAGGGATTTTTCTTCAGAATCCTCACCAAGGAGAAAAATTGCGTAGTGAACACTGAGGGAAAAAATTGTGTAGTTTAATTTAGGAATTGGAAAATGTTGGATGGAGCCCTAGGAGGATAGACTGCATAGTTTCAAGAGGCAAGGGGGACTGGACAACTAGGAGGCTTGGAGAGAAAAACCATGTAGTTTCTAGAGGTAATGAGCTCCAGCTCAGGGAAGGACACTAGAGGAAGCCTATATGTAGATTTGGAGGCGAAGTGATGTTGGGATTACAAATTGTGCAGTTCCAGTAGTCAAGGAAAAGGCTTGAAGGTTGAAGATGCGAAGTATGTAGTCCAAGACGGACTGGGAGGAAGAAAATTTATAATTTTGGAGGTTATGGGAGGTTGGTGGACTTAGGAATTACGTAGAATAGAAGCCCTAAAAGGAATGTATTGTGCATTGCACATTTCCAGTCGGAAAGATCACATCCAAGAGGGTTGAGACATCACAATGCACAACTCAATTAGGGCCCAGTGAAGCTAAGTTGCCCAGTTGGGAAGATTTTCCAAAATGGCTAAGTATTGGAAGAGACATGGACTCATGTGAACTTGAACTATGATCGTGCACTTAGCATACCTTGATGACATGACAACATAGATCATCAGAACATATAAACAAATCATTCTCCTCTATGTGACTGCCTCATGACAAGATGAGACAAGTGTGACACTTAAGATCGAATTTAGGACGACCGTGACGACACTTGTGCAATAGCGCTCAATACTTTTTGTAAGAATGTGATGGATGTTTACAGGATTGGGACAAATCATATGCATAAAGAACTACCTTCAAAATCACCTAAAGACAACAATTAATTCATCACGCAAAAGGGGCCAAAGAGCTGGAAGAAAGCTCATGAAATGAGCTTAAGTGTTTGCAAAAATCAAGGAAAACACCAAGGAAGACTCTGAAATTTGACTATAAGACAAAATTTTGGAGGGTGTTGTAGTAGCTACAACACTTGCACCACATAGGTTGAACTCCAACTTCACTGTCTTGGTTAGTTTCTTCTGTGGAGGGCCTTAGTTACTCAGGGGTTATTAATAAATCGTGTAGATTAATTTTCCCTTTCCACTTATCCCATAGACAGACATGGTCCCCTCTATACCTTCTTGGTTGAACACAACATAAGATTCAACATAATCACAATGTTTCGAGTTGGGAAGGGTAATTTTCCTCGCAATCTTAAGATATTCAAAGTATAATTTTTCATCTCTGGTGTTTCTCCGCTGCCATTAGGCCTCGACACTACCCTAGCGAAGTCATAAAGGAACACAAACATTGCTCCACTGCCATCGAGCCTAGATAGTACCCCGACGGAGTTTTTACTAATTGGATAAGCTTGAGAACACCAACAGAAAAGACTGATTATAGGCAAGATCTTTCTGGAATAGCCATGGGTTAATGGTTGGTCCAAAACTCTCCTAACAGACGGATCGTATTTTCCGTTAGAACTTCATCAGACAAAAGATGTAACCAACACACGGAAGATGGATAGAGGGCTAGCCAAATGCTGAAGTATCACAAGACTCTTTATAGTTTAGCCACACACACTTAGAAGCCTCAACATAATCATGGACAACACTTATTTACATAACAAAAAAAAAAACAAGATTCAAGCAAAGAAACAAACAACCATCAATGAAAAACTATGTACATAGTGATGGGCACAACCCCAAATTCTCATTGAAAATATTTTTTTAAGTCTTGGCCATTGACAAGGAGAGAGTCAATATTCTTGTCAAGTTATTGAAGTTGACATGTGTGCTGGCCAAGATTCTCGTGTATCATGTATGACCCAATCCTCAAGGATTAAAACTTAGTGTGTTTGACTTTGTCCTCGTGGGCTTTGTCTCACTTTAAGACTAAGTCACCTTCACTAAACTTGTTTTTCCCTGCAGACTTCCTGTCAAACCACCTCTTGATATGACTTTGGTGAAGTAATTTTTTTCTTCAGCTTTAAATCCTTCTTCGTATAGCTTGTGAAAAGTGTCAATCTTATCTTGAACTAATAGACATGGCTTGCCTTGGGACTCTTGTTACAGTTGGAGAGTGGGCAAGTAGATGTTCGACGAGAGGATGGCTTCTTTTCCGTACACCATGAAGGAAGGGGAGTTGTTCAAGGAAGGTTTTGGCTTGGCCTGGTCAGCCCATATGGTATTCACCAAAGAAGAGTGGCAATTTCGTTGTTCAAAGAATTCATAGAATATGGTATTTTTGATGATACATATAAGGTTCTTGTTCGTGGATTCAGCAAGACCATTCCCCTGCAAATAATAATTAGCTTAATGCTTCAAGATAATACCATTTTCCAATGAAAATCATAAGTTCTTGACGATGAAAAGTATGTTGCATTGTCAAAAACAAGTGGTGTAGCAACGTCGAACCTAGAAATAATGTTTTGTTGAAAAAAACTACTGAGTTCCTGATCGTTCACATGTGTTAGCATAATTACCTCTGTCCACTGTGTGAAATATCATGTAGCGGTGCTTCTTTGATGAGTGCAGGAAAATTTCCCCAATCATGTCCAATCCCCATTGTTTGGAAGGCTCTTCTACTGTAATGGGTTGCAATGGGGTTATTGACTTCTAATTTCCTCTGGCACACTGTTGATAAATCAGACACTTGCAGGCATAGGCATGAGTATCTTTGAATAATGTGGGCTAGTAAAAGTTTACCCACATAACCTTAAGTGTTGTGGTGTTACCTACGTAGTGTCCCCTGGCTGGTCCATTGTGGAGATCACGTAGTACCTTTTCTGAATCGTGCGCCTCCAAGTACCTGAGAAGTACTCTGTTGTGGTGCTTTTTGAACATCACCCCATGCACCAACTGATAAGATAATGCTTTAAGTCGGAGTACCTCTGTTTCCATGTTTAAAAGTGAGAGGTAAGTGTGTCATGCTTGAGGTATTGGTGCACATCTGTGTATGAAGAGTTTATGTCTGTAGGGGAGAGGCTCGTTTGATGTTATACATCTCAATCTCTTGCTCCCATCCTATGAGCTCTTCTTCTTCCTCTTTTGCATTTACTGCCTCTGCTACTAACTGGAAAAGATGATGACCCTTGATTGTATGAACTAGAATGATGTCTAGATCATACTCTTGTAACCTAGGCATCTAGTTCACCCTCCATTCACCCATCTATTGTTGAATAAGCAGTGACCTGACTATTGGATGTGAGACAAAGATAACACAACAGGTTTTTAACACATAAGGTTTGAAGTGATTTACCACCTTGTACACTACATAATCATGTTTTTCCATGGTGGGGTAATTAAGATTTGGTCTTTGTAGACTTGTGCTTATGAAGGAGATAGGTTATATGTTGTTTAGTTCATCCTTATGAGTGAGTACAGCAGCAAGAGAGGTATCAGTAGAAAAAGTGTAGATAAAGAAGTCTTTACTGAAATCTGGACTGTACAACATGGGTGCTTTTGTTATGTCCTGTTTAATATGGTTGTACACATCCTTTTCCCTCCTATCCCATTTGTAAATTAAGTCCTTCTTCACCATCTCCTGTATTTATTTAACAATCTGGGCATAGTCGTAGATGAACTTGTGGAGGAAGTTGATCTTCCCCAAGAAAGACTGCATGGCTTTCTTATTCACTGGGAAGCGAATCTACATGATAGTCCTGACCCTATACAGGTCTACCTTGATCCCACTTTTAGCAATGATGTGTCCCAAGAGGTTACCCTCGAACATTGCAAAGCTACTCTTCTTGGGTTTTAATGATATCCCGTACTTGCAACATTGCTCAAAAATATTCTTCAAGTGGTGTTAGTGATCAGACCTCTATTTGGAGAATATTGTTACGTCATCAAGATAGACCACTATGCTCTGACCAATGATCTAGCCGAAGGCGATGTCCATTGCATGTTGGAATGTCACACCAGTGTTTATTTTCCCAAACGGAATTCATTGAAATGTAAACGCTGACCACTTCGTTCTTAATTTTGTTTTAAGCCTATCAGATTCTGAAACCAGAACCTGGTTGTATCCTGAATATCCATACAAAAAATAAATTATTTTGGACCCCAATACTATTTGCAGTGTTTTCTCCATGGATAGCACGAGATAATTATCCTTGTCCAAGGCAAGGTTGAGATTCCAGAAATCTACACACAGGCATATCTCCCTGGACTTCTTCCTCACAGGAACCAAATTTGACACCCACATCGATTATCGCACTCTGTATATGATTCGAGCATCCAACGGTTTTCTCAACTCATTTTGTATGACAAGCTCAAGCATTGGATGAACTTCCCCATTTTATGTTGAAATGGCTTATCCCCTTCCTTGATTGGTATTACATGTTGGATGATTCACGTGTCATGTGTCTTGAGTTCATCATACGTCCACATGAAGAAATCAAGATACTAATTGAATAAGCGGATGAATGATTTCCACTTTTGTGGTGTGCAAGAAATACTGAGATTGACATATTCCAGATCCTTCTAAGTTCCTAAGTTGATCTTCTCATGTGATAGTGTGGAATTGAAGGTCTTGGCATTAACAGGTTCCTCGAAGTGGTTCTGGAGATCATACAACTTCTCTAGTGATACCACACCCTTAGGGATGAGATTTCCTTTACTTGCATTGGTTATGTCCTAGAGTGACCTTTTGTGCTCATCCTCATCGATCGTTGCGTCTTCGAATACTTCAGCGTTCACCATAAAATACAATATCTATTGGTCGTCATAAAAAATGCATAAATTAGTGATATTATCTGGGATGAAAGGTTTATATATAATTTTAATATAAAATTCATCCCTCAATGGTGACATCCTAGCAGCAATGTTTGCCAAGGCATCCACAACTACATTACGCTTTCTTGGAATGGAAATAATATTAACAGCTTGGAATTTTGAGATTAGACACCATACCTCTTGTTGATAAATTTTAAGATGCAGTGACACACAATGTATGGTGTTACGTATCTGTCACACCATGATTTCTGAGTCACCTACCACTTTCATATAAGCAATTTTGAGGTCAATGGATTTCTATAAGCCCAATATGAGTGCCTCATACTCTGCAGTGTTATTCATGCACTTGAATTCCAAGTAGCTAGAGATCAAATGTTTTCTTTACAACAGGTCTATTAAAACGAAACCAACTCCAAAGCCCTCCTTCATTTTGGAACCATCGAAATACATAGTCCAAACATCATATGTACAAGGACTATGAGCTATACTAGTACTACTGCTAACTTTACAGAGTTCATTATTGTCAGTTGGATAAGGAAGGAGATCCAATTGTGTGTCTAGTGGGACTGTGGATGGCTCTACAAGATAACACCCCAGTTGAGTTTCCATAAAGTAATTGTTAAATAATAATTCTACGAAGGCCATTAGCTTGTTATGTTTGTTCAAGGGAGTAACTATGTGCTTCATATATCTCTCTGATTATACCCATATCTGATTATTCCTGCCCTTTTATGGAAGCCATAAGTGTGATTAGTCTATGGAAAAGTATCCTTCAAGTTTGCTAGACAAGTCTCTACCCAGGAACACTTTGTATGCTTCCGTAATGTCCACAATCACTATTTTGATGCATTGGTGAACTCATCCATTAAATTCTATGTGGATGATGACATCCATGAGTTCACTAATTGCCTAGACATGAGTTCTTCCCAACAGAATAATATGTGCATCTATCCCTTCCCATTTAGCATTTATTTTCTTAGCAATGGACAATGGTATGAAATTCACCGATGCACCTGAATCAACCAAGCAATTGTGTACATTGAAATTGAATATTTTGAACATTAACAAGAATGGTGGGCAGAGTTTGTTTGCATCCATCATGAGTGAATTAAGTACAAATGCGAGAGTATCAGGAGTCTTACTAGATCAGTTGTCCAAAGAGGAAGTATTACCTCAATAGGTTTGCCCAAGTGCCCATAGAAGGATGTTTCGCTGACTCGTAATATTTGTGAATTCGAACATAGAGTTGTTTGCACGAACCTTCTTCATATCATCCACAATATTATACTCCACAACACGAAGAATGACCAAGGTCTAAAGATGCAACTTAATTTATAGTTTCTGAAGGGGTGGTTATGTCCTTATTGAAGTCGGAAACATTTTTCATTGAAACTTCTTTCCTAGACTTGATCTGGGTATTTTGTTCCGAGTCAGCCGGTGGGTTGATTTTCGTTAATAGGTTTTCTTTGAATTTTTTCTTCAACAACTCAATTATAGTGGTCATCCCTTGGCCTCTTAAGTTTTATTAGTTGTTTTGCACCTGGGCCGAACCGTCACTCGAAGGCTGATTGTCAGCAGTACTCTTTCGGGCTTTGAGAATGAATTTAAACATGTTCACGTCATGCCCAACACTTGGAGCTTCATTGGCTACAGTAGATTCTTCCTTATCTTCATCAAGCTCAGTCTGCTACTTAGCCATCACTGAATCAACAAATTGTGTAGCCATCCTTCCCATGATATGATTCCATTATGGGCACGTATTTTCTGAATGATGCTCTTCATGAAACATGTAATATGAATCCCTACCTATTTTCTCAATATTCTAAAAAACATTAAAACTATGCACAAATTTTTTTAGCTGGTTACTGCTACTACCAAAAGTTATATTCCTTCCTAACATGTACTTGGGGGGCTTGTCTCTCATGGAAGTCTCCCTCATCCTTTGTTTATTTTTTCCATTTCAGTGGTCAGGGACTTGACGAGACAAGCCAGGTTCTCTAGATCATTTGGTTCTTTCTCTTTAGCCTTACTCAAAGAGACTTGAGACCTCTTACCCATGTCCTTGGAGTCTTTTGTTGGTTTGTCATCTAAGATTATTCCAATAGCATGTGATTCCTTCTCAACAATGATAGTCTCTTCGTAATTTTCTATTAATGTTTATTTCACAGTTCGCTTGACAAACTGCGCAATACTTGTTGGCAAGGCAGATGTGTAGTAATCTATGGTGATGGAGTCGTGAGGTTTTGTGTTTTCCATAAATTTATTCAAGATGTGATTGAAATTTTGATTGAAATATTTCACTTCTCCTTTTGCTCCATCTTAAGGTTACCTAGGTCTTTCAATAACATGGTAGGGGTCTTGTCATCAACAAAATTTTCAAGAAATATCTTCTTGAACCCCTTCCAATTCTGGATGGAGTTTAGAGGAAGGTTGTGATATGATATAGTTGCTTTACCATCCAAGGTACATGGAAAAATTTTGCATGCAACATCATCATAAAATACCTCAAGAATTTTCATATGTAGGTAAAAGTTATCCAGATGGTCTTCAACCTTCATCGTCTTATCAGGGTCATATTTCGTTAACAATTTCTCTGAATTCTTTGGCATCTTATTAAAGACAAACGGTAGTGCGAGTGGGCCTTGAGTCATCCAATCCATATTTTGGTCGGCCATGTCTTCTTCTTCATTGTCCTCCTCGTCTTTGTCTGATTCTAATGACTCTTCTTCCTCTTCTTCTTCTTCCCCACCTATCTCGCTCAATGTTTCACCCGGGAGTAAGATGTTTCCTCCGTTACCTTCGTGAAAGAGTGGAGGCTTTTCTTCCTTTTCCACAGAGTCTGTTAATTCTTCAAGTGTTGCAAGAACCACTTCTTCAACGGACGAGTCTACTATCCCTGTGGGGTTGGTATTATTCTTCTCTGGATAATATGGAGGATTGATTACTCCCGGAATCATTCAAATAGATTTTGAAAATTGACGGCTAGTGGGTTGGATGGCCCAGAGCTAGGTATATGGAATTTCATGTTCATGCTTGGGCTGAGAAGAGTCACCAACTTCAGAAGCATGAGTAGGGTATGTGGAATGAGAGTTGTTTCCCTTACCAAATAATGGAAATATGGGGTCTGTGGGTCTATCAGCCGTAAAAAATTGGCTTCCCTCCTTCTAGCACCAGAAATGTTGACAGTCCCGGACCCACCAACATTCAAGGGATCTCCCCAATATGAAGTCCCAATCAGACCTCACATAGTTTGGTGCAAGGGGACTATGCCTAGTGAGTGTACAATGCAATTTTCTCAAGGTTATTATACTGCAAAAGGGGAGAGAAAAGTGAGCCTCTAAGTGAGATGTAATAGTACCACCTAAGAAGAGACACACATGAACCAGAAGGACCCGTCTAACATCCAGTGGAATAGTCCACAGTGTATTTGATGGTCATTAAAATCAACACATAAGGAAAGATATGTCTAGTATCACACAGAATAGTCCAGAAGGATGGGAACATCAATAACAAGAATTACAACACATCCTCAATAAGATAAGCACTAAAATAACTGAAATAGTTCAACTATCTTAGTACATGTGAAATCAATAATGAAATACAAATGTCCACAAAATATTCTTCCAAACATTCATAGTCCATGCATGAAGAATGTGATGGCTCTAAAAGGCTTCCGATTATTAAACAAAAGTTCCAAGAGACATGTTTACAATGTACATCACTAGCCCCAGTAGTGGGACATTGGATCCACTCCTTTCTCCTCAAATAACTATTCGATCTCTCTAATGTCTTGCTAGAGGAGCCAAGGTAAAAAATTCCCTTGCTTATACAATGAGGGGGGTATATATAAATAAGGGGTGATGCTTCCCCCTTGTGACTCTTTGACTACCCTCATGATTTTTCAACTTCCTATGACTTTTCAACTTACATGACTCTTCATATTCATGTGTGTCCTTTGGACTTACACTTTAAAAATACATTTGAATACAATATACATGGTCCAAAATAGTGATGTGGCATATGATAACCCATGTTATGACTTGACATGACACTTTTGACATGGAATGGCTTAATGATGTGGCAATGTCAAGTCATTTTTACTGTTGAGTTCTAGATGTCTTCTTGGATATGCTTTGTCTTCTCCTCCGCATAACTTGATGATGTGGGTCTTCAATGAGATTAAGTCTTGGATGGTGGTTGCAAACTTGTGTCCCTTTTCCTACTATTAATAGATCCACTTGTGAGTTTAGCTGCAAGAGAGTCTTTCAGCATGCTTCCCTCCTCCTTCTCCTTCTTCCTTATCTCTCCTTGACTTGATAGCGTACATGTTCCTGCAATTCACTCATCATGAAATGACATTAATATGAAAACTCTCTAATCTAATATGATGCATTATTATCCATGAAATGAGCCCAAGATAAGTCATAGACTGGGAGACAGGAACCGATGACTATGCATTACACAGTTCTAGGAGACAGGGAGATATTCTAATCATTGAGACTCCATAGAGCGTATTTCAGACTAGGGTAAGGGATTTTTCTACACAATCCTCACTGAGGAGAAAAATTACGTAGTTCCCACTGATGGATAAAATTGTGCAGTTCAAGTCAGCAGTGGAGACTGTGGGATGGAGCATTGGGAGGATAGAAAATGCATTGTTAGGAGGCAGGGGGAACTGGGGAGTTAGGAGGCTTGGAGAGAAAAACTGTGCAGTTTATGGAGGTAATAAGTTCTGACTAAGGGAAGGTCACTGGAGGAAGCCTCAGTGCGGGTTTGGAGGCCAAGGGAGGCTAGGATTTCTACGCATTTCACACTTATAGCAGGAAAGGAAAAGGCTTGAGGTTTGAATATGTGAAGTGTGCATTTCAACACAAACAAGGAGGAAGCAACTGCACAATTCTGGAGGTCAAGGGAGGTTGTGGGACTTAGGAATTGCCTATAACAGAAACCCTGAAAGAAAGGTATTATGCATTCTGTAGTTCCAATTAAAAAGGTCACATCCAAGAGGGCTGAGACTGTGTAATGCGTAGCTCAGCCAAGGACTAGTGAAACTAAGTTGCCTAAACAGGAAGATTTTCCGAAAATAGCTAAGTGTTGGAAAAGAGATGGACTTGTGATGAACTTGAACTATGATGGCACACTTAGCATACCTTGAAGACATGAAAACATAGATCATCTGAACATATAAACAAATAATTCCCCTCTGTGTGACTTCCTCATGACAATATGTGACAAGTGCGACACTTAAGATATACTTTAGGACAACTATGACGACACTTGTGAAATGACGCTCAAGACTTTGTATATGAATGTTGCAGATGTTTACAATTTTGGGACAACTCACACACACAAAGACCGACCTTAAAAACCATTAGAAAGGATTCACAAACATCATACAATAACCAAACATGCCTAAAGATGACAATTAATTCATCATGCAAAAGGGGCCAAAGAACTTCAATAAAGCTCATGAAATGAGCTTAGGTGTAACGGCCCTGGTAAAAATTCCATGTAAAAAATATATAAGGCCATGGTCGATGAGACATGCATTCCAAGTTGAATGGTGAGCAATATATCCTAGTGTGGGTGTTCATTTGATTGTTTATGGCTAAGGAAATTGGCAAAGGAAATGGCTAAGGCTTTGGAAAAGCATGAGGCATTTATTGGCAGTTTATTAATGAAAATAAAGGAAATTAGGAGAAAATGAAGGTGAAAGGTCACAGGTTGCATGTGAGGAGGAAAATGAAGGAAAATAATGGAAATTGAAGAAAATAGAGGCCTAGTTGATAAAAAGGCTTCTAAGGATTAGTGGGCAAGCTTGGTTAATGTAACCTTTTGTCAGTTAAGGTTTGGAGCTCTCTCATTATTCTCTCTCTCTCTTTCTCTTGGACACTTAGTGTTTTCATGGAGCACTTTGCAATTGGAGAAATAAAGGCAAAAGAAGGCAATAGGAAGCACAGATCAAACAAGTAAAGGCAGGATCAAGCAGCTACAACAGAATTCTTCTTAGGTATCGACTTTCATGTGTATTTAACTTGCTAGATTTGACATGCATGGAATTGCATGTGGTTCCTTTCTATCATGGCATCGCTTTTGTTAGGTGTGACAGTGTTCTTCAACCTAGCCTTTCCATTTCCTGATATATTTGATGAGATGATTTCTCACATTTGGTTAATGTGGGATGGTCGGATTGGATTTGAAGCTAAGTGGGGTGGATCTTTGAACTGGAAAACACATGGCCTAGTGGTCCTTGAACCGAACTTTGGATCACGGTAAATCCGTTGGACTAGTAACCCCTAAACTAGATTGTGGGTTGCAGTAAAGCTAGATTGTGTGCCTTGGTGTGCCTAGTAATCCTTGTTGGTGAATGGCGGGATGTACAGTAAATCTAAGAGGTGGATTTCTCTCCATTGGGCCTAGTAGTCCTAGGATGGGATTACGGTAAAGCTTGAGAGACTAGGAGGCACTAAAAATCCTCATGGTGTAGGCAAAGAACTCTGGTGGAATCCACGCTTGTTGGTGCTTTTTGGTGTGTTTTACAAGTCCCACATTCATGCTTGGAAAATGGCACGGGGGTGATTGGCTAAAGAGAGACTTGGCTCATCCAATCTATGTTCAGGTGGAATGTGGTAGTCCCATCTCTGATTGGTTTATTACATTCATTAATGAGAAATGTATTCCCTTTATTTTCATGTGTAAATGTACTAATGTATATGTGGATTTTTATGGCTAATATGTTTATGATATTTATGTTCCTATTATGCTGGTTATATGTATGTATCTCAGCATGTTTTTACTTGTAAATTAATGGATAATGTATATATGGCCTAGATGTTAATGTAGAAAATGGAATGAGGGAAAAATGGTTCACAGTGATCCTCAAATAAGTACGAGATCCCTACACTTAATTATGTTGTTTACACCTATAGGTTACACGTTGATGATATTTTTGACAAAATGCCTGGAATGGCTAGTATGGGTATGGTTAAGGTCTTATTCAATGTATTTCTTTGGCATCATTTTTTCCCTGTACTTCTACTTATTTTAAGCTATCACTTCAATCTAGGCAATGACCTAGGCTCTGGGCCTAAGAAAATGGCTTTAATCCAGGGGTCATTGGCACAAAACTAACAATTCTAGTCTCTTGTCACTGGCAGGAAATCTTGTGAGAGCGAATTTGGGTTTCTGGATGCTCTCTTGCCCATAGCATGGGAGTGACTGAGGCCTAAGAGGTCCAGAACATCACTGGGACCTAGGGAAATGTTGTCTGAGTGGCTGACATCTCTTCTACGGATTCTTAAGCTATGTTGGATGACTATGTGTGATGTTTCCATTTATTCAACTTCCTTAAGGCCACATAGGATGTCGAATCCAATCATAGTATCCTCTCGTCTCATGTTTACTCCAGTTAACTAGTTACTTGGGTAGATGTGGGAGGAGGGTGTTACAGAGTGGTATTAGAGCATGGTTCACCCCTCGGACTAGATGGGAAATGTGTGTTGGTCATGCATGCATGTCAGTTGCATGTGTGTATCTTACACTTGCATTCCATGTGCTTGTTGCATTGCATGATATTGATCATGGTTGTAGTGTGGTTTTCATGGGGAACTTGATGTTGATTTTGTGGAATGCATCGTCATGAGTATATGACTGGATACATAATGTTCTATGTCACTTACATGTTGTTATATGTTGCTTGATTACATCCTTGTATGTTAGGTTGCATTCTTGTATGCTTAATTACATGTATCAGTCTTGTAGGTTGGTTACAAGAATTGATCGCTTATGCTTGACTACATGTGTTCAAGCGTATGTGTAGTTGATTAGGCATTTCTTATGCATGTTGATGGTTCCATGTGGCAATGTTTAGAGTGGAGTAATGGTTCTTTTCATGCATGTGGTCATGGTTTGTGTAATTGATATGGTCATGCATTGATGACTGGACCCTAGATAGAATGATGTGTATATGGTTTTGTACTCCTGTGTTATATGTTTATATGCAGTTGTTATGCATGTATGGTCTTGGTTATAGTTATACATGAACAATAGCTCAAACATGCCTTGTGAAGTCATGGTATGCAATCTAGGTCATCAATGTGATATTGGTATGTTATGATTCATCTAGGTGGATATTGGTAGCCACCCGCCTATTCCACCTAGACCCCCCAGTCAATTTCATATGTTTCCTTGTTCATTTCAGCATTTACTATTTTTAGCAGTTTTTTGGGTCCTGAATTTCTAGAGCAGTTTTGACCCCCTAAACAATTTTTTTTTTTGTGTCCATGGTAGGCACATAGTGATAGGCAGGGGCCTGTGACAAAACCTATAGTACTCAGAGATACCTTTCCAACAAGGCATCGTACGCGCCAAACGGAGATAATATGACCAAGTTATGACCCCGGGAAGTTGGATGCCCAAATAACCCCAACAAGGCCCACAACTCTTGGTGTTACATCTCCTAGGGCATGAGTAAGTGCAGAGGAAGGTAAGACTATGACAGTCAGTTGGACTAGTTGGGTCCATTGTGGTAAATGGGCGTTGGCAGTAAAGTCGTGAGAAAGGTAACCATAAAGGTAAAGTAAATGTATTTGAGGCATCATATGCCTTGGATATGTTTGGAATGACTATTCTTAATGTTGCGCACATGTTGCATGAATAAAGGAAGTTCTCTTAACCATTGACCTCGATATCTGGTAATTATGTTATGGTCATGATTATGCTGATGTTTATATATGTATACATGTATGTATATATGTCGTTGTCTGACAGGATGATGATTGTTTTATGCTAATGATTATATATGTATCTATGTATCTATGTCAATGTCTGATAGGGTTGTCATGGATCGTTCTTGTGCAGGAATGATTTCTTATGTAGGTGAACGAAATGAGGAGATTCCTGGTTCATGAGAAATCAAGTGGGAAGAGTAGTCACAACAAATATACGAGGTGAGTATCATATGGATATGAATTGATATTGTATTATGCCTATGTTATGTTATGACATGGAATGTGGAAGGATACATCAGCGAAATGAAAGCAGTGTGGTCTGCGACATGTTGGGACAAGCATAGATAAGACACTGGAAGCAAGGTTTCTTGGTAAGGACAGTGTGGTTTTGGATGTGTGGTACTACTGTTGTGCATATGTTGTATATGTTGCACATGTTGCATCTATGATGTGTGCACTTGCGGTGTTGTGTATATATAGTGTATGTACATGTTGTTTATGCAAAGTTATGTACAGGATGGTATAGATAGTGTTGTGTGAATATTGCATATAGTTTTGTGTGCATGATTGGATATGTAGTGTTGTGTACAGATGATGCTATGTACATGTTGGATATGTACTGCTATGTACAGGTGGTGTTATGTGCATGTTGTACATGTGGTGCTCCGTACATATGGTGTTGTGTGCATGATTGTACAAGTGGTATTTTGTACATGTTGTACAAGTGGTGTTGTGTGTAGTTGGTGTTGTGTACATGCCATGTACGTGGCATTGTGTACATGTGGTGTCATGTACCTGTCGTGCGTGTGGTACTGTGTACATGTGGTATTGTGTACATGTTGTACAGTGGTGTAGTGTACATGAGGTGTTGTGTACACTTGTGTAGGTAGTTTCGTGTACCTGTGATGTCCAATTGTTGTGCAAGTGGAGCTTTGTACATGTGGTACTGGTGTGTATGTGGGATTGAGTGCATGTCGTACATTCTTTGTTATGGACATGCGGTACTATGTATGTGCATTGTGTAGTCATGGTATTGTGAAACATGCATTCATTGTGTTGCACTCTATATATGTATTTGTGTTGTGTTGTACACCGAGTGTAGGTGTATGTGTTGTATGTCAGGTGTAGGTGCATGTATTGCATGGTGTTGTATGCATTGAGTGATTATATGTGTGTGATGCACACTATGTGTACATGCACATGGTTAAGGAGAAGGAACTAGGTGTTTGTCTAGTGTGGAAACCAATCTAGAGTGCGTACGGAATAAAAACAAAGGTAGAAGCTAACGATTAATGAAAGGATAAGTATCCACATTTTATTGTTATTATGCATGTCATTTATGATTATGGTATATGATGATTATATGTTATCTATGATTTTGGTTTATGATGGTTACATGTAATTTATGATGTTCATATATGATGGTTGTGTTTGATCTTACCGAATGTGATATGTTTATACATGATGATTTGGTCAAAGATGCTAGTTTGACTTGTTGTGATAGGAAGTAAATAGGATTTCAAGTATACCTTATTGACAAGCTACCAATGATGTATGATTTGAAGTTATTTCAATTTATTTTGAATTTGATGGAAATTATTTACTTGGTACAGTAAGCATGGAAATTCTTAGTTGGATGGTTGAAATTGGCTGCAACAATTAAAGAAATTGGAACAAGCAGCAGTATGCTAGTAAAGCACTTCAGGAGCAGGGCCATTATGGGACACTAGCACCCAATAGTGTCCATTTATTTACATGAGGATGCTATGAGCGGTATGATGGTTTTGAGGCAGGTATATTCCTTGGTTTTTTGATATTCCGATGTGAGGAAGCCTTGCCAAGGGATGGATCACCCGAGATAAGAGATGTCAGGGAACTTGGAAGGTGATTAACTACACGGAAGGGGTGACTGGATTGCCCGAGGGAATGTGTAGCAGAGAAGGGAAGGTCAGGGATATATTTGTTTTGGCCATGAGAATTGTTTGATGGAATGAGATGCACATTGGGAGTGCACCCCAAAATAATGAGTCGGTAACTGATCGCTAAGAGGAAAAGTGGCGGAGGATTCTAGTGTTGGACATTGGATGCATCTTTGACTATGGCAGTGGATTCTGGACTTCCTAGGAAGGAGGTGAACCCAAGTATTAATTTTGAGAGTGGAGGTGTGAGCCTTTGGATTCCCTTGTTGCGGATGTAGGCATCATATCCTTTATTTGTTGGTTTAATATGGACATATGTGTATAGTGGTTATTGTAAATACCGTAGTGAGTTGTGTTATAAAGCTCCAATATCTAGTATGGTTAAATCTAGTCATGTTGTCATGTTGTCATGATGTTTTTATTTTGAGTAGGTCATTCATTATAAATATAGCAATGAGTTGTGTTATAAATCTCCATGGGAAGAATGTTTTTGTTGGCTTAAGGGGTCCTGACCTAGGTTCATAGTTAGCTGCGCTAACCAACAAAACCGTAAACTGTTGGCCCTTTCTGCAACAAGTGTCGTAGAGGTTGTAGTCTTACCTGAAGCAGTATTGGGGGATGACAGAACTGGTTTTCTACATCCAGAGGTTTTTCTGATGGGTTTTTGTGATTCCTAGGGCTTAATTATGACCTTCGCGAACCCTAACGCTTGTATTGCAGAAAAATTATAGTAACATGCAAGAACAGAAACTAAACCTTTGTTGATCACTCTAAGCATTCATATCATCAAGTAAACATGTATATCTACCACTTTCATGCATCAATTAAGTGTTTCTTCAGATAAATGCAAAAAGCAAAGTGAATACACATACATTACATAAGTAAACATAAAGGCATAGATACAAAAATATCGCTCCAAAATTGTCTTTATTAGATATAATCATTTTGTTACAAACTCTTCTTCCCTATGCACATAGCTACAGGGGCCCATGCACTCAACTTGTGGACTTACCAAGATCTGCACGCACATAGATGCAGGAGCCTTCCCCTTCACCTAAGTATAGAAAACAAACTTTTCTACTTGAGACTACTTGCCCATACAATGATTTTTAATGACTAACTAACCTCCTATGACTCGCTATGACTCCTTTATATAGCTTATTTCATTACAATACCATGGTTCACGAACCATGGGTGGGTCACAAAACATCTTAACTTCTAACAAACTAAGGGGATTTTACCTTCTTAAATCCCCTTTAACTCCTACAACCTTCACGCTCCACTCCTCAAAATGAAAAGACTTTACATAATTAACAAAAATAATTACAAAATTTACCCCAGGGGAACTTGTCCCAACAGGCCCCCAACACAATTTCGTGACTCATCCTTGAGTCACTCTGTTGGTGGCACCACAATATTTTCCTGCAGCTCACTGAACTCAATCTTTAACACCTGCAGGTTTGTTGTTCCCTGTGTAGCAGCTTGACGCACTTTCTCGACCATTTTTTCCACGTCCCCAACACCAGTCACACATGTCATTGGTTCTAGCAGCATAATGTTCAACTCTTCATAGAATACTTTGTGAGATACTTGTTCGGCGCCATTTGTGGAAATTTATCATGATCCCCTAGGTCCCAATCCTCCATTTTCAGCGTCAGTATTTGGGCTAACAAATTTCCTTCAAGCAACACACTCTCTTACAACAATGGTGTGGAAACCATAAAATTTTCATTATCCAGATATTTTGGCACTTTAGCAGTTGCTTTTTGGGGTGGGATATACATCAGCAGCCAAGTTGTTGTCTCAACCTCCTCTACATCAATATCCTCTATGCCCTCATGCAATTCTCCCTCATCCAGATCTAGGGGCTCTGTCGATTGTTTGGACAGATCCATCTTCCCTTTCTGGTAGATTTCAGTCAGGTTTTTCCACAGTGATTGTTGCACTGGGACTTGTTGAGGCTTTTTCTACTTCTTATCTCCCACCGTGGAAGCAGATGGCTTAGGCCTTGGTGACCTAGGTGTAGTAGTCAGAAACCCTGCAGGTACAGGTTGGGCTGGCTCTGTCTCAGGGTGAGTTGCATTCATTCTCTCAAGGATGATCTTACACTGCCAATTAAGAAAGTTTTTGAACTTCGAGCTGTGAAATAATTTCCTCCCAATCCTTCTCAGACATACAACACTTTACTTAGTGCAAAACAAGTTGAAAAAAATTAAGGAAAAATTTCAGAAAGAAAAGTGTTTGAATGTGGAGCAACATGCCATATTTATAGACTAATTTGAATTCAAATCCAACCGTTCCCTCCAATTCTTGGTCATTAATGCACATTTGGCAGCAGATTTCTAAAGATATGCACCATAAATTCTTTTTCCTCGCTCCTTCAAATGAAAAAATTGCCATCAAATTAGCTACAGTGTATCCAATGATCATTTTTCGGCCATCCTACAAGGGACCCATCCACCTAGTGTAGCTTCTTCAGTGCAACACCCCTCGCCACCATCCTTCAACTTGTTGCACAACCCCTTCACTTTTCCTTTCTATCTTTCAGGTAGTGTATTTTATAGTCCCATACTTCCTTGCAGCTTCTGAGAGTAATAAGACTATCCTGCAATCATATAGTCATTGTGTAGGAGTAGGGTCACCCCCATACAACTTCAATCAACTCGCATTGACTTTTCCTAAAATAAATTCCCCATTCAGCTTCATGAGCTAAATTGCGCCTCCATCTGTAATTTCCTTCACAACATATGGCCCCAGCTATATGAAATTTAACGGGGAACTTCGTGAATTTGCTATCATATAGATACACTAAATCTTCGATCTTGAAGGTGTGCTATTTGATATGGCAATCATGACATGCCTTTTCATGATCCTTATTCATCTGCTGATGAAATCTAGCTAAGAAGTGATCCTCCTCCAACTCAATGAGTTGCACGATTCATTCCTCCATGGTATCACAATCAACCATGTCCATAACTGATGCAATCCGTAAGCTTGGCACTATGTATTCCATGGGAATTATAGCCTCTTGCCCATATTCCAGTCTGAATGATGTTTGTACTCTCAACTTTTTGCAAGTAGTCCTATATGCCAAAAGGACCACTAGTATGCGCACATCCCAGTCATTTCGTTTCCCATTGCAAATCATCATCAAAGCGCTTTCCAAAATTTTGTTGAAGGCTTCTAATGTGCCATTCACTTGAGGGTGATAAGGTGTACTCTTCTAATTATATATCTGGAATTCCTCAAGCAATGCAACAATTGTCTCATTCAAGAAGTGTGTGCCCCTATCACTCATAAAAATCTAAGGGAAGCCGAACTGAGACAACATATATTCAAAAATAAAATTCGTGGTAGTAGCGGTGCTATAATATTTTATAGGTTGTTCTTGCGCCAAAATGGTTAAGTATTCAGTCGCAGTAATGATATATCTAGCCCCTATCTTCTTCCCCAATGGATGTATTGGTACCACAAATTCTATTTCCCACTTATCAAATGCCTGCAACGTCACTTGTGGATTCAGTGAAAATTCATCTCTTCGTGATGGTCTCCTTGTCCTCTGACAGACATTACACGTCCTGTAATATATTTTGGATTTCTTATGCATAGTCATCCACCAAAGTCCTATGCATACGATCTTTTGTGCAAATTATTTTCCTTCATAATGTCCTCTCGCTCTCTCTCGTGCTTCATGCATGCAAGGACACTTTGCCTCTCATACTCCAGATCACACCTACACAATTAGTATAAGTTTCCAGTGATAACAGAGAAATATGCAGCCTGAACCACCATTTATTTATTTTGTTGCATCGAATACCCTTCAGGAGCAGTGCCTATAGATAAAAATTGAATTATATCTGTGAAATGATCATCTCTATTGTGAAACATGAAGATTTTCACATCAGATAACCCTTCCTCTAGAATCGTAAGCTCATCCCCATTCTCAATTCACAATAGGTGATCTAGACCATCATTCCTGCACCTTGGCTTCACAATTACCTCGAAATCATATTCCTAGAAGAGAAGCAACCATATCCAAAGCTTCCGCCCCCAACACAGGCTTGTTGACCAAGTATTTCAGAGCAGAATGATATGTATACATCTTGAAGTGCGCACCCAATAGATAGTGCCTAAAATTCTATAGCGCATACACCATTGCTAAACCTTTGTGCTCTGTGGTTTAATAGTTCTTTTTGGCCTTAGAAAAATTTCTACTTACAAATGCTATTGGATGGTGGATATATTCTTACCCTGCTTAGGTCAACACAACTCCTAGTGTGATGTAGGAAACATCTACATGAACGTGCAACTCATTCTTCCATTCGGGAAACACTAAAATGGGCATGATGACCATTTTCTCCTTCAAAATATCCAAACTCGTTTGCCAGTCCTCATCTCAACAAAATGTCGCATCCTTTTTTAGCAATCTTTCCATGAGTGCAGTGATTTGCACATATGCTTTGATGAACTTCCTATAATATCTCGTATGGCCCAACGTTGCGTGCAATTGCTTAACATTCTTTGGGGCTTCCAAATTGATGATTACTACAATTTTGGCAAGGTATAAATTCAATCCCTGCTTGCAAACAACATGGCCCAAGAGTATCCTATAGGGTATGTATAATACGCATTTCTTCAAATTAAGGGCTATCTGATGCTTTCGACAAGTATCCAACACGAGGCACAGACTAGCAACATGTCTCTTTACTATGTCCAGTCATCGAAGTAGACCTCCAAAAATTTATGGATAAATTCTGCGAAAGCCCTAGTTACCACCCTAGAGATGATTGCAGGGGAATTCTTAAGCTCGAAAGGCATCACTGTATACTAAAAATAGCCCCACCTAGTAGCGAAGGTGTTCTTACTCTAGTCCTTCAGTGTGATCTTGATCTGATGGTACCCTGAGAATCCATCTGTGAACGAATAGGCTTCGTGTCCTCCAACATTCTCTAGTACCTCATCCGTGAATGGATCGTGGACACATGCATCATTCAACTTCCTTAAATATACGCATATCCAAATTTCACCCTGTGTTTTCTTTTCTTGAACCACCATGGGACTAACCCAGTCTGATTCTTAGACATGTTCAATGATCTTGGCTTCAAGCATTTTATCCAATTCCTTGCGCACTTTTCCTTATACTTAGGATTCAGTCGGTAGGGGCGTTGATTCACTGAATTTTCATCTGGCTTCAACATGATCTTCATGACTCCCAGATCCCCTACTATCCCTTTTAGATCAGAGAACTCGATGGGAAATCTACGACCTTATCTATTGTATCTTCATCCCGATAGTATCTTATGTTCGCAAACTTCATCTACGCTTCTGATCCAATATTCACCTGCTTAGTATTTAAAGGCTCTGATATATTAGGGATTTTTTCCTTAGGTCCCTCAAATTTGTGTTGTCCCTCAGACTCAGGAATGTGTATATTCATAGGATCATCTTCGCCATCCTCCATGGTCACATTGTAGCATTCGAATGCATGGCGCAACTGCGTACCCCAATTTGGTTGTAGCCATTCAATCGATTCTTCATGCATTTTGAAAATAAAAGCTTTAGTCTCCTGGAGTTCTTCATCAATACACTCAAACCCATCTTCAAAGTTGAAAGTTAATAGAAAACTTTCTTTCAAAACATCCCATTCTCCGTTGCCATGTCGCAATTCTGTTTCCACATACCAGTTCATTGGGATTGCATCCAAAGTGTGGCAGAATATATGAACCCACTCTGGTTGTGGTTCTTCTCCTCATGCTTTTTTCCAATGATCTAAGTGCTCACGTGGATCATCCTTGCCTATGTATTTCTCCATAATGAGGGAATTAGCAAACCCAAACCTCAACTTCACCATTCTTCGATACTCCTTCCAATCTACAAAGTTGTTCTTATGCGTGCCTCACAAACAGGCATGGATATCTCACCGCGCAATGTCTAGCACTTGGAACTGATGTTCCTCTGGTACATTCCTTTCAAATTGACCCAGAAATAAATTGACATCCTCTAAACCATCATAATACGGTAAATTGCGTACCTCAGTGGATATACATCGTAGCAATTTGGTAAGAATGTTGCAGCACAGTGATGATACTTCATGCAATCGATTCTGGCAGTGTTCGAGCTCCTCATCTGAATCTGAATTATAGGAGTTGTCCTTATCCCAAGTGATTTGTCCATCCACTGTAGGGTTGATCCAATCTTCATCCCACACAGTCATCTTATAGATCTACTCAATGTCATCATCCTCCTCATCATCACAGACTAGTTCAGTATATCGCGCACCTTCGGCTACATCCAATGGCACAATCACCCTTAGTTATTTCTTTTCAAATGTCATACTACACTTTTTCAAGTTGATTACCGCGTTCATATCAAATTCCCAATCAACTCCAAGTAGCGCTGGATACAGGTTATTATCATCCACTATTTTGATTACTTCAAAATCAACTATGGCGCGCACCCCTTCAATATCCACAGTCACTCCATCTAGGCGCCCCATACGAATAATCTTCTACTGATTGGAAATTTTTAGCTAGATCAGGGACCACTATAGCATTGTTCTTCTCATCCTTTCCCAATTCTGCTTTGGCAGAACATTTTCATTAGACCCCAAATCAAGAATTACCTGGTCCATTTCGTATTCTCCAATCTGGGTAGTTAATCTCATTTCTTGATCAGTTCTCTTCTTACTTTTGTCCACCTTATGTACTGCGCGCTGTTGTGGTATAGGCTTATTCTTACCAATCCAATTATCTATCAATTCTTGCGGTCCTTCTATTGCCTTCTTATCCCTTAGGAGTTTCATGAAACTTTTTAAAAATGATGCTAATAATGACAGGTCTACCTCCTACGCAGTATTGGTATCTTCAAGCTTTCCCGTATTTTGAGTCCTTGATGTAGAATCTCCTTCATCTGTGAAGCTCCTTTTTTCTTCCATAAACGTTTCCTTCACCTTATTTACATCGAATCTTGTTTCCTTATCAGTAGCCTTGTGAACCCATACATTTTCCTCGGGTTGCTTCCCTTTATCCTCCTCGGTAGCTATGCCACTTTGCATGAAAATATTAACACTAGGTCCTTCTTCACGCGGTTCGTATCTCATCATCTGGATGTTCTAGGTATGTTGTTGAGTCTGAGTCTTCTTTTCTTCCATCTTCACGATAAGCACTACACAATATTCTATAACATGGTCAAACTATCAACAATATTGACAGGAAAGGTGTGTTGGATTCTGACAATCACGTGCAAAATGAACCGCTTCCCCACAATTGTAATAGATGATCTAACCACAACCCCTTCTAGCTCCTCCTCCTCGCACTCTTCCTCATCCTTGGAATCCTCCGCGTGCTGCAGTTGTGCCTATATCTTGTTAAGGGCAAGCCTCTACCTGCATTATATACATAGGGGTTCTATCCAACATCAATTCACAACTTCGACAATGGCATTCATCATGACCTACAGATTTGCAGAAATTGCAAAACAACTGCTGGGGGTCTGCAAAAACTTTTTTAGTAGATGACTATTAATTGTCATATATTGTCCTATAATTTAACAAATAGTGCACCATGCTGCTACTCCCGTGCTCGGCCCAATAGTATTTTTTGGCTTTAAGGGGACAGGGCCTCCCCAATAAGATAATTCTGATAGACCAAGCAATGGTCCTTATCATGACCATGGCCTTTGCATTTCAAACACCAAACTTCTACGCAAACCTCAGTCTAGACTTCCTTCCCCTTTTTGAGGCTCTGCAACTCCATATGTAAGCTAGCCAACTGCGACTGAATCTATTGCACCCCTAGATTCATATCCTGAATGGGCGAAGCTTCCAATCTCATAGCAATCTCTAATGCTTCAGCCTATGTGCCAATTTTCTGTTGTGACAATGGCAATATCAAATGGGGTAATAGTGAAGAAATGTACCAATCCCTATGTTGATCATCTGTGATATGCATATTAGCCTGTTGGAGTAGATACTTCAGTCTCTAATCAAAGTCCCATGCAGACTAATTTACCTTCTGTTGGTTCTCTTTGACCTCTGTCACTGACTAGGCTTGTGACTTAGGCTTCTTGAATTCAATATTGAGCGCTTTCTTTGTTTCGTCTAGTGTTACATTTGGATGAGATGAAAATACTTAATATACCATATTACTGCCCTATCCTGCAGTGTTGTAACCATCTCCACTTTCTTGACATCATCATCTGTAACCTATTGTGACTTCCACACAACATTTGCTACAAAACAAAACTGTTCAGGGTCTTCTGTCCCCAAACCCTTGAATATGGCATCTTCGTCGCATTAGCCATATTGAATAGTGGTGGAGGTGGAGGTGGAGGTGTAGTTTTAGGTGTGTGAGGCAGAGATGATGATGAAGGTGGAGTGGATGGATGTGGTATCCCCGCAATACCCTGTTTTAGCATCTGCAGCACACCTAGCGGTGTTATAGAACACTACTTTCTTCATCACTATCAGACACTCCTAACAAAGGATTGTATTTAGCACCTGAATCTAGATCTCTTCTGAATTTTTTTTCACTTCGCATAGCTCCTGTCAGATCTCTTCTAAACATCAAGTTAATGGCATAACCCTTTTCTCGCACAATAGCATTTTAATCCAAGTTTTGAGGGACTTCAGATACTTACCTCTTGGTCCTTTGAAAAACCATCATTCAGCTCCGATATAACTGATAGATGTATCAATCATGAATTCACTGATGAATACACCCAAAATTCTATCGATCTAGTAACTGAAAACCCTCATGATCTTGTTGTCTGAAGCTTCCAGATGCCTTACCAACTCTGCAGTCCACACAATAGTGTTGTCCAACTTCCACGTACCTTGACTGTCCGCCAATTTAGATAACAAATGGTGTAATTCACACAAAAAAGAGAAGAAGAATATTTCATGCTCGTCTGTGTATAGGTATCTATTCAACCACTCTTCCTTTGATAGGCACAAATTCATGCAGCTTCCAATCTATCCAGTTCTCGATTTCCTTCTTAGTTGGAAACCATTTATTCGACATCACACATTCCTCAGAAACATCCCGGTTCCAGAAAATGAACCATTTGTTGGCTTGTGGGGTCCTGACCCAGTTTTAGAGTTAGTTGCGCCAACCAACAAATCCCTAAACTGCTAGCCCTTTTAGCAACAACCCATGTATCGGAGCTGCAGACACAAAACGAAACCTAACCTTTAAGATGTGGAAATCTATAGTAATATATAGGAACATAATATAACCCTTCGTGGAATACGTTAAACATTCATAATATCAATTAAACATGTAGATCTACCACTTTCGTGCATCAATTTAGAGTTTCTTCAGATAAATGCAAAAAACAGAGCGAATACACATAAATTGCATAAGTAAATACAAAGGCACAGATACACAATTATTGCTCCAAAATAGCCCTTATTATATATAATCCTTCTATTATAGACTCTTCCTCCCTACGCACATAGCTTCAGGGGCCCACACACTTAGCTTACAGCCTTACCAAGGTCTCCACGCACATAGTTGCAGGAGCCTTCCCCTTCACCTAAGTATAGAAAACAGACTTTTCTGCCTCTGACTACTTGCCCATACACTGATCTGCAATGATTAACTGACCTCCTATGAATCACTATGACTCCTTTATATAGCTTATTTCATTACAATACCATGGTTCACGAACCATGGGCGGGTCACAAAACATCTTAACTTCTAACAAACTAAGGGGCTTTGACCTTCCTAAATCCCCTTTGACTCCTACGACCTTCGCGCTCTGCCCCTCAACATGCAGAGACTTTACATAATTAAAAATAACAATTACAAAACTTACCCCAGGGGACCTTGTCCAAACAGTTTTGTTTTCAGTAGCCTTATTGGTTATAGGTGTCATTGAACACTGAGGATGGTGTTCCCCAAGTTGGACGGTTTTGTGACAACCCCGGTAAAAATTCCATGTAAAAATATATAAGACTATGGTTGATGGGACATGTATTCCAAGCTAAATGGTGGGCAAGACATTCTAGTGTCAGTGTTTGTTGGTTTGATGTGCCCCCACCCAGGTTCAGCATTAGTCAGCCAAGCAAATCCCTACACTACTATCCCTTTCGGCATCAGTGCGCAGAGCATGGACCAAAGTCTCACCCGAAGCAGTATGGGGGGCTAGAGGAACCAATTTTCCGCACCCTGAGATGGTCATGATGTCAAATTTATACCTTAAACCCTTCCTTCACACAGATCGATAAGCCTTTATGGCTTATCAATGTACTTTCTCTTCCGTCTCTTAGAACCCTCGCGAAGGTAGACAATCATTCTTCGTGCAACCCTAAACGATGGTCCAGGCCTTTACACACCTTTGTAAATATGCTATTGTATAAGTTCCCAAATTATCTCAAGTGTTAACCAACTTTATCATACAATTAAGATTGTCTCCGCATAAACATATATTCTTACTTGCATTCAAAAAACAGATAGAAACAGATATACTTGCGCATCAAATTAGCATTATAACATAAACCCAGAACTTAACATAACATAATCACATGCGATCCACAGAGGAAAAATACATAGTAATTTCATAATACTTCTATTTATTGATGATTCATATTTTCAATACAGACTCTATCTACCCTGCGCACACAGCTGCAGACCTCTACCCTAGGCCTCTGCACACTCAGCTATAGAGCCTCTTCCTACACGAAGACTCTCGCTCTTATCTCTTTATAGACTCATCAAGAACTTCTACATCACTGACTTCTTTCTTAGACTCTTCTAAGACCTCCTTTTTATACAATCCCATGGTCTGTAGACCAAGGGCAGATCTCTAAAACCGACACAACCTATCTAGACTAAGGGTGGAAAACCCTTTTTGACTCTTGATATCTTCACACTCCGCAGCCACAAAATGCGGAGGCTTTACATTTCTTTATACAAACTTTGGGCGTTCTGCCCCAAAAATTGGGTTTTTAACCCCAAAATTGACCCCCAGGGGACCCATTCCCAACAGGCCCCCAACACAAACATGGTTACTCACCCTCGAGTCACTTTGCTGGTGTGGAGATCTTGTTGTGAAGGCCCCCTAGCTCGACTTGGATAACTGCTACCTCGGTGGTGCACTGTGTTTCTGCCTACTTCATCTCCTTGACCAACTACTCTGTCGTTGGCCCTACACTATCTGACTTAATATTTTGCTGAGTCTCCTGTACACTAGCCAGCTTGCCTTCAATAGTGACTGTGACCAAGTAGGCCTTGTCCAACCAAGGTTTCAAGTGAGCCTTCAGCATGGCTTCCTTGTGTTGAGCTACATCTACCTGCTCTTTCAACCCCTTGGCCTCCTGCAACTTGGCTAACCTCTGTGTGATGGTGAAAGTGCGTGATGTCGCTTTGACTTCATCGTAGCACTGCTGCAGCTCCCGTGCTTCTGTTTCCAGCCACTATATAGTAGGATCTTCTTGCAGGAAGGTGACTACCTAGAGAGACTACTCAAAGAGCATGTTACAGTCCTTCACTATGCTCTCTACTACTGCTACCGCGTCTTTCACAGCGGTCTCGCACTGCTTTCTAATTTCTTGCGGAGTTGAAGGTTGGGCCTTCAACTGCAACTTTGCAATTTTAAGATTCATCTCTAGCTGAACCTTTGCCAATTCAGTTTTTGCATCACACACTCTAGCAACGAGCTTCCGAACCCTCACATATATCAGCTCAACCTCAGGAATATCTAGCTCCGGGACAGTCCTACACGCCTCTGCCATGACTATGGCAAGGCGTTGGTTCTTATCTGTAATGTTTTTTACAAGGTTAAGGGAAAAGTCTCTTTGCACGATTAGCTAGGAATTGTTTACCTACTGTTCATTGATCACCTGCAACGCACGCTTTTCACGGGCCTGAAGTTCCACAATCACGTCATCCTACAAAAGTTGAAGGGCCTCATTGGGAAGCGCAGCGAAGTTGAGTCCAACTCTCTTGAGGGCGCTGACAGCAAGTCTATCAGCTTCATTCTCTGTTGTCAGTGCTCCATCCGGCAGCACTATTGCTCGCAAATCCCTTGCACGGAGCATCCCTGCAGCTTCTGAGGTGCCATGCACCAAGCTGGTTGACGTTGCATTGGTCTATATCTGTGATGCATGGATCTGCAGCTCGTGTAGACCTATCTGTATAGCACCCAACGCCTATTGTTGTTCTTGTTCGAACTGCTGCAGCAGTTCTGCAGTGGCATCCCACACCGTATCACCTATGTCATTTAAGTCCCCCTCTGTTAGGGTGATTGGGTCTAGAGACATCTTGCTAGCCTTAGACTTCTTCTGCGGCCCTACTTTCTCTGGACCTCTGGTGTGCTTGTTGTGGAACGGAGTCATCTCCAGGTCTGCTCCTCCCTGCTCTGTCTAATCATATTCTTCCTCGGTCTCCCGGGAAGGTGACTTCTAAATCCGGTCAAAGCCACGCTCCTCTTCGCCAAACTATCTACCCTACTGCTACATGGTAGCATGCTCTGTCCTGGCCTTGTCGTCGACCTCCTTTCTCCTCTTCACGGCCAACTGTTCCATATTCAACTTGGCTTCTTCCTTGTTCCGCTGCATGGCAGTCTTGCTAGATTCTATTGTCGAGTATATGGCATTGCGCCAATCTGCCGGCTAGCAGATGAGGACTGCTGCAATTGCATCATCTATGGCCAAGTATGTCAGGTTGTGCCATTTCTGCTCAGGGTCCTTTTGCACCCGTATTGAGACATGGTGGAAGTTAACCTTGAATTCCACATACTCCC